>CM046722.1:51437843-52037843 GCA_025584915.1 Monochamus saltuarius | reverse complement strand
GTTTCCACGGACACCCCATTTTTAGTACGCCTATGGTTTCAGAATAAGTTTTTTTAGATAGTACTTATTTTTATTTTATTTTTTTGTTCTTATAAGATATCGATTTGAGACTCAGTTTACGATATTTTTGTAATGTGCTAGGTTTGGCACAAATAAAATATCGCGAAGTATCAAATGTCATTTTCATTTTATTCAGTAAATTGAAATAATACGACACAACTGACAATAAACAGTAAGAAGAGACAAAAAGTTAACTCAAACTAAATGTTCAATATAGGTACAAAATTAAAAAATATATATTTTTTAATTTTGCATTTAACAACCATGTATAAATGATATTTTACTATAAGGAATATCATTATTTTTACCAAAAAAATCAAAAATTTAATTTACTTTTTTTGCAACACCCTATCTATTTTGTCCATCAATATATTCTGTACATATAATAATAATAATAATATCTCTACCCCTCATTCTAATCACGAGAATCAGCCCAGAAGTCGAAGACTTGTGCGGGAGAGGGGGCGGCATATTATTATTAAGCAGGCCGCATTTGCGCCCAGGAACGACTTACGTTGGTAGGCCCTAACCACCATTCAATGCAGGAATGAGGGAAACCTGGAAAACCTCATTAATTAGGGGGGTAGTCAAATGTCAACTGGTATCAATCCTCACATTGACCCAAGCCAACATTCTTCCACCCTACCATACCCGCAGAGAGGGTGCCAATCTCTCCACGAATATAGCTTATATACGGTTTACCGGCTGCGGGGATCGAACCCACAGCGATCCAGTCACCTCGATTCAAGTACTGACGCCTTAAACCGCGCGACCACTGACCGATCAATATGCATTATTTTCCCCTCCCGCATTACGTGAAAAATTCTCACTGCAGTAAAAAACCCATTCCGAATTCAAACGACAGCAATAAACTGGCAGAAATATTACAAGCACCAAATGAAATACTAACACGCCCGTGCATCATTAAAGCGGTGTACCATAACATCGTTAAAACCAGCCTAAATGAGAGATAATAAGAAATGGGGAAATAAAGACTCATAAAAGAAGGGATTCAAATTATTTTCGAGGGCATAAAATTTTACGCAAAGTGTGTGTTGCGCACACCAAGTACCTACATTTTTAACACCCTTTCATATTAGAAATACAGCTTAATGTGAAGTAGTGCCATTACAGTGAATTAAGTTTTTATGCGTTTTACAAGACGCCTATTGCATTTTAAAATAGCCGTAAAAACTTTCAAATGATGTTCGTATTTTATACGTAAATAAAACGTGCAATTCAAACTTCCTTGTTAAAAGATATTTAGCACCATTCCGGACGTCCAAGTGTATTAATTAGTATTTACCAAAGTGATTTTGCTTTATTCCCATTATTACGTCCAAGTGATGTTTTTATTAGGTAACAAAACACTTTCTCTATCACATTATATATACACAATCGATTTTACAAGAAACTGCTGCAATTTGTAGGTTAGTTTTTGTCACTGTGACTTGTATTACTTGCTAAAATGTACTGAAATTGTGTTTACATTTTTTTTTGTGAACATTTGATCTATTAAAATCAAATAAAAAGAACTATTTCAACAAAAATTAATTATGTTCAGGCACTTAAGAGTCAGCTATTTCGTTAAAAAAAGAGAAATTCAGAGTTTGTGGTTTTTCTCCAAAATTTTCCCTACCAATCCCCTACATATTACATACTAAATTAATCAAAAAGATCTAAGCTTTCATACATTGCAATAAGAAAAGCAAAATTGAACTGTACGAGCAATTTTTTTAGAAGTTGTGTATAATGACATGATTATCACAAAAAGTGCAAAATATTTAAATTCCTTTTACTGAAAAAAAAAAAAAAATTCTAAGTATGTACTCAAGTTCAGTCATGTGACCTTAAGTTTCGTAAAAATTAATATCTATGCAACACGTTACCAAATTTGGTACATGATTTAGGTTTAATACTATTCATTTTTGACCATGAGTAACAAGTTAAAGTTAATTGAAACTTGTTAAATTTTTAAAAATTTTATGGTTTTCAAGAAAAACTGCATTGGGGAAACCAGATTTTAACAGTATTCATTAGAAAAGAATAAAAAAAATTGGAAATAAGCTTTATCTTTAAAATTTGACAATTGGCCAATTAAATTTTACTTCAATTGTGTCCTAATTTTAAAAAAATACGTAGTTAGTTTTTAAATAAACGAATATTATATTATGCAAAAAACGCAAATAAATAATCAAAATGGAGAAATATCGGAAAAAACAGATTTATTTTAAAGAATGTTGTAATGCTGTGCGGTATGAAAAAATACGTAATAACTTTTTGATTACTATCGACTTTTTGATTATTTTCTAATGAATACTGTTAAAATTTTGTTTTAGCTAATGCGTATCTCGAAAATCGTAAAGTCTTTTAAAATAATTTAACAAGAAAAAAAAAATAAATTCTACGAATGATAATATTATTTTTACATTCGATCAACAGAAAAAGAAGTTAATAAACCTAAATCATGTCATCACAAATCATGTGCCAAATTTGGTTTTTCTTCGGTAAAGTGCTGCATAGACATTATTTTTTTCAAAATTTAAGTTCGCTTGGGTGCCTAAGATAGGTAAGTTTGGTTAAATTACAATATTTCGAATATCCTTACATCTATCTGCCTTTTGTCTGTTCTTATACAGGACACCCTGCATATAAAGAGAAATCAAACAATATGGTAACAAACAAGTCTATCCATTTTTACTTCCCGTCTACGGTTTACCTTCTGCCGTCGCTCTTTATTCTACCAACTCAATCGATGGACGGCGATTCATTGCATTGCGTCAGTTTCGGTGACTCTCAATGGATATGGAGGATTTAGTTTTATGGAGTAAGAATACAAGTTGACAGTATTTTTTAAATTGTATAGTCTTGCCAATATGACTGTTATAGTCTATGGCAGAGATGTCCAATAACCTACTTTGTTCCTCTTATGTAAAAGTAGTGAGAAATCGTAAACCTGACGTTCATTCGCTGAATATCACTTAATCAGAATATATTCAGAGGTTTAACTTTTACTCTGACTTCAATATTCTGTATCTCAAAATAATGTACATGTTTGATATATATCTATACAAAATATTCACAAGTTATTCACTAATTCAAGTGCAATCGTCCTGCCTTTTGTGTTTTATATACAGGGCCATTCAGAACATATTCGAAAATAGTTTGGGAATCTTGAACATACATATACAATATGGTAATGAAAAAAAAAATATATACGCATTCTGAAAACTATTTCAAAATATTTAATTGCACGCAGCTAGTATCTGATCTACTGTAATGGACTGACAATTCAAACTGGCGATGTTCTGTGATTAAATCGACACCGATTCAAAATATATTTAGAGCGTTTTTGCGACATGTATTTAAAATTAATAATGCAGTACTTGATCACTATTAAAACATGAAATGTATAAAAATTAGGACATAGGTTGTCTTATTACAAAAACGGTTCAAAATGTTTGTCCCTTTACTTGAATGTTCCTATTGTTGCGAATGTTGTTCGTGTAAATGCAAATTATTCGTGGCAGGTGTGATACGCTAGCGCAAATCCTCGACGGTTTTCATTGCGGTACAGTACACTTAATTTTGTAAATGGCACCAAAAAATAAATCAAGAGGGTTTAAATAGGTAGACCATGGAGGCCATGCTATCGGTTCACCCTGTCCAACTCTGTACACTTGATGGAGATAATCCTGAATATCTAGTCGAATGTGAAGAGGTACCCCATCATGTAAAAACTACATGCATTGTCGGACAGCTAGGGGTACATTTTCAAGAAGGGCGGGCATATCCTTACGAAGAAATTCATGATATTGTAAACCACCCATACGATTGGACAATATGAATGGTCCAATTAGACACTCATCAACAATTCCTGCCTAAACGTTCAATGAAAAACGGTGTTGGAATTGGTCCCGTTCAATTGCGTGCGGATTTTCGAGTTACCAAACGTGTGTATTGTAAATGTTCTATATATTTCGAGTAAATATAGCTTCATCTGTATCTAGTACATCAGCAGCAAATTGGGGATATTCAGCATTTTACTGCAACAACCACTGACAAAACCTAACTTGTAATTGATAATACGCTAATAACAGTGCTTGAACACGTGCCACACCGTTGAATGGAATATTCCAGGCACCTGCCTAGAAATGACCACATTCAACATTTATTCTTCAGCTGCTAAAATAAGTTGTAGTCGCCAGGGGTCACCATCTTGTCCACAATTTGCACTGCCGTAAAAGTGTCAAGATTTAGCGTGTGTCGATCGGGAAATCGATCCGCATACAAGTGCGAAGCTGCCAATGCATTTTGTCTTATTTCATCATAAACATGAATCATGTTCATTAAATCAGCATTGCTGTACATATGAACCATTTTGAAAATGTTGGCACTGCCATGATGAATAAAACAACACTACTGACCTCGTTCGTTTACCATCTACCAGCCAGGTGTATTGACACGCGCTTCCGGCGCAAAAACTTATTCATTTTCTTTGGATATCAGATGCCGTTGAAGTACAGTTGCCCAGCTACGTACTCCTTTATAATGTTAGAACTTTATGCATTTATTAAGCGAAATCTATTAGACTTTTATTATATTTTTGGTCATATCGACTTCTTATTTAAGGGAAGCATATATTCCCAAAGTTTTTCGAATAAGTATAACAATTCATGGCAAATTTCAAAACATATTATGTATTATACAAAAATTACTTTTTCAAAAAAATAAAAATACTAACATTATTCGTCCGAGAGACTGTGGTCTAAAATAACTAAATCATTCACCTTTGCATTTGTCACCGTTCACCCTGTACGGACTAAGGCTCTCAACCTCAAATCAGTCTAATTGCCAGATACTATTAGCAAAGAGTAAGTTCTGTTCAGTTGGAGAGAACCGGTCCCCTGATCACTTAATGTGATATATTGCGCCAGATAGTTCCCGTTTGCGAGTTTATCCACTTTGTAGTGGGCCGGTCGCGTCCTAATCCGATAAGGTTTCCGTCAGTGCTCCAGATATTATTCTCTGAGTCGCACCACTTCTGTTTACGTTTCACCACAGTTTACGTTGCCTAACTATCAGTCCGCAACTCGTAACCCCTTCGGTACCGGCAAAGCCACTTCTGTCTCGTTTTTTAATAAATATAATATATTTTAAAAAGCTTGCCAGTTGAATTGAGACCAGGAAATAAATTCCTAAAAGAAGTTTGGAATGAGAGACCCTTAACAAGAGACTTTTGAAGTTAAAATACGATTGATCATGTTTAATCTAGCATATTGGCGAACTTCTGTCTTTCACACAGCGATAATTTGGTCAAAGTAATTAAAATTTAACTAATCTTGAGTAAAACCAGTATAATAGTTATGCGAGCTATAGTACATGTCTATATTTAGTGGTCACTACTTCATGCTAGACCTGAGCGGGCACAACACAAAGCTACCTGCCATAGTTCATGCACCATTGAAAATCCCCTATCTTTATCGCCATTGGCAATAACGATATTTGCAAAAATGCGGGATTTCGGAAAATACCTACTTTGCGGGCAAATGCTCGGACCCTAGGTCCCTAAACAGAGAAGGTTGCCTACAAACTGCTGATTCCCTTGGCTCCGCCCGCCCATAAACTCAGGACTGACGTCACTATTTGAAACGAAAATTTAAAATATTGCTTGCCAATAAATTGTGACATTTATTTGTATTTAAGAAGTCTTCCTGTGTCCCGTGTTATTATTTTTGTGTTACTGGCATTATTTTCGTGTTTTGGCAGAATAACGGTTGTTCTGGTATTTGTTACCGTTACGTTTTGGTTGTTATTTCAGTTCTGTTGAGAATACATACTTTTATGTCAATTCTCAAATTATGTTGCGTTGCAATTCTGGGGTCACAATTCATATTGTAACCAAAATGAAAAGAAGAAAATGTCCATGGCGAGTATATTACCTTCCAAAAACTACCTCAATTAGAAAGAGAGCGGAATGGAAGGTTCTAAGCTGCAATCGAAAAGATACTATTTGTCTAGATAACCAAAGAATATGCAGTAAATATTTTCATAGTCTTGCTATAGTATTCTCTGCTACAGTTATAAATTCTTGTCATGTGATGTGTAATGTATACAGCTGTTACATTAATCAATCATTTCAGCAATTCTTTGCCTTAAGTCTACATCTTGCAATTGCTCTGTGAAGCCACAGTAAGATAAATATGGTCATCAGAAATTCCAATTACCAATTGTAATTTTAAATTATTTAATCACAGAAGGTAATTGTGGACACACACAATTGTACAGATAATTAAGTACCTACAATTAACTGAACATTAACTAAAATTGCGTTGTTGTTTGTTTGTGACAAATAGTATGCCCATTTTCATATTGCATTTCTTTTACAGAAGCCAATAAATAATGATTGTTAAGAAAATTGTGATTTTTCAATACCTCAAATTTTTGCAGCTTCCTTCTTGCTGATCTGAAGTTTTTATTTAAATACGTTTCCAAAAGTCTTCAAGCTTTAATTCTCAAAACCGAGCATAATGTAGATGTATACATTTGTTAAGAGGAAGTTTTTTCAAATATTTTTTACGTCATCAAAATTCCGATCTAGATAAAAATGAAATTGGCAGAGGCCTGCTACTAAGATTTTTAGGGTTAAGAATTTTTATTTTTTGTATGGCGTTTTATTATTTAGAGGGTAAAAATATATGATATTTCACTATATCTGCTGAGCTATGTACCATATTTCAGGTATACATACTTGCGTATAGGCGATAATGGTAATTGTGCTGATGCATATGCACTCGATGGATTTGTAATTTTTTACAGGTACAAAATATGTTGCTTCTCGTACTTACATTTTAATAATAATTTACTCAAGCTGGAAGTCATAAAGTTATGATTTTTAAAGTCAACGCATCTGAATCGAAATCTTGAATCATATTTTGTAAGCAATCTAACTAAACTAAATAAATATAGGTTACAGAATAAACAGTCTGGTTGAAATTCTTTATTATATGTTATAAACTATAAATAAAATTATAATAGAACTATTTAGCAACATATTAAAATTCAAATATAACTAACAGTTTGATCAAAAATCAAATTAAATATCATCGAAGTCATCCTTTCTCAAAAATACTGCAATACTATTGGACGAAGGATTGTAGGCAACCTCCTCTGTTTAGCAATCTTGGTTCTGACTAGCAATGAATTACACCTATAACAAATAGCCAGTCAATCGAGCTTGTTAATTCTCATCAATATGCCATTGGAAAGTAAACTGACGACTAACCCTGGCTGTTCGTGTCAGTCGAATCCAAAAGAAGACAATCTGAGTGTGCGAGATGTAGCACGTGTCTACATCTAGTGGTCACTGGTAATTCCATGCTGGATCTAAGCAATCACAACATCAAGCGACCTGCAAAACGCACGTACCTACTGTGTTTCGGTAGGACATGGATGTGTGTGAGAAGTGTTTGAGTTAGATTTCAGGCGGGGTTTTAGAGAGGTGTATTTGAAGTATCCTTATTTTTTGGTCAGCTCATTCTTTACTTGACAGTTTGATAGCAATAACGATCTCGTATTAATTCAGTGGAAAATTGACAACATAACCTGTTTATAGGACATGGAGAGAGAGAAATTGGCGCGACTTATAGACCTGTATTTCAGTTTCTATAAAATACTAAAAATACCATATACACAAGGTGTTGAATGTGGGCATTCACTGTGCTTTTATATTCGGCCAAAATAGTACTTAGTATACATTTTTTGTATCATGTATGTCTGCTGAGATGCAGGCTATTAAATTTTAAAAACTAATAATTGTTTTTAGCCTTCTCTTAGTAGTCCTTCAACGGATTATATTGATTTGAGGTTGAGGTATTTACTTTAAAATCATTGCAGTCACTTGATTTTTATTTTGATTCAACATCAGGGGATGCCTTGACAGTTCACCTTGAAATATATCTCATGATTTCATAATTTGAAACAATTTTTTCCATTAACGATCAGTTTTGACTACAAATGTCAACTTGTTTTATTGCTATGAAATATAATCGTTTTCAGAGAAAATGAAGTAATTGACTTTAATTTCAGGATCATTTTTTTAGGTTTTTGACTGGCGTATAATAAAAACAAAATTACGATAAAGTTGAAGTTCTTTAAATGTGCCAAATTAAAATAATTAAAACCTTGTACGTCTTCCTATTCTTAACGGAGTCACTGGCCTAAACAAGCAGGCGTAATTATTTGTAATGTTAGACTATTTTCCGCTGTGGATTTTGAAAATTGCTGGGATTTGGATGACAAAGTTCAACGCTTACTTGACTGGTGGAAACGACAGAATTCTTCTTAGTAGTAATAAGTTATTCGGCTTCGTAGGTTAGTGTTTACCTTAGTCCTTTTAAGAATATTGTTTTGTTTTTTAATAAACAATATTGAAGTAGAAAGCGATAATTAAATACTTTTTATAACAAAAAGTATAAAACATGTTACTCTGATTTGTTAAAAGAGACTAATTTAATATGATCAAAGTGTTTGTATTGTTTGTGGCAACTGTGAATTGCGAATATGCCAGTAATGTTATTGACGTTGATGACATTCTGGCGGAAGATTTTATGCCGGGGACATTACTGGTTCTTGAAAATCCTACTAATGGGATTAAACATTTTAACGGAAGTATTAAAAATATTGAAACGATGGAAAAGGTACCGGATGGGTCTTTTAGAAATGCGATGGAGACTATGAATTTTCACAGGTAAACATTATTTGTATTCGAAATTATAATTTTATTAGACTTGCCCTCTTATGTTTTACGAGTTTTACGATTATCCGAAGTATAAAGAAGTGTGAAACTTGTAGACTTTTTATTTACTTTATTTTAGAGACAAACGTGACGTATATTTTTAAGTGAAACACATATTTTAAGATTTTTTTACTGTATTAGAAAGGTATTTTAAGCTACAATTTCTATCAATCATATGTATGCTCTCTGATACCAAACATCTAGGTATGATAATGAACAATTCCACAAACAAAGCTATATTCAATAATTATCTAAGAAAATTAATCAATCTAAATTTACTAACCTGGTTTAATGAAAACATTCTATATATACCTAGGTTAGTAAATTTAGCTAGATTAATTTTTATTTTAGATAATTATTGAATGGAGCTTTGTCTATGGAATTGTTTATTAGCATACCTAAATGTTTGGTATCAGAGAGCATACATTGATAGGAATTGTAGGAGAATTGATTTATATTATCTTAAAATACCTTTCTAATACAGTAAAAGCTAATAATAAAAAATATATGGGTAGATATTGTGGTTGTAATTCAACGCTACTCGGGGCTTTACTGCTCAGAGTAGTTAGTTTCACACAATATTGTTAATACATAAAAATATATAAAAAAACATATTTTAACATTATGGAATTGTAAAGATAAGTTCTTAACAGAAAGGTATGTGTAGCCAAGATGTGAGTAGTCTTTCACAAGAAACAGAAACGTAAGAAAACATCATGAGTGAGAAGGCCGTGGAAACTTGAACCAGGAGATTTTGAATAAACAATTAGATTGTTCAATTATTTTTCAAGGGAAAAAGCTATACTTATATGACATTGTTAAAACGTTTTAAATTCAAGAGATTGCTTTTTTATCATTCGACGTCACCACGTACTTATTTTACAACCACTGCTGATATTATTCCGGCGATGACCTAAGTAAGCTTCGTCTTGTGAATTCGACGCTGAGTAAAAAAAATTATGTTTCTCATTTTAAAATACAGGATAATCCCAAATAATGTGCAACTAATTGAGGGTAGCTTGTACAACCAATTTCAATAGGAGTCCTTCATATCAATTTCTTTTTTATACAGGGTGTCCGGAAAGTAATGGGTTCCAGCTTAAAAATAGCTTCCTGTGGTCAAATAGAACCGATTTAGATAAACTTAGCTTAGTCCAAAAGTGCCTCGTTTAGAAGTTACAGGGTTTCAAAGAAAAAAATTGTTTTCTTATTATAGGCATAATTAAGAAACGGAACGTCCAATCATGTTGAAATTTGGTAGTTATGTTTTAGATAAGTACAATTGTACATTGTGAAGCAGTAAGTAATGCCGCATATCGTAGGGAGCGCTCTTGGCAGTTTTTTTTGTAACTCATTTTTATCGTATCTTTTTTGTTGGTCCTATTCTGATACGCTTGACGGAAAATTATGATGAAGATATTAATTAAGAAAACATTTCTTTTAAGCTCTGTAACTTCTAAATGAAGCACATTCAGACTAAGCTAAGTTTATCTAAATTGGTTCTATTTGATCACAGGAAGGTATGTTTAAGCTGGGTCCCATTACTTTCCGGGCACCCTGTATAAATGATAAAAATTGATAAATTTGGAGTTTTATTTAGCTTCTCCCAAACGTTATGAAATAGAGAAGTGAAATTGGACAAGGTATTTAGGTCGATAAAATTTGTTTAGATCGAATATTTTTTATTCTCTTCGTCCTGTTATAAGGTGCTGAAATAAAAAACCCTCTGTATATTTTTCATTAGATTTTTTTATGAGATTAACTTCTCCGAGTGAAAACAATTATTTTTCTAATGTCTATTGAATTTGAATGCTTTTGGCTTTAGCAATTATAGAATAATTATTACAGATTTTGAGTAAAATAATCAAGTTCGCCTCCCTATACGCAAATAACTTTCTTTCCAATTTATACATCGATATCTAGTAGGTTTTATTTTGCATTTAATAACACTTCATGGTTCATTGATATCAGATACTACTATGGATTAAACATTTGGATCTAAATATGCAGATTGCACATTATTCGGGATTACCCTGCATGTAATTTCATAGTACTTTGGCATACTGTAAAGACCCAAAAAAAATATTTTTGAGATTATTGATTTTTCAGCAACTGAAGTCAAATTATTGTTTCTTTTGTCATTAGCATTGGTTTCACAAGGCATAGCCTACTTAGGTTAGTGCTAGAATAACATTAGTAGTGGTTAGAAGCACACGCGGGCATCAAATGAATGAGGAATATCTGAAAACCGCATGTGAAGCATCCATATCAAACAGATATAGTTTTTTTCTTTAAAAATAATAAATCTATCAAGCATCTTATTCAATCTCAAGATAAGGCTTTTCTTTAAAATATTATGGGGTACTACCCTTTTCTTACGAAAAAGGTATACTTTGCATGACAGCAGCTTTAAAAATTTACCTAACGTAACCTAACCTATATCTAAGGGTCAATTTTATTTGACTGAAAAAGGGACATTGGTATTTGTTTTATTTCTCCGTTAATAGAAATATTTCAGAAATGGCTTCGATAGAAAATTATTATTTGCTCGTTTTGGATCATTTATTCTAAAATATATTCTGGAAATGTATTTAGATATTTAAAATAAATGTATTTTTTTTTAAATAATTCTTTTTGCAAAATAAAATAAGGAGTAAAAAATAAAAGAAAGGACAATGTTAAAAATAGCCGATTTTTGGCTTATCCGGGGGAACGCATAAATCATAAAAAAATCAATTGATTATTGTTAATTAACATTAGAAATGGCCCAGAAATACGTCAGATAGCTGGAAAAATGTCTCTACTACCCCTAAACCCTTAAATAGCTTTAAATGGATAATCATTAATTATTTTTATAAAATTTGTGTAAAATGAAAAAAATGCTTGAAAATGATTTGAACAGACAGTATGTCAATATAAAAGTGATAAATAACTGTAAAAATGTCCATTCCACCCCTAAAAATTAATAAAACTACTTTAAAAAGCTAATGGTGAGCTTACTTCGACATCAAAAATAGATAATGCTTAAATGTTCAAGGGAACGCTTATTGCTAGAAAAAAATTATAGATTACTGTAGTAAGTGGGGAAATATTAATTGCACCCCTAAATCTATATAAACTGCCTTTAAATAGCTTAAAATAGATAATCATTATTTATTGTTGTAAAATTCGTTTAGAATGAAAAAAATGCTTAAAAATGATTTGAACAGACAGTGATTATTCATTTAAAGCTATTTAAGGGTAGTTTATATAGGTTTAGGGGTAAGCGACATTTCCTCAGCTATGTGACGTATTTCTGGGCCATTTCTAATGTTAATTAACAATAATCAATTGATTTTTATGATTTATGCGTTCCCCGGATAAGCCAAATATCGGCTATTTTTAACATTGTCCTTTATGCGTACTCCGTAGTAATTCCTAATTAACCTAAGTTTTGTTTTTATTTCATAATATTAATTAATCTACAGTGCGTGCTTATACAGTACACTTGAGAAGTACACTTGCAGGTTCGATTATCCATCCGGAGAATTCGATTCTGAAATTTGCTGATTATTTCCATCACTAATTTTAAGTACCGTTAAATTTACTTGCTTAGAAATTGTTGCGTTAAATTTCCTGTGAAGTGACAAAAAGCAAATTAAATTTGATTAAATTTGCTAATTTTGTTGCTGTATTACATAATTTTTACGATTTAGACGTCACTCAAATATCACTTTCTAATATGATATACAGGGTGTTTTAGGAGGAGATGTACATACTTTAGTATGTTATCCTACGTTAAATTTTAAGCAAAAAAGTTTCTATGAACATAGGTCTGAAAACGCTTCGTTTAGGTTAGGATATACAGGATATGCATATGCATGCATCACCATTTTTAGATGAGTTTTTTACGGAAACGGCTGCTCCTAGGGACTTCAATAAGGTGTACATTTCTTAAGTAGAAAAGGTAGGGGAACATGTTTTTCTATTCCAAAATGACATACACCGTTGCACAAAAAAGTTGAAGCGATTTAACAGGACCCTAATGGTCGTTTGTGGCGCCCTCTTAGAGATACAGCCAATTGTGCATAAAATTTAAATTTCTCGTCCCAAAAAACCTTCCCATACAAAATTTCATGAACTTAACTGAAAGTACTCGAGAGTTTTTACAGAAAATGAAATTATTATTATATTTTTAATTTAAAATCCTGTATATCCTAAACGAAACGTTTCCAGACCCAATTCATAGGAAATCTTTTGCTTAAAATTGAACGTAGAATAACATACTGAAGTATGTAATCTCCTGATGAAACACCCTGTATAGACTATACAGCTGTGCTAAGCTGAAAAAAAAAACAACTAATTTATAGATCATGAAACAACATTTTGAGATATTGATGAATTAATCGTTATTTAAACCAAACATCTGGATTCACGGTTTACTGAAACGAGTATTACGCTTTTACGTAGAAAAATAGTTAGAAAAATACTGCAAATGCTACAAAATATCACAATAGATATCAAAATTATTAATTTTCTCAGTTAAGACCGTTTACAGCTTCGCACAATAGTAAAATTGTAGTAAGCTATCTAAATTTCTTTATTTTTAACCAAGAGAGTGACCCTTAAGGTACTGATTCGCAACCTATGCAGATTTTCAGATAGATATTAAAAAGCTGTAATAATTTTCTGCAAATTTTACTCTTCCACTCTTTTTATATCTCAGAAAATAACAGAAACATAAACAAGACAGACAATTTTTTTATTTAGCCACTCTGTGCATATTGAACAATATGGTTGTAGGTCTATGATGAACCAGTATCTATGTAGAAATTTCGTCGCAGAGCAAATAATAAAGGACATGACCATATTAAGGGTTAATCGGCGCATGGGTCATATAACTCCTGGATCAGAGCCTACAAAATTTAAATCAGCCGCTCAAAGCAACCTTCTAAATGATGAAGGTTCTTCACATTATAAAACCTGGCTAACTAAGTAAGTAAGCAAGCTGAATTGATGTGGACATATTTCTTTTATTTAGAATAGTAGACTTCGCAGTACAAAATACGAACTTTGCTATTCTCATTTATATGAGTTTTTTTCTGGCGTTAGTAAACTGTTAACTCAATAATAGTAGTAACCTTAAATGTGAAATTAACAGAAATTTTGATTTGATTACCCAAGTTTTATAGATATATGATTATTTTAATTGTATTATTGTAACATCATTTGAATTTGTTTTAAAGAAGCGCAACTTTAGAAGACCTGTATAGACATTATGATCAGGCACAAAATAGAATAGACGCTGAGATTATCGAGGAGGATGATAAAGGTGAGGATTTTGATGAAGAATACAATGGTCATGTTACAGGATACGTGTATCCACAGTCTCACGAAGGACAAACTCCTGTCAAACACAGAGGACACACCGGCTTGGGAATGTACTATGCTGGAGGTAAATATTATAGTTAGCTAATGAGCTCTACTTGTTGATTTAACAACAAATTTTCTCATTACCCTTCTGTGAACGTATGATGTATAAAAATATATTAGAAATATATATTTAAAAGAAAAGTACAATACATTAGTATGTCTTGTGTCCTAATATATTTTAATAGCAAATAAAAACTTTTTATTATTCCTTCCTTAGGTGGTGGGTATCCTTATCCTAACGCTGTTTACCATCACCATGCAGGAGGCTCAGATTATCATCATGGAGGAGGTTCCGGATATCAACATGGTGGAAGTGCGTCTGGATATCATTATAGTGGAGGTTCAGGAAGTCATGGTGGCGACTCAGGATACCATCACAGTGCAGGTGGCGGCGGCGGATATTCTCATGATGGAGGATATGGTGATGGAGATTATTCATATCACGACAGTAGTGGTGGAGGTGATTGTTAATATTGAGAATTTCAAATGCGTTTAATAGAATGCAAATAATAGACTAGTGAATTAACATTCTGTAGCAAATTAGTTAAAAAAATTGCATGGATATTTAATTTTTCTTGATTTTTAGGTCATGCTGTAGTGGAAACTATTTACCATAGTAACCCACCCAAATACCACGGTCAACATGAGTCCAGTTATGGAGGAAAAGATCATGATTTGTCTGATCTATTTGATATAGCTCTTACAGCATTGGCATTTCTGTCGTTTGGCCTGTTCATTGTCCATGTTATTATGTGCATATCTGCAGCAGTGAGTTTATGAATTTTGAATCAATATTTAACTCTGTGAACAACAATAATAGTCAAACTAAAAATAACTAATTAAAAGTAGGTAATTAGTTCCATTATATGATAAAAACTAATACATTTGTAATTTTAAATTTAGTCGCTATTACACCCAATATGTTATTAACATACTGCTCATTTTGATTTGCAGACTAATAGTACCACGACTACAGCAGCTAGTATGATGATGCCGATGAGCATGAGTCCAACCGCTACAGCAACAGGTACAGGTAATAGTGGTGGTGGTGGTAGCATGACATCTACCGGGGGTGGAGGTACTGGTGGGGGCGCCACTTCCCCGAGTACGGGAAGTGGTTCTACAGGCACTGGTGCAGGGGGTGGAATGACTGCTACAGGTGGGGGCTCAACAGGCATGGGAGACGGTGACACAGGGACAGGTGGTGCAAATGCCGGCGGCACTACTGGTGGAGAAAATACAGGCACAGGAGATGGGGGTGCGGGTACAGGAGGTGACATAGATGGAGCAGGTGACGGTACTGGAGGTGGAAATACGGGCACAGGAGGGGGAGACGCTGGCACGGGAGGAGGTGATATAGATGGAGGAGGTGACGGTACTGGAGAAGGAACTATTAACACTGGGGGAGGAGATACAAATACAGGGGGTGGAACAACAGAAGGTGATACTACAGGCAGTGCTTCTCCAGGTACGGGAACTGGTACGGGAGATGGAACTACTGGCGACGGAAGCACTGGTACTGGAGGAGGTACAACAAGTACTGGTACTGGGAGTGCTGCGGGTACCGGAACTGGGTCAGGCAGAGATACTTTCAAATTCAGGCTAAGAAGAGATATTCCTACAATAACAAATCCTAACAATCAGGCATTAAACGAGTTAGCTAGAAGGGTGCTTACATCCATTGAAGCAGCATTAGTAGCAAATAGCGACAATGGAGTTTGCCTGCAAAAGAGCCTCTGCGAAAATAACAAATACTCTAGAAATTTGGAAAGCAATGATAAAATTATTATTCCGATGTGGAGGTAATAATTACATATTAGTTAATATTATTATTGTTAAAGTAATAATTATTTCAGTTTGGGTATGAGTTGGTTGGCAGGACGATTGGTTAAAAATGTTACATCTGCAACTTCAATGCTTGATACATTAAAAGCGTCAATTCTAGGATTGGGAAGAGCAAATTGCGAAATTATATACCAAGATTGTGATTTAAGAAGGGAACGAAAAAAAAGAAAGCGCAGAAGACGAAAATGAAGTGTCATTTACACTTGAGTGTAATGAATGAGAAACTTACCAGGAGTTTTAACGAGTTTGTCATTTGTAACTGAGTCTTAGAAATACTATATGAGTTTGTAACTATTAACTTCCCTTTCCAAAATTTTGGTTGAAAAATATATAGGTATATCAAACAAAACTAATAATTTTTTTTATAATACATGTATACGTAAGGGCTTTTAAGATATTTTTCGAAATGAACCGAGAGTGTAAAACTACAGATTTTCGAAATTTTGAAGTATAAAATGTTATATTTATGGTACCCCTTAAACACTCCGTACTCCGTTTTGAAAACTTTTAATTCAAGAGTTTCAAGAACAAAAATAGAACCTGCTAATCCATACAGTTCTTATAGTGAAATCTCGAACAATTTCAGTTTGAAATATTTCTGATTAGATAAAGTGTACAAAATTACTTAACTGACTCTTTTAACATAAGGGGTTATATAATTAAAACTGTTTATTCTTTTCACAAATACCCAATTAAATAAAAGTACTTTTTCTACGTTCGTTCAGAAAACCAATCTTACTATACTTAGTGGGAAATGTTTATTGCATTCATCTGTCATTCTACTACAGCGTTTTGTCATCATGACAAACATAAACGTTCAAATCGATGTCATATTTTCCTACACTTAGTGTCATCTAAATAAAACATTTTTTGGTTTTTGCATGAACGTAGAAAAAATATTGTATGCAACTCGTACAAAAAGTGCTTATTGCACGCGACGTGAAATTGTCCAACTAGGCCGTCAGGCAGTAATAAAGACTTACTTTGAATAAAAGGCACAAATAAATAATTACAGAAAATAAGTTTAAGTAGCTCAATGAAACATTGTCCAATAATAAATTGATATAGGCAAAAATTAATTGAATTAATATATAAAATATTCTAGTAGTGACGAATATATTGGAATGTTCTTGACAATATTTGGAATAAAAAAGTCTTATATAAAAGTATTTTCATATAAACCAAACTTTAATTTTTTCAACGGAACATTACTACGAAAACGGTCATGGATGCAGCAAGCAGTTTTTTTATGTAATAAGTTCTTGTACTGATTGATAGATTACCTAAATAAACAGATGGGTGTTGCCAAATGGCAACGACGACTTTTTGGTGATTTTTCAAGAAAAATGTACAAATTGTAATTCCTCCACTGTGGCAATGGGCGCATTGTAAACCAGGGAATCAATGTGATCTCAAAAATAAAAATCCATTGAGGTCAAATCATTAGATCGCGGTGGCTACGGCACAGCATCCTAGCACACAATCCATCGTTGTGGAAACATTTTGTTTTAAAACATCCTTACTGATCTATTACTGTGCGAAGGAATCGTGTCATCTTGAAGAAACCACATACATGCCCGTAATGGTAATGTCACATCGTGTAATTATTAAGGCAATCGGTTATCTACAAAATCAGTATACACTGATGAAGAGGAATATCACCGATTATGCCAGCCCATTGGTTGGGTCCACACTGTGCGCACGGGCTTGCGCGGCAGCTTCACGAGCCAAATGCTTGGTCTGTGTGGGCGCACGTTGCCTCGGACGAGCGTGCCTCGGGGCCGAGCCATCATCTATTGGTAAACGGGACGTAATCAAAGGTGCCTCAGTGGGCGCTGTTCGTTCGATGTGGACGGTGGTATTTTGGATTTGCGAGGTAATTTTAGTTGTTGTTGTTAGTTGTTACGAAGAAATTTTCATCATCATGAAGACTTAAGAACAGTACATTCGATTCAATTATATAGTTCATACAAGATGTTCTGGGATCCCAAGGATCCGAATTATTTGTAGAAAACTAAGCGCGAAGACTGTTGGAGGCAAATTTCAGCAGAAATACAATGTTGGTGAACTGAAGAAAAAAATGGATTCCTTGTTGGGTTCTCAACTCCAAAAAAGCCTTATAACCGGTTCAGGTAATGAAAATGTTTTTATTGTGCCTATAAAATATTACATTACATAAGCTGGTTGCTGCATATTTTATAAATACTTACTTAATTAGTACCCACACTTAGAAAGTATTTTTACTTTGTTATAGGAGCTGATGGTGTCTATATATCAAAGTGGTTTGGCTATCCTTATTTTGACTTTATGAGGAACAAAAATGAACCTAGACACTCAACATACGATGCGGATCGTAAGTATTTTCTTACTAATCAAGGGCAGCTGATCTATGATTTTCGAGCCCCTACGCTTTAATAGTCTGAGACGCCCTTACCATCTGTTAAATTATTATTATTGTTGGAGAGTTACTTTAGTATTCTTTTATTTTAATTTTATAAAATGTAAACATTTTCGCGAAAATAATTGTTTAGGGATAATTTAAACAATATACAGGGTGTCGGGAATATGAGTGCCTTTATTTTGCTGCATTATAAATTGCACCAAATAAAACATATTTTACTTTAAAAAAAATCTCTGGCCAACAGTAACAAAATTATGACAGCAAACATGTCTTGAATATGTGACAACATCGCTCACAATATATATCAGGATATTAGGTGTTTCTACACATTAATTACAAATACATCAAAAAGTACTGTGAATGATTTTCTTAGAGCTCTTTTCACAACACAGATTAAAAGGTAAAATAGTTACAAGAATTCAAAATTACTTATTTTGCTTGCAAAAGCGTTTACCGTTACCGTACAAACATCTTGCAGCCACACAGTTTTGCCCAGATTGGCTTCAAATTAACATGTCATGCAACTGATGGTTATGATTACTATAAACCTTTCCATTTTTGTTTCTGTTCACTAACAAGGACTAGAGAAAAATTAAATGCACTAGCCACAAACTATTATGACTAATAATACTTATAGATTAACAGGTTAACATCATAACAGCAGGAGTTGACGGTTTGCAACGTTGACGCGTGTTACAGTACGTTACATTTTGTAAGGATTGTTTAAGCTAAGCTAACTTACAAATTGCAAACAGATTACGTTACAGGAGCTTTTACGTAACCTTAATTAAACGGTAGGTTGTAATTTTATAACAGTTTTGCATTTTATTGCAGTTGTATTTTCATATTTGAAATGTATTTGTAGAAAAACTATTTGTTTTAGACATTTAATTCATAAGAGTGTTTTATTGCTCTTGGTCATACCTATATATAAGCCCTTAAAATTACGGCACTCATATTCCGGACACTCTGTATTTAGAGTAGTAAACTAAAGGTATAAAATTAAAAATTATTCGTGTAAGAATAAGTGTTTATTTGTTGTCAGTGTAATAAACATAAAGTAAAAATTCTACTTCTAACTAGACAAGCGAAATGATATTAAGGGTAATCTGAAAAAGCAGAACAGACCCTGCGGGGGCCCTTTTCTATCGGGGGTCCTACGCTTAAGCGTACTAAGCGTACCGGTAAATCCGCTGCTCTTACTAGGCATACTGAAGTTGCCATGGGATTGAGCCGTTAGTCATAAAATGTGTTGCCAAGTGCAACCGTATTTCTGTTGCGTTACGAGTCCCGCGCCTAGGAATCGCTGCAATAGGTGCGAATGTAATTTCATTTATATTATTTCTCCATCGGCCAGGAATGAGTGCACCGTCGTCAAGTTCTCTGTCAAATAGCTCGGATGGAATGCTATTTGTTAGAAGTATTCTTTCGGATATAGTTATACAAATGTACAGCTGCTAGGGCAACTTTAGTTGCTTTGTTTAGCTCTAGCAAAATAGGTTTTCTAAAATCTCGAAAAATGGCACTGAAAATGCCAAATACATTTTCATCGACACCTGGAGCTGGGCTGAGGCGATAATTAAATACTCATACTTTAGAACCGTTTTTCGGGTTACCTTCAAATGGTTTCATGGTATATTCATTGAATACAAAGGCTTTATCAGACAAGATAAATTAGGACACTTTAGTTACGTATGGTATTTGAAATATTTTTTCTTCAGGCACGTTTAATTATTTATTTTCTAGTTTTCTATATAACGTCGTGTTCTTTAAAACTCCACCATCAGAGATTTGCCCTTTACTTCCAACGTTCACATACAAGAAGTTGTAGTGAGCATTAACCAATGCAAAGAGGACAATACTTATTTATATCTAAATATTTTTTCAGAAAGCGAGTCAGCAGTTCTCTAGAATTTATAACGCAATCGTAGATACAGAAAATGCTTCATCGCCCCAGTCACACAATCGGAGTTTATCATAAATGAAGAAGTACCGCCACATACATTACAAGAACAACATACACAAGAAACATCAGTAACTAACATGACTACAGCACAACAATCTGCTCTTTAAAAAATACATAATAATCCGAAGGCCTAAAAGCAGCCACAGGCAGATTCTGCAAACATCATGCTTACAGAAGCTCTTCAGTACTTACAAAAGTGTTCTAACGACACCAACGATCCATACCCTTCTTTTGGAAAACACATAGCCAATGAGTTAAGAAAATATGATGCACACACCTTAACATGTGTAAAGAATGCCATCAATAATATAATTTATGGAGCAGATTTAGGCAAATACACGCAGCAGCAATTCACTCCAGGATATTTTTCTCAGCAGTACTTCCAATCATCTACATCATCATCGTCACGTATCTTTACACCATCACCTGCTACTATTGATTTGGAATCACACGATGTAACGATTTTGTAAAAAATATAAGCGGTTAACTTATAAATTAATATTAATATTTGAAATAAAATAGAACTTAAAATTAATAATTAACTTACCTTTTCATAGTCACTTAAGGCCTCAATAATAGCATCGCAAACTTCTGGAATTATTTTTGATAGACTCTGCTTCGATACCCGAAATAAGTATTTTAAGTTACTATAAGAGTCTCCACTTGCTAAATATCTTAAAAACTCATTCTCGTACAGTGCTTGCCTCTCTATAATTTGTGTCCCGCTTTTTAATGTTCTCAGACAATACTATAGACTTTCAAATTCTTGTAGAAACATACGTGTAAAATTATGCACGATTTTATCATTTGTCAAGTCCTTTAGTAATTTATTTCCATATTCATTGCGACGCTCATAAACATTTTTAATCCACTAGCGCCTTGGCCTTCTTTTGTGACTGTTTTTTTAAACAATAAGCTACTATGAAAGTAGCTGCAGCAACAACTACACAACTGTCCATTTTGGATGCTCGAGGACTTCTGGTGGCTCGCATTGTCGCGCGACGCTGGCCTCTGTGCTTCCGGAAGATCTACTGAGGCTGCCTCGCGAGGCCAATCTCACCATTTACCTACAACCGATATTGAAAATAGTTTTCTCTAGTTGTGAGTGGATTTTCATCGGTCCATATGCGTTCATATTGTGCAAATTTATCACTCTATCACGGAGTGCTTTATCTGTTGCGGCATAATTTATTCGATTGATCTTTATATTGTTGCAAAAACCACCTACCAAAGCCCATACGTTCACAGTCCACTGGTAAAATCTACTAAAAAGGATGTAGCTGATAGAAATGTAATAGTTGTCATCATAATATCTAATGTACGATGCAGGCGCAGTCCCTACTTGCTGTCCTATTCGATGACACCTATTTATGTGATCCTTTTCAAGAGTTTCGATCACTGGATGTTGTTACATTTGGGTTAACTTGCCTGCCATGTTCTTTTTCCCGATTTGGTCATCGTTCTCTGCACAACCTACTTGCCGCGAGTGTATTTTCCCCGGCTGCACTATACATTAGTACCATATCTACACGTTCGATAGTAATAAATGTATTATTGTTTTCTGCATTCATTGTAATAATTTGAATAAAACAATGTTAAGGGAACTAAAATGTTTAAAAAAATAGTACATTATACTATAAGGGAGAGAAATGCGTTATTATTATTATTTTGTCATTATGAAGTAAGTAGCATTACCTCAATGGTAGCACCAGAATTATTGTATTCGGATTTGAGCATTTATTTAGTAGTCGTTGAGTTATTGTCATAACTACAAAATAAACAAACAAAAATACTTGTCAAATTAAGGTGCTAGTTTGGTTTAGTTTAAAGTTTGTTTAGTGCACAATGAATAATTATTGTGAGCCGGAAGAGATTGTGGAGGCTGCAAATATTACAATAAGCAATTTGCTAATTTGCTGCCTAGGAAGTCAAGATCTTTATACGATATAGCCTATAATCAGTTCAAAAAGTGGTGCGCCGAGAAAAATATTCAAGTATACAGCGAGAATGTTTTGTTGGCATACTTCAGTGAAAATGCAAAGAATTACAAGTCTTCCACATTATGGGCGCATTATGGTTAAGTCATGCTTGATAATTTACGACAACATAGATATAAGCAAATTCCCCAAGCTGATCGCAATTTTGAAAAGAACCGGTGACGGATATCAAGCGAAAAAATCGAAAATATTGACAAAGAGTGAAATCGACCGTTTTCTATCAAGTGCAGATGACAAAGAATTCTTAATGATTAAGGTAAGATTACTTTTGTTGTTAGGTACTTCAATTATTAAGTATTTTGATTTTTTATAGGCTGGATTAATTCTGGGGATTCCGGAGCTTGTCGCACTGATGAAATAGTCAATTTAACTGTAGATAATACTGAGGATGTAGGCTTTTCCTTGATTGTAAAAGTTCCAAACATTAAGACAAAGATTCCACGAACCTTTCTGGTTACCGATGTGGGAAATATGCTTGAATTTTTTCGAAAATACCTGTCCCTTCGTCCTCCCCACGTCAAGCATAAGCGCCTTTTTTTGTATTACAAAGCAGGAAAATGTAGTTCGCAGCCAGTTGGCAAGAATACCATGGGAAAAAATCCGAGTGTAGTAGCTTCGTATTTAAAATTACCTGATGCTGCATGTTATACTGGTCACTGCTTACGAAGATCTTCAGCGACATTACTGGCAGATGCTGGTGTGGATATCACGACAATAAAGCGTCATGCTGGTTGGAAATCAATGACAGTCGCTGAGGGTTATGTCGAGAACTCCATTGAAAATAAGACCAAAATTGCTACTCAAGTTTTAGTAGGTACCACTACTAGCGCAATCACAAAAACTGTAAATGTAAGCGAAAGTAATATTCCTTTTAATATTTAATTTTGAAAATTGTACAAATGTAACATTTAATTTAAATGTCAATAAATAATTTCAATGTTATCTTTTTTTGCATGAAAAACGTTCTCCATAATGTAAACTCCCTTGGGAGCATTATACTCCCTTGGGAATAATCGACTACTTCTGTTTTAATTTTGATGTCATAGAAACTGATTTCTACTCCCGACCGTGGAAAAACATATTTTTAAACGTAATCGGCAAATGGTTTTTATTTTTTTACTTTTAATATACTAGGTCAAAAACTTCTTGCGCATTTTATAACTTATTGGATTCATGTTTACCCTTTGATGTCCTAGTGAATACTGATCTAGGTTAACAATTAAAAGCCAAACCACAAGACAGTTTATTTAAAACATTGTTAGCTTGACTGACCTAAATAAAATTGCATAAACTGTTCGAGTTGTTCTTTTGTGGTAGTGTTTTATGTTTTTTTTAAGAAATGCTAAACGCAATCCACCAGACTTGTTCTACATGTTTGGTGAATTAATAGGATCGGCGTTCATATTTTAGCACTTTTTGCAAATTGTGGTAGTTAATTTAGGTACATAAAGAAATACGTAAAGGTCGACCGTTTATAAGACTATTTTATTCCAAATATTGTCAAGAAGCTGTCCTATAATTTTATACATTATAAACGCCACATCTTGCATAGTGTTTTCACTCTTGTTTCAAATATTTCATTAAGGCTTTTTAGTTTAAAAAGATCTAAGCAACAGGTTCCTAAGTTATGACGTAACCTTTGAAAACATAATATACATGTCCGCGATTAGGGTGAATTATAGGTAAAACTTTTTTATTTTAAATTTTACGGAAAAAAGGAACACTCGATGAAAAGTTTTGCTTGATTTCAAAATGAGATTGCCATAGTGAAACTTAACATTTCATGTACGGGGTGTCCAAAAGATTTAAGAATATGAAAATATCATGAGAGTAAACTATCTTGATTTTTAATATTTCTGAAAAGTGATATTTTGCAAAAGTCCTACAAAAAAGTTAATTGAGTTTTTAAATAAAACAAATTTGCGCACAAAATTGGTTTAATTTTTTACAGAACATAATAAATTGGGAAAAAATGTATGTACAATACTAAAATATTATTCGAACACTCCACCAACGTTCACGCAAATTTGCAGGCATGCAAGAAATTCATTGTATCAGCGTCTAATCTCTTTTAAAGATATGGACTGTACAACATTCGATGTTTTAGATGCTCGATGTTATTGTCCAAAGGCCTGCTATACACAATCTGTTTGAGTTGGACATCGAGGAGGCCATTGATATGGAGCATGCCATGCCGGTCAATCCAGCGATTGGGAAATGTGTTCTGTAACCAGGTTTTAACAGTTACAGCAGAATGCGCCAGGCAAATGTCATGCTGAAAATAAAAACAATATCCGTAGGCCAGTGGTAAATTGTCTAATTCATTAGTAAAAAATGTTTGGAGCAAATGCGAATTTTGAAACAAAATAAAATAATGTCATACAAAACTGTAAAAAATTGTACCAATTTTGTGCGCAAAGTATTATTTAATAACTCAAGTAACTTTTTTGCATGACTTTTGCAAAATATAATTTTTTAGAAATATTAAAAATAAAGGTAGTTTACTCTCATGACATTTTCATATTCTTAAATTTTTTAACACTCCGTACATGAAATGTTAAGTTGCACTATGGCAACCTGATTTTAAAATCAACTTATTATCAAGTGTGCCTTTTTTTCGTAAAATTTAAAATAAAAAGTTTTCTTCTTATTCACCCTAACCGCAAACACACCGTATATTTAAATATATTAGGTTGGTGAAAAAATAATGACCGTTTTCAAACAGCTACTTTCAACGAACGTAACTCAACTCAGAATAAACTTTATTAATCGAAATAAAAACCATTAGATTCAATACATTTTTGCCAACGAGAAACAAGTTTATTTATTCCGGTAGCATAAAAATCCGGCGTTCTGGAGGCGATGAAGTCGTCGAAGGCCGATTCGGCATCATCTCGGCTTTTGAACCATTTCTCGCGCAGGAAGTTGTCGAGGCGCTTGAAAAAGTGGTAGTCGGTGGGCGAGAGGTTCGGCGAGTATGGCGGATGAGGCAGAGTCTCGTAGCCCAATTAGTTAAAATTATGCAGGGTCGGTTGTGCGACGTGCGGACGAGCGTTGTCGTGGAGCAGAATTGGCCCCTTTCTGTTGACCAATGCCGGGTACATACGCTGCAGCTTCTGGTGCATATCGTTGATATGTTGACAGTACCTCTCTGCCGTAATCGTTTGGCCCGGATTGAGGAAGCTGTGGTGGATGAGACCGGCGGCAGACCACCAAACAGTAACCATAATATTCATTTGGTGCAGTTTCTGTTTCGGAAAGTGTTGTGGAGCCTCGTCGCTGTCCTACCACTGTGCAGAACGACGCCGGTTGTCGTAGAGAATCCACTTCTCATCGCACGTTACGATCCGGTCGAGAAATGTGTCGTTTTTGTTGCGCTGAAGAAGGGCTGACGACACCTCAAAACGACGATTTCTTTGATTTTCGTTCAAATCGTGAGGCACCCATTTATCGAGCTTCTTTGACTTCCCTATTTGCTTCAGATGGCGTAGGACTGTTGAGTGATCGACGTTGAGTTCTTGTGCGACTTCTCGTGTGGTTTTGCGAGGATCGCTTTCAATTCGTCATTGTCAACCTCAGATGGGCGGCCGCGACCCTCTTCATCTTCAAGGCTGGTATCACCTGCACGAAACTTTTCAAACCATCTACGTGTGGTCCGTTCGGAAGCAGTATCCTCGCCCCATGCTTTATTGACATTTCGTGTCGTCTCCGCAGCATTGTGGCCAAGTTTGAACTCGTGAAGCAAAATAATGCGAATTTCCTTCTTTGAGAGCATCGTAAAATATGATCTGAAATCAGAGACGTATGACGATAATAAAAAGATAACTAAACTAAAAGATAGAGCGAAAAACGCGCTTTAAAACGACATATAGCATGACCACATTCATTAAAAATTTATTCAGAAATTCATACATAAAATTAACAATGTAGAAACGGCCATTATTTTTGCACCAACCTAATAAATGAATTGTTGCATGCATCTTCAACCTTAATGCTTTTGTAGCACTTCCCTAATTTTGCTACATTTTTATAGTATAATAATATTTAATTGTTTGGTTTAATTCTTATAAAACCTTTAAGTTTAATTAAGTAAGCACATATTAATTCATTTTTATAATATGTAATCGTACTTTATTTTAGATAAATAAGATATGTTAGTCAACGTTTCTTAAATTAAATTGGTCGTCCTCTACTGGTTTCTCGTCGAGTGACGGCATATTGCGTTCCTGCAACCACTCGAGAAGCTGTTGCCAGCAACTCGAGGGCCCTGGTAATTGGGTCGAAGCCGATTACCTGCGGGGATGCAAATGACGGGGTCCTTGTGCACGCGCGGCCCCCCTCCAGGAGCTCACGATACATTCGTGGCTCTAATCAGGGGGTCGTAACGCCACCTCACACCGGTTGCAAATGCCCCGATGAATCTCGTCGCACGTATGCTAATTCTCGGAAAAATATACGAGTAGCAGTTTTCTGGGATTAGCTTATTCAATAAAATTTGGATTTTTTTTTAGGTATCAATAATATTGTGAGACTAAGGCCCTGACCAGTGTCGAATTACATTAAGCCAATTTAAATAAATTTGGAAATATTTTATAGTAAAATGTAAAAACCGCATCTTGTTCAAAATGGAACAAAAAAATAACATGATATTGACCAAAATAATATTATTGTAATGCAGGTGCACAAATAGGTAGGTACAGGGTGTTTCAAACTCGATAATGTAGGCCTACTGCGAGGATACAAAAAATTTACAAAATCTAAATAAAGTTTGGGAGATTTGGTGTTAAATAGGATGAGGTAAACTCCATTTTCAATCGAAAGTATTATCTTTGTAATTTGATAGAACACATTTCCAGAAGGGTAGGAAATTTAGGTAACGCACGCTGTTCAATGTATGTTCATAAAAATGAAGCCAAGCCGATGATACCGCATCATACATTTACTCCAAAATGGCCTTGGTTTTGTACTGGATTTACAATGTCGGGATTTTCAATAGACCAGTAATGTTCGTTTGGTCTGTTTGATAAACCATTACTGACAAACCGACTTTCGTCCATTCAAAGAACGTGCCGAAAAAGGTTCCGATCAACAGTTTCTAATTTATCTACAATTTGAACTATAAAATTAAGTCTATTTTCACTGTGACGCTCAGATAAATACTGTGAACTTTGTAGTCATAATACCCATTGGTCTTTAAAATTCGTTGAATGGTTGATTTATCCAAACTCAATTCCTGACTAGCAGGTGTGCTATTTGCATAAACAACGAAAAAGTGAAAAAAAAAAAAATGCGAAAATCGCGTTTTTTCGGAAACAATCGTATATAACTCGGTTCGTTATTAAATTTTCTACAAGATAGAGTTGATCCGATATCCGTAGATTTGAAATGTTCGCTGCAAAATGCTGGAAAGTGCAAAAATGTAGTTAAAAAACAAGGTAATTTTAAATTATTTATTTAACAATGAAAAAATAACCCAATCACGCCATACATTTAAAGAAAAGTACTTGACTTCAATACAAAACGAGAGCCGTAAGGCCGATTAACACTGGACTGACCGTTTTTGCATAATGCAATTGTTAAGTAACCTACCTGGAAAAAAGACCTTTTTATTAAAATTATAAAAAATTATTAAAAATTGAAAAATGGTTAAGATAGCAATTGTATATGATAGTTTAAGGGTCCAAGAAGGTGTAAAAGCGCGAGCTCAAAAAAATATTCATAACTTTTAGCCTGGCACAAAATTAATTCCAGGTAGGCTACTTAACAATTGCATTATGCAAAAACTGTCAGTCCGATCTTAATCGGCCTTACGGCTTTCGTTTTGTATTGAAGTCAAGTACTTTTCTCTAAATGTATGGCGTGATTGGGTTATTTTTTCATTGTTAAATAAATAATTTAAAATTACCTTGTTTTTTACCTACTTTTTTGCACTTTCGAGCATTTTTTAGCAAAGATTTCAAATTAATGGATATTGGACCAACTCTGTCTTGTAGAAAATTTCATAACGAACAAATTGATACGTATACATTTTTTCTCTAAAATGCATACTTACCGAGATATATGCGATTGTTTCCGGGAAAAAAACGCGATTTTCGCTTGTTTTCACTTTTTCGTTGTTTATGTAAATAGCACACCTTTTCAAGCTGGCGCACTTTGATATTTTCAATAGGTATACTATTCCCGAGAGATTCCAATAGTTATCTAAGTTACGTTACGTTAGAGCCATATTTAAAAGATTTTGTCGTAATTCTCCTGGCCTAGTAAACGTTCTGTGGTCAGGAATAAGGCGCTCTGGATACCTTTCTCGATATAACTCTATTATAGCTTCTGAATTTTTTTGTGACTCGACGTAAATTAGCAAATATCAACTTTTTCTGAATGAGAAAACATTTTATAAGCACAAAAGTTATACGTTTGAAGTTCGCATTGAGTAATGACACGTAGTTTCTGACATTTATGCACGTTAAACAACGAACATTCAATTATATTCCAACGCCTACCTGATCTTTCCACGCCAATGTAATTTTTAAGTGGTATTCCTTTAGAGGTTCTTTGGGACGATATTGCTTATAACTTTTAAACGAGAAGTAATACAGAAAAATGTTTCGAATAAAAGTTTATTAGAAAAAAGAGGTATTTTAAACAAGAACAAAATTTGGGGATGTTTCTGGAAAAATATAATTGATGACTAGTCGTTTCTATCAAATCCCAAAGATAAATACTTTCGCAACTTACCTCATCCCATTTAACACCACGTATCCTAAATTTTATTTAAATTTTTTGCATCCTCACAGTAGGCCCATCTATCGAGTTTGACACACCCTGTACGTACGTTTTTACATACTTTAAAAAACATCAATGAAGGATATTGGTAATAGTATATTATACAAGGTGATTTTAAAAGTATACCATGAATTTAATTGAATTTTCTCGAGGAGGCAAAACATCTATAAATTGTAATGTTCAAAATTAAATTAAAAATAATTGTAATGTATAAATACGAAAATATGAGAAACAACAAAAAATAAAATGGAAATTAAATAGAATACACTTTAAAAATTGCAAAAAGCTAAAAATAGGATTTAATGAATATAATTATTAAATAGGAAATAAGTTTAAAAAAAGAATGCAGTGATCAAAATTAAATGACTGGTATGGCGGTATCTTGGTGATGGAGAAAAAGGAAGTTGTTGATTAGAATAGAAAATTTGAATGAAATCAAGAAAAATATGGATTTTTCAATCTGTTTCTTGAAGAGAAACACATAATAGTTCAAAAGTAAAATCAAAACAGGTAATATAATAAGAAACTGAAAAATATAAAAATGCAGTAAGATAATAAAGTTGCATAAATTAACATGATTTTTATTTTATCATATAATAACACCTAGCTAGAGTAATGTTAATTTTTAAATGTTTATTAAACCCACTGGAAAATAATTTAATAATTTGTATGGCTACTATTATACTTGCAAAATTCAAATTGCCTCCTTTAGCTTCTACTTGATCATTGTTTCATTGTTGAGCTTGCAAAATATATTAAGTAAAACCTTTATTTTATGTTGTTTGCTATTGTTATTTGTTAAACTTGGATAAACAGTTTAGTTTTCTATAAAACAAATTGCAAATCAGAATTTCGAGAAAGGTATTGCAAGTGCAAGAACTTGCTGCAAATCAGTAAAGCAGCTTTACAGTGTGCAAGTCTCTTGTACGTAGGCATGCGCATTGAACAGCAGCGTATTGCAAAAGACATCATATCTGAAAGACTCTTGCACTTTCAAAATATGCTTGCTTGATTTTTAGTGCAGCTTTTTTTGCAATTCTGGGGAATAATTTAGTGATTTGTATGGTTACCAACACATACACAAAATACAGGTAAGGGCTTACTGCAAGCCTTTGCAAAAATAATTGCGGACTGTAAAATCTAAATACTTCATGTCAAAGAACGTACTTGATTGATGGGAACTGTAGGAAAATTGATTTAAATTTGCTTGGACACCTTTCCAATAAAGTAAAAAAAATGCATAAAATTGAAATAGACAGATACACATACTTTAAAATGTATTCACTAAGTTTAGCAATTAATGAAGCCTGACTTATTTAAATAAATGATTTAAATTACAGACAGGTACAAATTTTATTATAAAAAGGTAAACAAATCAACTTAATTTATGTTGTAGGGAACTATTTGTGTATGCTGTAATAATTCAACAATGTTATAATGCATAATATCTAGCAAAACTGTATATATACAGGGTGTTTTTTCTTTCCATCAAAGCATCCCTATTTCATTTATTACGAAAGTTCTCTTTATTACTATAGAAATAGTTCTCGAAAAAAGGTATATGTCCTATGGTTCACTATAAAAAAATACCATTTTACTTGCAACTGAAATCTGCAACTGTGGTATTGGTATGTGAAAATCAAATATAATTTAAATTTGACATGTCGTTTGGTTGCAAATCGATCCTCCTAAAGTTAACAAACGAATTCCAGAACAGTGGAACAGTGTAGAAACGCTGTTAAAATATTAGTGAACACCGGTAGAGTGAACCTAACCTCTGGATAAGAATAACCGCAACGCATTTTTAATAGCGAGAAATGCATTTTATAGCTTGTTGAGGAAAATCCGAGCCGCAGTATCTGCGATATTGCACGTAAAATAAATCTTCCAATACTACTGCGTGGAATGTGTCATAGAATCGTGTAAAATGTATGCAGATTTTGTTTGCAAATTAGTTTCAAATGTTTGCAGAATTTTGTAGTGAGTTTTGGCAGCAAGACAAAAATCAAATTAATATATATATATGGTATGTAGTATTTCAATTATGTTTTAATTAATTTCAGTAGCGTTGTTTGAGCAGTTTCTAGCCAAAAACGCCTAAAAAGTGTTAGAAAGTAAACATTTGAAATAGTAAATAAGTCACGAGGTGACGCATTTGGCATTTTTTAAATATTCCGTTTGTTATATTTGACAATTTGTTATTTTGGGAATATAAGCAGCTTACTTTATTATGTGCTATTATACACACCCTACGTTAAATCAATTAGGTACATACTAAAATTTGACACTAGATATGTTTTTTTTTACATCAAATGTGTATTCTGTTACAAGCAATTTTAAAGTTACTGGATGAGTCAAAATTTGAAATAGATTTATTTGATTTTGTAGGCGCGTTATCGAGCATTTCAGATGCTGTGTTATTTTTATATCAAATTACATGCATAACGTAATGATGCTGATAATTCAGGGAATCATTACGTCGATAAACATAAACACATCATGGACAATTTGGACTGTGTGTGTTTATACAACGGAATAATGTTATGCCTGCAGGAAGGCTACTCGAGGGTTGTTTGCATAAATAACATAACACTAATGTGTCGGGCGTAATCCACGTCCATTCGCGTTGGCAGCACATACCCCGATACCCCATTATGGACAATATTGATGGCCGCGCGACCGCCCAGTCCAATTGCGACCATTAGCCCATGTAATTTAAGTGGCCGATTCAATTGACTCATTAAAAGGACGTATATATCCTTAGAAGAGCATTACCGTTAGAGAAGGAACGGCAGGGCGATCTGTTCGGACTGTTTTCGTTTCAAGTGTAGTAAATTTAGTTTAAGTACCTCGTTAATTGCAAGGGTTCCATTCAATATGATTAAATTAGATCCTCAATTTGTTTAGGTGTTATTCATAATATAAGCTACAACATTTTTATATATTTACAGTCCACATAATTCATATTTTAAATGAATACAAAAAATTAATATATATATATATAAATTAAAATATATGTAAATATGCTTTTAATTTCCCTTTACTAGATCAACTTCACAAAAAATATTACATCAAATAGCACATACAGCGATAATGCTAGTCTAGAGGTTGAGATTGAAAAGGCAAGTTATAAGTAAAGATAGTATGTCGTTCGCACATCTCAGGTCCGTACTCAGGTCTGTAGGTTGAAAATGGTAATATTTAAATATTCCTAATTAAAAACAAATATCATCTTCAAAATAATGGTCAGCGTTGAGGAACATCATCCTATTTATTTACCGGCATGTGTCAAGGTCGCAGTCGCTTACGCTTTCCAATTAATTGCCAATATCTTTATAGGGACGATATCGCGTTATTAGCAAATAATGTTAGTTTCTTGTTGAGTTTCTTGTTGGTTTGTCTGTTTCGTTGCTTGAATATGTTCCGTCGGCCTCCCATGCATTCTACAGTGGATAAATAGATTAAATATTATTCAGATTTAGAACTTGTTCGGAACAACACAAAGTTTGTGTGAGTAATAGTACAGTGCCTTCATAAATGATTACAAGCCACGTGATCAGGGTCGAGATTCTCGAATCAATCGCAGAGCAATTTATATGCGAATATCCTTTTCCTCACTACGGCAATTGAGGGAGACAAGAAATCTATTTGCATACGAGTTGTTCTTCGAGAATCACAGTCCTGATCACATGGATTGTAATCATTTATGAAGGATGAGAAACCGTGAACGTCAAAAACAATTTAACAACGACTTAGTGTTTTAGACTTGCGACAGTTTATTTCTCAGGTACCGGGATCTAGTGCTGAACGTGTGAAGAAGAAACTTAATACCGTTTTGCAGAACAATCCGGGATTTTTAACTGTATGCCATATAGTAGACCTTTTTGAAGGTAAAGGACTAGATTTTGCTCAACCCACCCTAAATGTGCCATCAGTGACAAATTATACATATTTTATATATGCCCCAGTGACCTCTATGGACGTTGAACGTACGTTTTCGAAACTGAAATGAATTTTAAGCGATAAACGTCACAACTTAACAACTGAACATTTACAACAGTTTTATTTCAGTACTAAAAGTCAATAGTATAGTGTTTTGTAAATTACACAACTTAATATGATCCATATTGGACAACATACATATCACCAGTACAAGGTAAGACGTTAATATTAATTGTATTTGACAATAAATGTACGTATTTACTTGACTTCCACAAACGTTAACGTTAGTGTCCTAAGTGCGCCCCTGATAATGACGTCATGTGCGAACGATATACGGTCTCTAGTTATAAGCTACCGGCCATAGATTTCAGCAGAATAACTAAGCAAGATCGTACAACCTTATGAGGAAGCTATACTCAAGGTTAGTGTATAACACCATAACTTGCTTGATATTGCTTAAGTCAAAAAGCGGTGGGTCTAGACAAGGACATTCGATAACATAAGATAACAAGATAAGACGATGGGTTGAGAGCTCTATACCATTCAGGTGATCTTTGACGGATCCTCTGGACCACTTCCAAAGTATCTTAAGCATACTATAGCACACGGGGCTTTTCTGTGAACTTTTCCTAGTTTCTCGTAGGACCACATGCAGACCAGGTAATTATAAAAACACAACGAGGGAGGTGGAGTAGTCGGGAAAATTAAGAAGTTATGGAGGGTTGAACTAATCCTATTGCAGTAGGGTATAGAATGGAAAAGCAGTCTACTGATACCGATTATGCAGGAGAGGATTATTGAAACACTCCCTTTTCTTCTTTTAGAAGATCAGGATAGCAATTACCTAGTTAGGTATTCTGTAAATAATAATAGCTCTAGACGATATCCTAAATGACGGATCTTAGGTGAGATTTCTAAGCTTTGTGTATCAACCGAGATGGCTTATTATTATTACCACCTCCACCTACTAAGTGAGTCTCTTGGTAACAATTTTTTAAGAAATATTTTAAACTTTGAAGATGGGTATAATCTTGAAACGTAAGTAGTTTAAACTGATGTTTTTTGTGTAATAAATGACCAATTGCCCAGGAAATTTGTTGGTGTTTTTTATGTTGAGTTATGGTCAGAAAAGTTGTGAGAATAGTTACAGGTATAAGAATTTTTCACTGCTTCTATGCAACATCAATTGAGTTTTATCACAAAATACAACTGTCTGAAATTTCATCTTCGGCTAACGTTGACATTCCGCTATCTCCTGACATGTCGCAATTGCCTCTCGGCACGATTCAGACACAACAGCTTTTCAATTACGGTAATATGTAAACGTCGCGTGATTATCTCGCTTCCCGTCAAGTGATATCTATCTGGCGTTTTTCATCCAGCGCGCCCTTCCATTTTTCTAATAAATGCCAGACGATAAAAATGAAGTCGAGCCTTCCAACACTGCCTGGATGTCAGCCAGTGTCACTTCGCTTTAGCCTGCTAACAAACGACGGCTAATGTAAAATGTATGATGTAAAATGCCCAGGTTTGACGGCATATTCAGTATACCCATACACGACTGCTCAATACCGCCAGTTTTTCTATGTTTACTATCTTCTTAATTATTATTATTATAGTAATATTGGCACCCAATTAAATAACAGTAGCAAAAACTAAACAACTATTATTATTAAAAATAAAAGTTTAAATGGTTGAACTAAATGGAATATTATGTATAGCTATTTTATGTAACATAATTGCTTATGTTTCAAATAATTATTTCTACGTTTATGCAAATCTTCATTTTCTGCGAGATTGTATTACGTTTTAAGCAATTGCATAATTTATATTATTTTTAATCATATTTATTACGTAGCGGATTACGAAATTACTATAGAAAATGCAATTCGTTAAAAATAAAATTAGGTTCATTCGAATATCAAGTGAATTACAAAAAATATTTTTATGTTACGTTTAGTAGTTACAGAATTGTTCCTAACATATTAATTCTTAACTTTTTCAATGCAAGTCGATATGGGTAAGTAGTTAATTATTAAATATTTCGCTATTAAATTACGCTTTTATTTTCCTATACTTAGTGCCACCTAAATAAAACATTTTTTGATTTTTACATGAACGTAGAAAAAATATTGTATGCAATTTTTGCACTTATTGCATAAATAACTAATAAAAATATATCTTTACATATATTTAGAGAGTCACTAGTGGCGGAGGTGTGGGTATCATCAATCATTATTTGTCAAAAAAATATTTCACCTTGTATAATTCTATAAATAACACAGGTCATCAAGTGCATTTTTGCACAGTTACTTAAATTACTTAAACATATCTCAGAGAGGCCAAGCAAAACAATAAAGAATCCGCGGTGTAGAACTAACTACATCTATCGGCCGTTCGCTACTCCATGCCGGACTGAAAATGTCACAGACACGAAGCGTTCTACATGCAGTAGACACCATTGAAAGCTGTCGACCTTTATCGCGATCGGCGAGAAACGATATTTTGCAAACACGGAATTCCAGGAAACAACTACTCTGCGGGCTAATGCCCCGACCAGCATTGAATTACACCTGGAAAACCTATAGCAACAGCTAGAGTCATTCGTCAGACGCCCACCAGACATATACCGGTTTCGAGCTTATTAGCTCTCATCAGTATGCCATAGGTGAGGTATCCGACGAATAATCCTAGCTGCTTTCGTCTGTCTAACCCGACAGAAGGGACCATGAGTACGCGGTGTAGAACTAACTACATCTATCGGCCGTTCGCTACTCCATGCCGGACTGAAAATGTCACAGACACAGAGATAAGCTCGAAACCGGTATATGTCTTCAATAAATATTTTCCCAACTTATCGCTCATTAAATATACACGATTTGCGAAGAAGTAGTGTTTCCAAAATAAAACAAAATATATTTACGGTCAGATCAGGGACATCTGAATTCGCAATATCGGTAACTTTATCGATTGCTGTTTTAAGAGTGAGGGAGGCCTATATTTTAGAATGCCCTCACTAGTGTTGGATGTTTTGTCAAAGTCAAACGACCTTCGAGATTACAGACGTCTTAATTTAAAATTCATGCCTGCATTCTACTGTGACCGTAGAATGGTGCACTGTTATTCATAAAAAAACTAGTATAGGTACTCCATAAAATCACTAAATTCGGTGATTTAGTAGCGAAATTATGAACAAGGCACTTTTTCATAAATATCTATACAACAGCCTACAAGAGTTTGATAGATCATATTTTATTTAAACCTGCATACAGATAAATGTTTAAGTTACAAGTTCAGTTTTAAAAAAATTTAACGCTTTATGATAAAAACATAAAACGGAAAAATGTGTCTGACTATTCACTCCACAGGTGCAGAGACAGAAGGTATTATTTCGGTACCTGTTTAAATATTTACGATTGATTCGAGATATAATGCATAGTGAATTATACAGAATATCTGTTGTGTGCTTTCATAATATCTGCTAAAATGTATTTTAAAAATTGTATCAAGAACAATTATGAACACATAATTTATGTGTCCCTATCTATTCCTCTGGCGTGTCTAAATAATTCTATACATCTAGATATAGAAAACCAGTAGTTCAAATTTTGTTTCAATTGAATCAATCACTCTCAAGTTAAATGAAGATATAGTTTCCGAGTTCCAAATTCAACCATTGTGTCTCAGGGAATTATAGTTTTCGAATCCATATTCTGGTAAATATTTCATCTGATTTTTGTCAGAGGAATACGCTCATGAGGATTGTTGATTAATTTTAACTAACCCGTTGCATAATCATATCGAAAAGGAGTGTATTACTTATTATTTATATTGTGACATTGTCAACAATTAATTTAAAAATTACATTTTAGTCCCTCAACATTTTTATTTTTCCGAAGGACTTAATATATGTGAAAATACAACTTCTGTTCTAGGAGAAAACATATTTGAATCAATTATATTGTATGTCAATGAGACGAAGTGATCGAAAAAATGCCCCTTGAGTTTTATACACACGCAGCGTCAAAAGTCACGAGGTTTTTCTTCTTCACAAACACTGTAAAATTATTATACAGGGTGTTATAGAATGAAAATGTAGAAGCAGGTTCTATGTTTAAAAATAAGAAAAAAAGTGTATATAAATATGGGTCCAGAAATGCCTCGTTTTCGAAATACAGGTTGTTTAAAATTTTCTGTCTTAAATACTATAGTATTCATTTCTCGGAAACCAATCGAGAAATTGAGATTGTTTTTGTTACACAAAAATGTATAGTAACGGCTACTTTCACGTATATAAATTTCTTTTGTAATATACTAGCACCAGTGTCTCTTGGACTTTTTCCTCCTGACGCTCCGTTTTCGAGATAAAAATTAATTTATTAATCATTACAATATACTAACTTTGGAATGCTAATTAAAAAATAATAATCTAGACGGCATGTGTCAGTTTGTCATAAATTCCATGTCAGACTTAAACTGTCGAGCGACTTGTTTTTGAAGTGTTTAAGTTAGTTTTTAATACATTTTATTACAAAATAAGTAAATATTATTCCATTGAAGAAGTAGCCCACATACATTTTATGTATGGAAAAGCAAACGAAAGGCGTCTATAAGAAGATGCATTCCTTGACCGCCAATTACAGTGCAAACACTTTTTCGATTGTTCATAGACTTTTGGGACACGGGAAAAGTAATTTTGTAGATTGTGAGCTCAAAGAATGCACAAACAGTGGGAAATTAGGAAAATGTTTTACAAGTACTTGAACAAAATACATCTGCAACAAACATCTGCAGAAATCTCAAGCCCTCTCTGAAGCTGATTTTTCAGTCATACTGCAGTATTGTCAATAGCCAAGCCAAAAAAATGCAGACGTTCGGAAATTTATTTCTTTCATTTTGTTCACGGATGAAGCTTTATTTACCAGAAACGGTGTTTCTAATTGTCACAATAAACATTTTTGAGCCGATTAAAATCCATACATTATTCATGAACCTCGATAGATGGACGAATATACCTGAATTTTTTAAAAGAAAATCTACATATCCTTGTAGAAGCTATCCCTCTTAATGTTCGCTGTCGCTTATGGTTTATGCACGATGCTCATTTTAGTCGCAATATAAAAGACTATTTAAATCTTACGTTCCAACAAAATTGGATTGATCGGAGCGGGCCTACTTCTTGGCCACCTCGATCACCCGACTTAAATCCTTGCGATTTCTACCTTTGAGTGCATCTAAAGTAACTGGTGTATTCTACCCACATAGCAAATGAAGCTGCATTAGTGGAACGTGCTACCAATGCCTGTGAAACAATATGCCAAACACCTTCGGATATTTCGAAGAGTTAAAAGACAGATGCGAAGGCGATTTAGAGCATGTATTGATGCACAGGGTCATTTCCAGCATTTAATTTAAATTTAATATACTTATTTTGTCTGAACAAATAAAAATAAACAATTTGCTATACGTTTAATTGTATCCTGCTTGCCAAAAACGAATGTTCAAAAAGTGTTCTATTTTTTGCTGACTTTTGGCACAAAATTTAAGATTAATATATACAGACGCCAACTATTTTTTAAGTAAATTTCTGAAGATCATTTCTATATTGTAATGATTAATAAATTAATTTTTATCTCAAAAACCGTGCGCCAGGAGAAAAATTCCAAAAGACACATTTTAAGCAGAATTAATTTAGCTTTAAGAGAGCGATACCAATTTGTTAAAAAATCAGTGGCGTGTAATTTTTTGATAAAAATGAGTATTTAACGGCATGATCGCCACTAATGCTAGTATATTACAAGAGAAATTAAGAAAGATACGTAGAAGTATCCCTTCATTATACACTGTTGTGTACCCAATGTCATCTCAATATCTTGATCGATTTTCAAGAAATGAAGACCATAGTATTTAAGACAGAAAATTTTGAACAACTTGTATCTCCCATGTTTGTATAAACTTTTTTTCATATTTTTAAACATAGAACTGCCTCTAGATTTTCTTAACATCATTTTGAAACACCCTGTATATTCTCTAATAGTGACAGTCAATTATTCAATTTCTGTAGCAAAAGTAACTTTTCAAAATCCAAAATAAAACATAAAAGCACAAGGAATATAATTACCATATTATTCAATTAAACATCATTCTATACAGTCTATAACGAAATTGATGACAACCTCATATACAGGGTGTCTCACAATTAGCTGCCCTTGGTATTTTGCGTGTGTAACTTTTTCATCTTTGACTTTTTAACAAATTGGACAGCAAATTCCGTTTTCCCGAACTGTTTTACGTTAAAAAGTCATAGTAATTTAAACAAAATTATCAAGGTATTCTTATGTCAAAGTATTGTCAACCCGATTGCCAATTTAATAGTTCTAAGCGAAAAAAATGGAAGAGTTTACGGGGCAAGAGTTAGTTGATATGATATTTATTTATGGCTTTTGCAATGGTAATGCTGCAGTCTGATTGGACCTATTGAAATTCCACAACGTCTCAATTCAAATCTTTATTTAAACTTACTTCAAGAAAATCTTTCCCAAATTCTCGAGGATATGCCTCTAAATTTACGACGTAACATGTTTTTTCAACACGATGGATCCCCGGCAGTGGTTGTAATGTTCTAAATTTCCTAAACGAAAATTTCGCTGGACGGTGGATAGGGAGGCACGGACCGGTAGCTTGGCCGCCGCGTTCTCCCGACCTAACTCCGACTTTTTTTTCTGAGGTATCTAAATCAAAAAGTTTACGCCACCGAAGTCGATACCCGTGAGGAATTGCTGCAGCGTATCAATGATGCAGCCAATGAAATTCGTCAAAACAGTTTTAGCATCTTAATAGCTTCGAGAAGTGTTACACGTAGGGCAAGACTTTGTATCAGAGAAGGTGGAGGGTTTTTTGAACAGTTTTTAAAATAGATTGTTGTCTGTTATCAAAATTAAGTTTCCATCTTATGATCCCTTCGAAAAGTAACGGTTGCAGCTAAATTGCGGAATACAGTGGGGAATGTCCTCCTTGATGTCAACCTTCTGTCATAATTGTTCTACATCAATAATGTGTATTACCCTTGTTTATGTACTTACTAGTTGGTCAACCTAAATTAGCACGTGATAAAATAAGGTCCAAGGAAGTGCTGCTCTCTGACGGCGAGAAGTTTAATGCAATAAATAAAGCAAATGAGAATCAGTAATCTGTACCATTTATTCCTACACTGCGTTGCCAAATTTAATACAATTTTATTCGCAATATACGGTTGCTAAGTCAGTTATTTCATAATGATATTATAGCGCCATTTTTACCAGCATTTAACAATGCTTTTCATGCAGCAATAAGTTTTATGTAAATTCAACATAGGTATAAATTCAATGTTGGATATTCTAATAATTATTTTTAAAACTAAATAAGGAGAACAAGATATTGATACTTGAACCGTTATTTATGTTCAAGGACGAATTTGAATTTTACAAAGAATAAATATTTTCTTTATTTCGACAAATAACCAATGACTCAATGTACACTGGAATATTTTCAGTGATGTTATTTTGTCTTACTATAGAAAATATAAAATAATGCGGCAAATTGCTAAATAAGTACCTAGTATTTATGATATACTAGTTCGCAAAACATTCTTTGGCAGATAACTGACAAGTCTACATTTCACAAAACAGTATACCTATAATATTCTCTTTATTTTGATAAATAATCAGTGATTAAATTATTTTCGAGTATTTTTCAATAATATTTTATTTTGTGCGATTGAAAATAAAAATATAATGCGGTAACATATTCATAACGATGTTGACGGTACGGGGGCCCAAAAAAGGAGCAATTTAAAATTTTATCGTTCCCTGACAATTATTTTCAATGTTTTGAGAAATAAAAATTGTTCTTAAAATGTTATACCTACCTACATTTTCGGATTAGATCACAAAATAATCACAGAACCTTATTATTTTATACTCATTCCGCTGAAAATAATAATTGCAAACGTAAAAACGTAAAATTACATATTTTTAAAATATTTCTCAAAAGTAGCAAAAAGAAATTAAAAAGAAAAATCAGTTCATAAGTTGCTGAATTTCCTACAATAATTATTATTGTATTTCGAAATACACATGTTAATAAAAAAACTTCTTATACATATAAGATTGAAAATTGTGTCAGAGCCGTAATAATTAGTCTTCGTCTGTGGCAAATTACGACTTGGCGTCCGTCCTCAACGAAACTGAAAAATTTTATTGGGTATTCAAATATTATAGATAATTAGTTTAATAAAAAATATACATAAGATAAATAATAATATTAATAATAAAAAATAATAATAATAAATAACTAAAAATATATTTTCTCAACACCAAACAGGAAACAACATGTAAAAACATTTGATCTAAATCATATAATATAACAAAATTTGTAATATACGTATATACAGGGTGTCCCCTGACAAGTCAATTGTTATTGGAAGAGGGACATCTTTTTGCATAAACTTTCTGGTGTAGATCGTACTCTTAATTTTAAATGGTGATAATGCCTATTTCATTAAATTTCAAGCTTCTTGTTCAATTAACCTAATCTGCAAACTGGCTCAATCCGGTATTAAATTTTTCTGTTTAAGAAAAAATTGAAGACAGAAAAATGAGTTAACTTTTCATAAGCTATCTTCTGTTAAAATTAGGCATACGGTGATGAAACCATTCTATGTAATTACGTAAAGATGGTAGTAGAGTTGTCTTCGTATATACAAATATATAAAAACAAATATTTGAGACTTTGAAATAAATTAGCCCAAAGGAATAAAATACAGATAATAACAAAATATATCGTAGGTATATACTTTGCAAAACTGGCAATTTTACATTTTTTTCCTTTTCCCTTACAGTTTTTGATAATCATTAAATTTAACATAAAATATCTGTTGTGTACATTTTTCGTTGCAAATAAACTATTCGGGTAATTTCTTTTGTAATTCCACTGATATTATGCTACAATACGATTAAAGATCGCAGAATGTGGTTTCTTTGTCACTTAGGTGTGACCTACATTTCGCCAATTTTATTAGATCTGTTCGCGCAAGGAAGTTTCAAACTGTCAGAAATATTCGACCAGTAAAATTATGAATTTGTTTTCAGTAAACATCGTGCAGGAAGTAGTTGGACGAGCGTTTTTGACAGTATGGAACCAGTCCGGATTCTTTACTTGAACAGACCTCTTACTTGAAGTAATATGCAGTAAAACTTCATTAATGTCTCCTATATAAGTTGCACCGTCGGTTTGACTAAAATATTTTATTGTGAACACTTTTTTTAAATGAACGACAAAATTGTATTTTTTTCATTCTCTTTTGGTTTGTATGGTATATTTTCACGTCTACTATGCCCTGTTGCTGTAAGGCCCATTAGTTATGGGACACCCTGTATAAAGTTATTTAAAATATTTAAGTTAAATAAAATATTTGTCCCAAAATTAGCATACCAAACGTCAACAGAATCTACGTTCTAAAATAGGAAGACAAGTTTTAATAAACATGGATCGTAAAATGTATTCTAAGGGATTTATATTCCTTATTCCTGAAATAATGGTTTTTACAAATAAAAGTAGTTTTAGACATTTAAGAACTGAATAATATATAGTTTAGCAAATAACAGCAATGTTATCACATGTCACCTGCGAATATTCAAAGGTATCGAAGTAAAACGAATATAGGTATAATGGCTGAAAGCGGTCTAACCAACAAATTTTTAGGTCAAATCTTTCAAAAGACGTATTTCTTAAATTCAACTAGATGTAAACCTGGTTACATGATTCTGTATATAAGAGAGTTCACTTTTGTTTATAAATATGTGAAAATAATTGTTAAAATGTGGGGTTAGAGTAGCAAAATAATGTGTGTCATACAAATGCATTTTAAAAGTTATTATATTATTTGACAATTTAAATAATTTTATTTTCGATATTGCTTTTGCTTAATGTGTTCAATTTTTCGAGATTTCTGTACCTAAAAACACCACAAATTTGGTCATTTTACTGCGAGAAATACAGCAACCTTAAAGGAAAGGTTTTTCAAATATCTTTGGGACGGTTTAAAATAATTTTATAAAATTTGAAAATTTTACGGCGAGAAATACGGACTTCCATAGGCAGTACATTTTATGATCCATTTAATAAAACTTTTCTTCATATTTCTGAACATAGATTCTGCTGTTGACGTTTGGCAGGCTAATTTTGGGACACTTGTATATCAAATAAAACGAAAAATATAAAAATAACATTGCAAGAAATAAAACATTAAATTAATATACAAATATACTTATACAACACAATATAAGGTTTTAAATTAAAAAAAGCAATTTGAGTAGACTACTACGCTAAACAGACAAATAAACAGTTATTTTTTTAACCCCTGATATCCAAGGATATAATCTGTAACACTGTTTTGCTTATGCGGTCGCAAATCGTGTACTTTGCTAGTGTAAGTCATACCGTCTCTGGTCATACCTACCGACGGCGGGCCATAGGAATGATAATTTCATAAATGTTTACCCAGCTATTATTTAGGGTCGCGGAAGTCTTTTGTATTATGTTCTGCCGGTTAGGTAATTAAGTCAATCCGATGCTGTTTTTTTTGGCTACTAATACGATTAATCAATTAATAAAATACAATACAATATTTTGGGTACACAATATGTGTCTACCTTGCCACTGAAATTCGATTTGGGTTGTGCGTACCACTCAGTTATTTTTAATCTAATATAAATTTTGTAATTTGTGTTTTAGACTAAAATACATGATTTATATTTATTGCAAAATTTATCAAAATCAGTAATAATAAACTTAAAACGTAGGGCGCTGAACGCGTTCTCACAGTAACAGTGCTTATTTAGTTGAGCGCCACTACGATTTCTTATAATAATGCAGAAGTAGCGTCTGGTAACGTCTGAGAAAGTGAGAAACCGGCACCAGTAAAAATCCGCTGCACAGGGTGTAATCTGTGATCCGCTGCAAGCTATAAATCATCATCAGCCCCATCAGCCGTATTTACGGCGGTTGTCAAGACAACGGCAAAACGCATAGTTGACAGTAGTGTTTTTATATGTACCTATGTATTCGATTATAAATATTGAAATTTGTCAAAATATATTTAATTCATGGTACCTATCGTTTGTGTCGGAAATACTATTTTCTAGATGAAAAATGAGGATACTTTTAAATTCAATGAGACCTGTGCCTTCACTTGAAATTGACAAAAAGGACAATGAAAAACAAAATGTGCGGAAGTTTTAAAAGGAACGGTATTTACAATATAACTTAACCTTAGTTTTTAATGCGCAAATTCTGACAAATTGTGCCGTCATTATTGTCGCGAACATGTCCACTTTTTTTCTTACAATGACAACTCCATGTTTTGATAGCGCCATTTGAAATGTTTCTTTATACAAAATTATAAGTTTGCTGATGGGTTAGGTATACAGTGGGTATACATAACAACAATTTTGACACTAAAATTGTTTTCTATTATTCACCTTAGCAATATAAATTTAACAAAACCGTCAAAAGTTATAAACAAATTAAATATTCAAAGTCAAATTCAAGTTTGTCTATTGCCCTGCTCATGCAATGCGATATTCAAATTCTTTTATGGGAGTATATTATCGTGTAATGGTGACGTTTCTCCCTATTAATGACTGAAAAAAGTTTTCTTGCTTCGATAGAAAACAATTTTTCGTGCTTAAAAGAATGAAAACTTATTTGCGTAACTTAATGATGAAAACGAGAGGCAAAAAATTTAGTAAAAGGATTATTAATTGAATTTATAAGTACAGAGCCATTATAAGTTTGCTGCTTTAAAAATAGTAGAATAGATCTTATATTTAAAATGTAAATGGGTGAATTAAATTGCTACATGTTTTACTATAATATAATAAATTTACCACAAACTATTTGTTATCATTCTGCTTCACTATTACTATATCCACGAACCGCCACTGATTTTTATTACTTTTAATATCAGAAGCTTAAAATATATGTCGCTCATTTTCACACGTATTCTTTTGTATTTGAATTGCTTTTTACATATATGTGAAGTACTCACACAAAACTTTTTAGATAGTACCTATCTTTAATTAAAAAATATCTCCATGAAGAGCAAAATTAGGTTTGCCTGCAAAATGTGTTAAAAATAAATTATATATTAACTCATCTGCAGAGTGATTCATTTTACTGTAGGGCAGTGTAGGGAAGAAAACGATTTGACAACGCAGCCACATAGAAACAACGTTACGAAAAGCGCCACTCAGTATGCAAAAGCCAAACTTTGTGTGCGGGATTTGCAATTTAATAAAAATTTAATGTGGATTTTACAGGGCGTTGCCATCTAGCGGAGGAATCCAAAAATTCGATAGGTTGTCTAACTAGTAAGTACATAAACAAGGGTATTACTGATTACGTATTAAATTATTATTATTATTATTTTTTGTTTAAATTACTATGAAATTGACCAAAGTGGGATTAATTCAAGAGCGATTTTCTCAGAAACCGTTGAAGATAACAATTTGAAACAAAAGTACCTTTTTAACGTAAAATAGTTCGGGAAAACGGAATTTGCTCCCGTACTCGCGTTCTGCCGCTGCAGCATTACCATCGCAAAAGCCATAAAAAAATATCATATCAACTAACTCTTGTCCAGTAAACTCTTCCATTTTTTTTCACTTAGAACTATTAAATTGGCAATCGGGTTGACAATACTTTGACATAACAATACCTTGATAATTTTCTTTAAATTACTAGGAAATTGACCAAAGTGGGATTAATTCAAGAGCGATTTTCTCAGAAAACGTTAAAGATAACGATTTGAAACAAGACTACCTTTTTAACGTCAAACAGTTCGGGAAAACGGAATTTGCTGTCCAATTTGTTAAAAAGTCAAAGATGAAAAAGTTACACACGCAAAATACCAAGGGTCGATTATACAAGGAGTCAAATTTGAAGAAAGGTATATTAACTACGACCATGAATACGGTTCATCGCCGTGAACCAGCCTGTATATTTTTCTATACAAATAATTTAGTAACTAGGTAGTTAAACATTACTAAACAATAATTATGACAATTATCACATGCATAATCAACTTTAAACTTTATTACGTGTTCAGCAAATACTACTAATAATTTCTGGTACTCACTTTTTTTTTGTCAGATCTATAATACATATTAGATATTAGTATGAATTATTACCAGACAGAATATTACATGCGAGTATCGCTCCGAAGGAAACATCAAAAGGAAATATTAATTATTATCTAGGACTATATTAAATTCGATGGAGTGAATGGAGCAGCAGTCGGTCTTTGACAAAAACAGCCTTTGAAACGGAAGCATCAAGGGCCGCGCAAATTTTAGAGGCGAGTGTCTAGTTGGGGATAAACATGATATAGCATGCGTTGCAGTTGGAAAACAAAAAGGATTTGCAAAAATAAATATTGTGATAGACCATCAGATCATTTTCAAATCACTGCCTCTGAAAAGCAGCAGTGAGTTCATTACATGGCGTGGGCCACCAAAAACTTGCCACCCAGGTTACATTCATTTTGGTGCAATGCATATCCATAGGTGTGTATGTGTGTGTGTTGATTATGGCTTTGGTCTTACAAATAAGCCAGATATTTTGTTTAAGTAAATTGTCTTGTTTTATATGTATTATGTTACTGAGTGTTATATAACGCCATATACTACTTATATTTACATTATTAATACCTACCTCTTTGTTATATTATTAGTGTTAGCTTTAAACTAGAAATTTCCGATTATTTTTTTTAATATTTCCTTTATTTTTTTATCTAATACACTATTTCTTTCACCTGTTTATATTAATTTAACAACTTATCATTTGAACTGTAGGTATTTTATTAGCTCTCGGTGCAATATACTTATATTTATATTTCCTTAGTATATCGCTATTATTTGTTTCTTTTTTTTTCTAAAATGTATTTATGCTGCAATTTTATAAATGCATTGACCATCGCGACCTAGATACTTATTTTAGATTTTTAAGTAAATTTATACCTGCTATAATATATATTTGTGTTACTGGTAGACAGCAAATATACAAGATTCACTGGAAATTCTGTGAATATTTTAGAAACCCCCTGACATAATGTTTCTCGTTGTACTGAGAACTGAGGACATTCCACGATAATATGTTGCAAGTCTCCTATTTCATTACGTGCACAGTTTACACTTTAGACTAATGCTTATGTTTGGGATATAAACCATGATTAGTCCTGATGCGGGCTATTGTTTTGATAAACTGACGGTTAGAAATCGAATGATACCATTTCTTCTTCAAAATTCTTGGTTCAATTTGCTTATAGATTTCTTCAGTTTAGCTTTCCTTGTAATTCCGTTGACGTGCAAGTTCTTCTCCTGATATAATTACTGCTTTTGCTAATATATCCACTATTTCATTTGATTTTATTCTGGAATGACCTGTGATACACACATTATCTCCAGGTCTTTGTTACTTTTCAACATTAGTCCGTGAAGCGTTAGGATTTCCGCAAAAATATTGCCGATTTTCCGAAGCATATTAGAAGAACACAGTTTGTCTACTACTAGCCTTTTCCAGTCTGTAAATATTGCCGCATTGGGATTGTTTAATGTATTTGCATACTGCATGGCTTTGAAAACTTTTGGCTATGTTGTTTGTGCAAAATTGATTTTATAAAGCCTGATACATATCTAAAGATTTGTTTGTTCACATAGGTATAACCATCTAGGTGGCGGTGATGACAAGATATTCCATGCATGTTTATCGACATTGGAGTATTTCTAAAAATTATTTGAAAATCAAAGACGTGCTTTTTTATCTTGATTCTTTTGCTTTTGAAATCATTTAAGGTATGTATTTGATATATCAAATTTTGAGTGTGATTTTTAGGTCAACTTGTTGCTGAATTGCTACTTCTGCACGTTTAATGTTTTTTGAATTGAATAAATAGGCAAAATCTGCCACTTATTATGTTTCAGTAATACAGGGTGTCCAGAAATAAAAGCACCATAGGGCAAGAGTAGATTCGTGACGACAAAATAATGCAATATAGCTAGACAAAAGTTGATGGTTCAAAAAATGTAAGGTGTCAAAGGAAAAATTTTATTTTCGAAATTTTGTAAATATATATTTTAAAAATCCAAAAATTTGGATACCTTTTAGAAATCGGGCGTTTGTGGGGATGAGAAATTCAAAGTTGTTTCTAACTTTGACGCTGTTAGTAGAGGGGACTCTACTGATAGCACATCATGCTTCGTTTAAATAGCAGAACTTTTTTGTGGTTTAGTGTATACATCGGACTATTAAAACAATCGATTCTTCTACCTTCTTTATGTGAAAAAGGTATACCCTGTTTAAGTCGTTAAGAGTAACCGTTTTCAAAAAATTCTATTTGAAATATTCAATGCACCGAGGAAAAATTCTTTTAGCTTCAGGTAAAGTGTCATTTCCGCTGAAAATACAGTAAAATGTTACTTGAAAAAGTAAAAATGGTAAATTATAGCGATGTGTAAAATTTAAGAGTGTATTTTTAAGTTCAGATTTTGATATAAATATGCAAGAACTACGAAATGCAGATATTTTGAATAAATAATTACTTGAATATAATGCATTTAAAAAAAATTGCAAAGAGTAATTATTTGTTTAAAATAATCGAAACTTAAAGTATCTTATGTTTTTTTATAATTAAAATAGTGGCGTACTATTTTTATTGCAAATAAAAGAAGAGTGACATAGGGTTTCCACGCCACTGATAATAATGAAAATATTTAAATATACCTGCTGAATAATTAATCTTAAGGTATCCCATTACAACCTACTATTATTGTTATTTTATCACAAGCCCTTCCTAGAAAAAAAATATAATACAAATTTCAATATATTCGACACTCATTCATTTCTCTTCACTGTATAATAACTCCTTCCAAAGATGTCAGTCATACCTGTGACACCCTGTATAGGTAAATCAGTTAGCACTAACAAGGCAGCACTGTTGATAACGTAACTATTGCCATTGTCGTTCACAATATTTGTATCTCTCAAAATGAGCTACGGAAATATACCTAAACTTAGAAAGTATATTCGAGCTGCCAGTCTATAGAACTCAATCCCAGTTAAATAATGTAGGAGAAGAGGTCGAGGCTACGAGAAATTCGTACCGCCCTGTAATCCGATTAGCGGCCGCGCGGCGAAAAAATACCACTCTAATAGTGACTACATATTTCATGATATACACGCGCTGGCACATGCGGTGCGTGCCTTCGGCTCCGTGAACCCGAGCTCGATGAGGTAGCTGAAAGTCCTGCTACTACTTTTTATCGACGGAAAACAGACGATGTTGTTGTTGGAGTTTTGCTCGTAATCACGTCGCCAAATTGTTTCAGAATAAAGTTTTTTGTGGAGAATTTCTTTAGCTTAATCAAATGATAAAGCTGCAAGGGAAACTTTGTTATAAATCTGTAGTAAGTTGAAGACTAAATCATAAATCTATTGTCAGATTGGAATGCTTCAAGAAATATGGTCAACGAGTTTCCATTTCCTTGGATATTTAAAAAAAAACAAATAAAAAATGATTTGCAATGTTTATTTATATTTTGTGGTACCTATTTTGTATTTAATTTTGATATTTTTTCACGTATCTACGTACAATAGTTTGCAATAGCAATGACACTAATTAAAACTAATTTTGCGATTTTTTTTTTAACTGCTGACGTATTTGTAATAAAATCTACTTTAAATATTTTTCTACGTTTATGCAAAAAATAAAACTTTATTGAACTATATTCAGTGGAAAAAGTGGTTCTTTATTTCACTAGTGCAATAAAATGTTTATTGCATTCATCAGTCATTCTACTACAGCGTTTTGTCATCATGACAAACATAAACGTTCAAATCGACGTCACATTTTCCTAGACTTAGTGTCATCTAAATATCATATTTTGGGTTTTGCATGAACGTAGAAAAAATATTGTATGCAACTCGTACAAAAAGTGCTTATTGCACTTGTTGCATAAATAACCATTACCATTAGTTATTACTTATTAGTTGTTTCACTCACCAATAGAGATAGAGATTTAATGAAATTTATACCCAGAACTTTCAGAAGTTCAAAAACTTTGAGAGAGTGTCAATATGATTGCAAAAGTATGTACTTTATACAAATTTTATAGTTAATATTTTATTTTCTTTCATTTATATTTACCGTTTTTGAGTAACTTACTTCTCACGTACTATGTGCTACATCTCGCGTACTTATGTTCTCTTCTGTCGGTTATCACAGATAGGAATAGTCAGAGTTAGTCTTCGGGTGGCTCACCCATGGCATGAGAACTAATAAGCTTGAAATCGGTATATGCCTTGTGGCACCGCTGATTACTGACCATGACTGTTTGTTATATAATTTTAAAGTTAAAGCTAGTCGCATTAGTCCGCAGAGTAGTTTTTTCCCTGAAATTCCGCAGTTTGCAAGAATCCTAATTACCAACCCAAGATATTTTAGAGCAGTGGTTAAGAATGTTCCTGTAACTAATTTTTGGAGAGTTGAACTTGCAAGATTTAGTCGCATAAACATTATTAGCATCAACGCTAATAGCGTAAAATAGGCACATTTTTATAAAACATAGGTGCTGTATAAAAATTATATAATTGTGTTTTAAGAGTTCTATATAAAAACAAGTTATGTTTTAGCAATGTTCTTACAGCATTGATACAACAAACTATTCGATTCCAATAAATCATGTATGATAATGTCTTATAAAAACGTTATACAATTATTCCGCTTTATTTACAAGCCCATGACAACTATAAAGCTAATATTCGATTTTTTTTTTAAATTTTACGACATATGTCTATTATAAGTATCTTTATATTAGATATACGATGTAGGACTTATAAGCTCAAAAATATCTAATTCAAATTTGAATTTTAAGTACGAATAAAATTTTAATGTGATAAACGAATAAAGTAGGTCAAAAAGTCATAACGCACTAAAGATACTATTTTAGTTCACAAAAAAACGGAAAATTTAAATACATGCTCATTTGCTGCTAAAAAATATGCCCAGTTCGTATTCTAAATTTCATATAACAAAAACTCTTATTTTTAATGAGCAACGGAAGTTATTTTTATAAAAAATTTCACGTAAAAGTTGTTTTTTGAATATTTTTGAGGATGGACGCTGAAAAGCAATTGGAATTAAGTGAATAAACATGGCGCTAATAATAAAACAGTTTGGTCACTTCAGAAGCATTTAAAATACTTTAATGGTATGTAAAAGCGAAACATAAAAGCATTATGTTTCATAGAAAATCGTGCGCTCGTGTTAACTACCTATTTCTCGCCGTATTTTCTCGCCGTAAAATGATTTGTGGTGCTTATTAGGTACTGAAATATCGAAAAATAAAACACGTAGAGCAAAAGTAATATAAAAAATAAAATTAATGATGTTTTGTTTATCCACTTTTACTATTTAAACTCTTCTCAAATGATATAATAACTTTTAAAATGCATTTGTATGACACAATATTTCGCTATTCTAACCCCACATTTTAAAAATTATTTTCACATACTTATAAATAAAAGTGAACAATCTTATATGCAGAATTATGTAACTTTATGTTATAACAATGTTTACATCTATAGTTGAATCTAAAAGAAATACGTATTTTGAAAGATTTCAGTATCTAAAAATTTGCTGGATAGATCGCTTTCTGACGTTATGCATTGATTTTACTTCGGTACCTTTGAATGCAGGTGGCATGAGACAACATTCTTGTTATTTATATATATTATATATATTATTCAGTTCTTAAATGTCTAAAATTACTTATATTTGTACAAAACACTATTTCAAGAATACGGCACCCTTAATGACAAAATTATCACAGTTATTACCAAGGCTCTTGGTGTGTTATAGAGGAAATTTTCATAGGTTTTCTATAACGTTTAATAAAAATTAAACTAAAGGCCATGTCTTATAAATCGTTGGGTCAAATAACAATTTGGCAATTTGACAACGGTTTGGTTAACTCATGCATTATTTTCTGGGCCATCGTGGGTTGTTTGTTGCCCGTGGCCATCCGCATTTTTCCATTCCCATTCAGATTTTACCCGTATTGGTGTTTATCGGCCGGGAAAGAGTTATCCATCGACTTTTATAGGCCTTTCGCAGGCAAATAGAGTTGAAAACTACATAGTTTGTTCAGCTTAAATGGGTCATATTGATTTTGGGGTCGTTATCAGGGGAGCAAATTGCCCGAGTTAAGGTGTAATAGTAGTGGCGTAACGGCAGAAAAGTTGCCTCTTGAAAAGTATTGTTTACTTCAGCCGCATTAAATTGTCTTAATGGTCTTCTGAAGGCGGTACTGTCAAGGAAAATTCGAAAGTTTTTTCACAAAACAAATTTGCGTGTTATTTAGTTAATGTTCTTTATGTTATTTTATTTTGGATAAATATGGTCCTCTCTATCTTTTTTTTATATCTTAGACGACAAACCTTTTCACTCAAATTTCTTTTTAGATAAAATCTTTATGTTTTATGTACAAGATGGATTTATATATTACAAAATTTGGAAAAATATGGTTATCGCTATCTCTAATCTTATTTAGACGACAAATCTTTTCAGTCAAGTTTTTTTTTAGGTAAAATCTTAATATTTTATTACTATATAAATTATTTTTTCACCAGGATTTAGAAAAAATAATTTATATAGTAATACACACGCTATCGTTTTCGTCATTTAAATGGAGCCTCAGTATTGTTAACACAGCTGTAATTATAAGATTACTACATTAAGGTAAGAATAACAATCATTTTAAATTCCAATCAGTGTTACGGAACAAGATAAAGAACTGTATTTATTGGCCACGTTAATACATTTAACAATATTATAGTAGGAAGTCACACTATAATACATTATAAAATACATTTTTCTACGTTCATGCAAAAAACAATACTTTATTGAACTATATTTAGTGGAAAAAGTGGTTCTTTATTGCTCTAGAGCAATAAACATTTTATTGCACTCAAATGAGTGCAATAAAATGTTCATTGCACTCATCTGTCATTCTACGACAGCGTTTTGCCATCATGACAAACATAAACCTTCAAATCGACGTCATATTTTTCTAGACTTAGTGTCATCTAAATAACATTTTTTGGTTTTTGCATGAACGTAGAAAAAATATTGTATGCAACTCGTACAAAAAGTGCTTATTGCACTCGACGATAAATAACTATTAAAGGACTGAACAATGATAATTAGCACAAAAAAAGAAAAGACTCCTCGAAACAAAATTTTAAAACAATGAGGTAGTGTCCATATATTTCTGCGCTGAGTAGAAACAATGATTCTCATATTTTTTTAAATTAAATTTCGGGATTCATAATGTTTTTACTTCCAAAGGAACTTTGATGTATAACGCCAAGCCAGATAATTATTGTTGATCTCTGTTTTTGTAAATTTTAGTTCTGAATTAACTGGCACATGTCGATGGGTAATTGTGGAAACTGTTTGTGCTAAATTTTAAATAATTACTTACTATGTATTTCGATCAAAGAATAAAATATATATAGAGAGAGGGCAATGGCATGATTAGAATTTAGAACCATGATTCAACCTTAAGAACACTATTGCTATCAAGCTCAAGAGTATGCTCTCTACCTTTGTCTGAGAACTGTGTAATAAACGTTTATACAAAGTTTTTGTTATACACACAACTTAAGGAGGCCAGGAAGCAATATTAAATATGCAGAAATAGGTCACATCTCGTCTATTGTGGTTGAATTTTCGAGTTCTCACAGTTTCAAAAGTGAACTTAAGTATTAATATATTTTAATGATTATTGAATATAGCTTTGTCTATAGAATTGTTCATTAGCATACCTAAATATGTGGTCTCAGAGAACATACATATGGCTTCATTGATAGGAACTGTAGGAAAATTGATTGGCTTATATTAGCTGAAATACCTTTACGATACAGTAAAAAATATGATGGGTTCATTTATTAATAAACTGTGAGGCATTCCGATCATATAATTCTTATCGAATATTAATTGGGTGAGAAGAAACTAATGATTTCAAATAGCTCCATAAGCAATAATCCAAAGTATTTTAATCAGACCAACAAAATTACCGTTTAAATTTGGTGGTAATTCATATGGACCCAGCAAGTGATCTTATATTCGTATTGAAATTGTGCTCAAGTTTTGATTTTCAATATCTCTGCAATGCAAATTTCTCAAATTAAATACTCCTCATCTGGTAAAAGTAACTTCATCCGTAAAAAGGATGTTTTTTTTTAAAATGAGATTTTTGTTCTGTTATTATGAAAGGATTCTGTAAATTCTAGTCGTTCGGGAAGATCCCCCAGTAACAAATTTTGAACTCCTTTCGGAGTATTCTGGCACTTACACCTGTATACCTACTTGTTGGTAAATAAACTACAATTTCGTCTTCTTCACCAACCACGTCCTATGTGGCTCTTGGCACGAAATTGTCGAGTTTGTCGGTCAAAGATATTTTTAATGTTTGATAGTTTGGATCTTGTCAGAATACAACCGTATGAATGTCCGACAAACATGTCTGGTACAACATTTTCTTGTTCATAAATGCATATCATGCCTTGCACCTCAGTATTAGACAATTGTTGTGATGGGACATTAGGAATGAGAAACTGTATAGTAATTCAACAGCAAAATTCTAATATTACTTAAATGATAACATCCACATTCACATGATAACAGTTACAGACTACAAGGGAAAAAAATATTCATGCAAATGTAAACGACACAATTACAATGTGTAACTGTATAGGCGCCAAATACACGTAGTAGTAAAATTCCCTCCGTTTTTGTGGCAGATGATGTGCACTAGTATTTTATAAGTTTGTAGCAGATTTTCATGTGGACACATACAGTAACATAAATCATAATAATTATCGAATATAATGTTGTCCATGTAGTAAACTATGCGTGGCCAGAATCTATCTGTTCCGCAGGAAAATTCACGACGAATAAAAACGTATCGCCTAGAAGTAGCAGTAATAAATTTACTGCAAAATTATCCAATATATATGTGGAACTGTATAATAAGAATTGCAGTGACATAGATAATTTTAATTGAAGCCTTAATGATCTTAAATCATATTTTAAACAATTTAAATAATTTTTTCTACGTTCATGCAAAAAACAATACTTTCTTGAACTATATTTAGTGGAAAAAGTGGTTCTTTATTGCACTAATAAAATGTTTATTGCATTCATCTGTCGTTCTACTACAGCGTTTTGTCATCATGACAAACATAAACGTTCAAATCGACGTCACATTTTTCTAGACTTAGTGTCATCTAAATAACATTTTTTGGTTTTTGCATGAACGTAGAAAAATTATTATATGCAACTCGTACAAAAAGTGCTTATTGCACTCGACGTGTTGTTCTACTCATCCTGACGACCTCGTTGGACAATTTTACGTCGCGTGCAATAAACACTTGCTTTCTGCACTTGTTGCATAAATAACTATTGTTAGATGATTTTTGTTTATTTTATTATTGTATTTCTTTTACATATATTTAGTTATTTTTACATTCTGGACCCTCATGTTTTGTAGTTGGGTGAAAACCTGTGGAATAGTGCAGATCAAATAAATACATAAATAAATATTTAATAATTCCAGATATTGATAATATAACATATATAATAACAAAAATTGTGTTCAGAGCATCAGTAATAAAGATTTAATGCAATTTTCAAGTTACAATCTTATAACGCCTTTCGATTTATTTCCGTGTAGTTTTGAATAGGTTCCTCATTATTTCTGTTTTTATTTGCAGGACTACTTTAATAAAAACATCTACAGTATAACCACACTGATTTTTTTAAATGGAAATATCTCAAAATTATTAACGACGTTAAGAAGGTAAGGTATATCTGGATGTAAAAGCGATGCAAAAGAGATGCTGCTATTAAAAAATATGATATAGTGTGTAACAATATATTTGTGAACTATAAAAGTTCAAAAAGCCAGCTAAACGGCACCTTCTACAATGTATGGCAAAACTATGTCAAAAAACATCGGGACAAATTTCATTTAAATACAATTATTACTTCGATGCATTATTAAAAAAAATAAATAAATTCTATGCACAAGTTATTATTTGACACTCTGTACAAAAATATAGCAATTTCCGATACATATATTTTATTTAAATATTTGAACAATTTTATTATTTTTGTTTTCTTATTTTTTTAAGTAATATCGAAAAAACGAACTTGACTTGGCTGTGAGCAAGAATGATTTACTATTGTTCAATAATAGCTTTACTTCAGAAAAGTGGACTGGGGAGAGCCTTATTAAAAAATATTAATCGAAAAAATATAATTTAAAAATTAATTGCCAATGAGAAATTGTAATATGCGACTCACTGTGATCTTACATACGGATTCATCAACAAGGCGTAACGTTAGTCAGACTAGCGGAGGTTACGCGAAAAATGTACGCATCTGTTGTACCAATTTAAATAAAAGGCATACTCCTATTCACTACTATGTATAATACTTACTTTATGATATGTTAACTAATCCGTAGCACTGGAAACTACTGTTTTTGAATATAAATACTAAATATACAATGGGAAACGCAAGGAACTAGAGGCCGAAGTTACGCGATTTTAAGACAGGTACAATGCTGGGTCTAACTTTTGGCGCAAATATGAACGTAAATAAACAGCCTACCTAGCAACGCATGTTTCGCTACCTAGCAACCCATGTTTCGGGAATGGGCGCAAGGCTGGTTAGTCCGACTAACGCGCTTTACACGGGCGCAAAGCTGGTTAGTCCGACGAACGCTACGCCCGTTTCATGAATCCTGCTGTTAGTATTTAGAGAGGCGCCTCTAGGAGTATGGAGAACTAACATGTAGCGTGGTTCTAAAATTAATTATCTAAAAGTTCATTAAATTATTATTGCATTTTTGAGAATTGCAAATATTATATAAGACAAATATCGGTGTATATTATATTATACGAGTATGATAGCGATTGCTACATATCGGTACATACTGTTCACACACCAATTTTTGCTAATGTGTTCATCGTCGGTAAGTAGGATCGGAAAAACAATCTTATTGATTACAAAAAAATGGAAAATAAAACTATGCGGCTTTCAGTATTTTAATAAGACAAACATTTTAATTTAAGAAAAATATTAAATTTGAATATGAAATGAGTAATACTTATTAAGTGTAAATGAAAACGGAACAACTATGTTTGTGAAATAGAATAACGTATTATTACTAGAATCTAAATAAAGAAACCGCTAATACAATAAATTTTGAAAATTTTGCTTCTAGAAAAATCGTAGCAGGCATGATATTAGCAGTTTATTCACACAGAAAACATAACTGTGCACTGGTTTTATTCATTATTGTCCTGTAGCTTCTTTGAAATTAAAATTTATTCAAAAAAGAGATCTACAAACTTCCAAAATACCAAATTTACTAATAAAAATTGACGTCACATTCAAACTCTTAATTAAACTAGTTGTGTAGTGTTAGTTGCCTCATATAAAAAATTCAATTTTGAAACAAAGTTTTCCCACATCTTTAATTGAAAATTAATTTTAAAATATGACATTTTTATGGCACTTCTTCTCTCTTTGTCTTCACATTATATAAATTAAAAGGTCCGAAGAAGCTTGAAAGAGAAGAACAGGAGAAGCATAACAAACGCTTATCATTTTTCAACAAGTTGAGTGTAGAATTTTAGATAATATATACTAGAAAGTTGCGTGAAAATTATTAAAGTTTGAAACTTCCACGGGCAATGTTTTCTCAGATATTTCAAGTCAGAATGAGATATTTGCTACTTCAAAGTGGTATAGTCCAGAATATTGTATTAAAAAAGAACGTTTCTTCTACTAATATGTAATGTTTAACATAATTAAAAGATAGCATAAATCAAAATAAAAAAAAGAACAAATTTCTTAAGATGTTGGAATATTGATAGACCACAGTCTCCTGGAAAAATAAAACAATTGAGATTAACTTACCTACAGTGTGACCAATTAATTTGAGAGTAACACTGTAATATATTTGTTAATGCGACTTTACTCGTTTTTTTTTTAGTTGTAGAACTTGATAATTGTATTTTTTAAGCAAATAGAGCTATTTTCATATAAAATTCAGTGCCTGCTACATCAGGTTTTAAGAGTAAAATTTAAAAAATTCATATTAGTAATTCCTTGAGAAAGATTCTATGGCATTGGATTCAGCATTTCTTAAAAATGCATGTTCTACATTCTATCAAAAGCTTTTAGGTAGGTAATAATAATTTTGCAGATAAATTAAAAATGAACTCTATACTTATTTTTCTTCATAAATTTATTCTAAGAGTCAAGTTGCCAATGAATAATTCAAATACCTACTTAGTGAAAAAGTGTCAAAAGTGGCAAATTAAAGCTTATAATCAATATTAAAATTTATTTCCTGTTAATAATCATGGAAAACGTAACGTTGACGACAATGTGCGTTGGGCAAGATAAACTACGAGTATCAGATAATGTAACATTACGCACCCTGATAGACAAGTAAGTAGTGTCAACCTTATATATCTTCAGATAAACTATTAGAAGATATCTAGATGACAAGATAATGGCTTTTAAGCAAAAAACTTTGAATGGATTAGCAATGACAGATGAAAGAGAATTAGAGTTTCGTTATTGGCTACAAGGAAAATATGTAAATAATCATAATTTTTATATGAAATGTTATTAAGTGATCACTAAGCTATATTTACTACAAATGCAATGATTTGATGCGTATTGATTTTCCGGGTTGCTATGCCATCACCTCGGTAACTGGTCGCTGCCAGAAACAGAGTTAAAATGCACATCCCTAGCATGAACCGGGAATCTTTTACCTGCCCTGGTTGTTCTCGGGCTAGGTTATGTGGGGACAGACCCGCTATCGGTGTCTCTGGGCCCGCCAATATATTGATTTCGGTTCCTGTTGTTGGTATTACGACTACGGTCGGAACCGTTCCTCGAATAATTGTGGTCCTCCGAGACGTTTCCGAGCCGCCGCTGTAACTGGTCGCATCTCATGCTTCCAAACGTTTGGCAGCTCTTCACTGTCGGCATTTTCAGTGGTGACTCCGCAAAAGCTTCGCCGCGACTGAGAGTTTGAGAACAACCAGGCCAAGTAAAATAATCCCGGCTAATGCTAGGGATGTACATGTTAAGACTGTTTCTGGCAGCGACCAGTTACCGAGGTCACAGCATAATAACCCGGAAAATCACTATATATCAAATGATAGCACCGGCCGTGAAAGCCTAAAAACCTTTGCAAATGGAATGGTTTATAAGTCATTTCCACAAAATGTGCAATAATTATAGCCTAGGATAATATAAGACTGCCCAGAAATTAGGATTATTTTTTTAAGTTTCGATTTATTTTTGTTTGTTTTGGTTAAAGCTTATTTTATATATATTTTTTCTTCTTTTAGAATACATTTATGAAAATTAGTAAGTAGTTCATTATTAATTTCGATGCAAAATCATTATTACTCAAAAGTTTTCGATAAAATTGAGTCTATATTAATTTTATGATATGAGTCCAGAGATACGCACATATATATAAAAGTCGCTAATATGAATTTTAACAATTTTGCTTCTGTGTCAACTAATAACTTAATCTTACTATTTATTTGTTGGTACTTCTGGACTACAAATTTATTTGAAGATAAATTTGGTGCGTTAGGTACATCTGCTCAATTTCTTCATGAAGTGACATAAAATTATTTAAAGGATTAATTGTCAATGGGATTAAAATGACCTAAGAAATCAGTTTTTTTTTTGCTGTTTCAAATGACTTTGGAAACAGGAACTGAATTACGTAGAAATTAATTCGAAAGTACTTCCCATAATAATCAATTGGTAGATACAGACATTTTTTTTCATTTTCTCTAAATGACCTTTTCTTTGAAGGTATACCTCTTCAAATTTTAATTTATATAATAATAAGTACATTCCATTTTTAAAATTTCATAATGCTGAATCATTAAGAATAATTAATGTTATTTTCTTTATAGGAAAATTATGGAAAAAATAGTTTGCAAATATGTTAACCCTATTCGAGATTTCAGGTGAAGCGGTTCCTGTTCACTTTTTCCTTTTGCAATACTTATTTGAATTTTTTTTAGCACAAAAATTGTCTTTATGGCCATAGAAACCATTCGCTAGAAGCCGTATGGGTTGACCGTCCGCGAAATGCAATCAACAACTTTACATAAGGATCAAAAAGAGATAATAATAATATAATAATAATAATATCTCTACCTCTCATTCTAATCACGAGGATTAGCCCAGAAGTCGAAGACTTGTGCGGGAGAGGGGGCGGCATATTATTATTAAGCAGACCGCATTTGCGCCCAGGAACGACTTACGTTGGTAGGCCCTAACCACCATTCAGTGCAGGAATGAGGGAAACCTGGAAAACCTCATTAATTAGGGGGATAGTTAAATTCCAACCGGTATCAATCCCTCACATTGACCCAAGTCAACATTCTTCCACCCTACCATACCCGCAGAGAGGGTGCCAATCTCTCCACGAATATAGCTTATATACGGTCTACCGGCTACAGGGGTCGAACCCACAGCGATCCAGTCACCTCGATTCAAGTACTGACGCCTTAAACCGCGCGACCACTGACCGATCCCAGCACATCCGATATCAGTAGGCGACGGATAGGTATGCTAGCCGCCAAGGAAGTTGTCCTTGCATATAACGGGCAAAACCATCAGAATCTACACAGATAGAAGACAATCACATACGTAATCATAAGATAACTAGATCACCATGGGACCGACAGCAGTAGATATATCTGTATGCTGGATATAGGGGCACGAGCGGTGCTATGGCAATAAAACACCTGATAAGCTGGCTAGGAATGCATCTGGTCTCAGTATATTGGGACCTTATTCCTCCAGTATGCTTTTGCTGTCAATTTTCGATGAATTTATTAAGTAGAACACCAACAATGAATTCAGAAGACGATTTGATGAAACAAATAGCTATCAATTTTCTAAGGAGTTCCCAGAGTACCCCAGCAAAAATACTGCTAAAAAATTCCTGACTATGTCTAGGCTGAATCTTTGTCTAGTGATAGGTGGTCAAACTGGACACTGTTGGCTAAGGAAGCACCTGCATTATATGAGGAAGTATGAAACACCTGTGCGCTGTTATTAAGTTTTCGTTTATCGCAAAACAAATTTCCTGATGCGTGTTTAAAAATGTTAATACCCATAAGAAAATTTGTATAATTTATTACTATCCAAGTAAAATATTATTTGAAGTCACTGTAACAGGAAACATTTTGATAAATAGTTTGCATAAATGTGTTTTCGAAATTAATCCGTTACATTTTTGTAAATAATTGGAAAAGGCCTTGCTCACGTCCATGTAAAAATATACCTTTAACAACAGGTGAAGGCGAGTGGGATATCTGATTTGTATATTAATATTTATTAATAACTCTATATCTTTCTGCTGTATTCTATAGGATGTCCGGAATATGAGTGCCACAACACAGAATAAAATGTGATATATGTAGTTACAAGTGTTTAACATGACTTATGTAGTTTGTGAAAAGCGTTTACCATATAAACGTCTCGTAGCCAGAGAGCTTACCCTGAGAGATTGGTCATAAATTAACATGTTATACAGCAGGTCATGATTACTACAAATTGATCCATTTTGTTTATGTACACCCACAAATAGCAACAGGAAGGCGATACTGCATACGCTCTGGCCACAATACTACTATGACTGATAACAATATTTACAATGTTGTCGATCGTCACAATACGTTACAGTTTTAAAGATTTTTTGGGAAACAAATTACAAACAAATCACAGGACCATTTACTTAACCTTAGTTCTTACATCTTATTGCAGTTTTATTTTTGAAATGTATTTGTAGAAAAGTTATTCTTTTTAGACATTCAGAGTTTTTTGAAAGATATACCTTTTAATATCGGCATTTATATTCCGGACACCGTATAAAGTAGTTAAAAACTAATCTAAAAGAATTTGGGAATAAATGCGTCATGAAAAATGGAGACAATATCGTAAAAAAAATTGTAAAATCTTTATAGTTTCCTAGTAAAAAAAAGTTGTAGTATTTCCTACCTTTACATCGCTGGACTACTGTAGTCTCTAGCCAGGCGATTCCAAATATTGAAATCCGATTACTTTTTGTAGCTATTAAACGATTTTATGATACGAGACTTTACATTAGTTTTTCAAGTGTCAAAAATGGCTTACGTGTATTGTATAGCAGCAACTCAGGAGTTGATGGATACCGTTTTAATTTAAGGCGATGTGAAAATGCTTTAGCAGAACAATTTCCCGATATACATGTGCCAAACACAACTACTTTTATAGCGGTGTGCAGTGAGTGCCAGTGGGTGGAAGAGATGGAGGTCCAGGACGTCCATGGCATATTGTGGTGTATCATACACTAGGCTCAAATATATCCGTACCATGTACGCCACGATTTTCTGACTAAATCATTTGAACTTCTTTTTTTGCGGAGATATTTAAAAAATGAAATGTATCGCACCGAAGTGGATACATACCATTGACGATTTACGCAAACGTATCATAGTTGCTGCCAATAGATACTTAAAGCAACTTGCAGATAGTAAATGATTTGTCCCAACATAAACATAGAAACCAATGATACTCATGAATATGTTAGAAGTTTAAAAATGTTGGTTGAAGCGTCCGTTTTTCATACGTTAACACGTATCAAAAATACACATCAACATAACTTAACGTATGATGGGTTGGTTTTTTCCACTGCCTGACTGAGATAAAACATTAACAATAATGAAAATGTATTAGGTATATGTAAAATCAGATTGTTACTTATTGTTAAAATCAGCACTCAGCAGTCCTATCAGATACTGTCATCTACATTTCGTCTATTCGACTATAATCGGCATTACGTTCGGCTCGATACGAATGCGTTTAAGGTATACGTACGTACAATCGTTACCTAGCGCTCGCATCTCCCAAACCGTAACAGGCCCGGGAAGAAGAGCATCCTATGGCTACAAGCCACTCACAAAAACCCACTCCCAACAAAGACCACCCCCGGGGGTTTAGGACGGCCGGCGAAGAAAGAACCTAGAAGACACGAAGAGCGCCAGAAGAGGCCCCCCTGCCGGCGGGGGTAAGCCAGGGCAGGAGGAGGTTCCTCGCAACAGCGGTCGAGGCTGACTGGAGAAGGGAACCCACCTCTACGAGGCCGCCCAGGTCTACAGAGATGGTGAAGGATAAAGAGCGATAATACCGCTCGATCCTAATCCATACAAGGCCACCGTTCGCCAATAAAATAACGGCGCGTACAATCGTTTGCAATAATAATGACACTCATTAAAATTAATTTTGCGATTTCTTTAAAACTTCTGATGTATTTGTAATAAAATCTACTTCACATTTTTAACATTAATTATTAGTTTTTTCACTCACCGATAGAGATTTAATGAAATTCCTACTCAAAACTTCCAGAAGTTCAAAAACTGTTTTAAGAGAGTGTCATTATTATTGCAAACGATTGTACATGCAGGTAACTTTGCGTAAGTATAGACGTACGAAAAATCACCACTGTGCACGTGTAGCTGTCAATATCTACGTTTACGGCTTTGGCATTGCTTTAATGGTCAAGAGTCTCCTGTACACGGAAACATATTTTTAGATAAGTTCTAAATCACTCTGTACGTGACTTAATAACATTTGTAATAATTCAGTTACATAACCACCCCTTCTATAGTAACAGATTCGTCGGTATTTGCTACGAAAAAATCGTATTTTACAGGAACAAATAAAGTTAACGAATATTTAATAAATCGGCTGTGCGAACGAGTGGCCGTAAAGGCATGGATAATCAAATCGTTTCGGGGACGCCGGGCACGAGCGGGCGGTCGTCAATAAAAATTACGACGGAATGGAAATGAGTCTTACTGAGCAAATCAAATTACGTGATAAAATCCAGCCCCGGCCTTGAAGCCGGCCAAATGGAAATTTTAAATTCGGCTGGGTATCAATATAACTCCGTCCTCGCCTAGACACTCTTCTTGCATAAATAGATCTTTAAAAGTTCATTTTGCCTTACATTATTTCTTATTTGTTACGCATTTTAATATTTTCTCTGTTCATTTGGACCTAAATCCTTTTTTTTAATAAATCTAGTAATTTCTTGTTAAGTTTTTTTATTTAATTTTTGACCGTAATATTGTGTACATTTGTATGTTCTTCTATATATCTCTTTGTTATAACTATGTTGTTTAAAATGATTAGCTTTGAGGTATTAGGGAAGTAAGAGAGGAAGTAACTATATCTTCTTTACGGTCTCATTTTTGCTTTTAGCTTATACAAAAATTAATTTTTCTATGATTGCTTCTGAAATTGCAGGACTATTTATTCTCTTACAGCTCATAGACTGACTCCGTGCATATAACACTGTTTGGTGGCTTTACCTGTGCAGCTTTAAAATATTTAAGCAGTCCTTGCTGAGACTTATTTTTATTAAATGGTTTTGCATATTTGCTTTCAATTCATTAATGTAAGAGTGAAGTGTAATTTCAAATGTTTGTCAATGTTGCCATATATCCACCGTTTAGCACAATTTATTTTTCTCGCCAAAAATTTTGGAGATTGATTTGCAGAGGCATTTTATAATGCAGCACAACTTATTTCTTTGACATGTTCATTTTCAACGAATAAAACAACTACCATTATAGTTAATATGTTACATTCTGAAACGGATAATTACTGATAAGAAACATTGTTTAAAAGTAGGTAAATATTGAACATTTACCTTTCTTAGTAATCATTAGTGTTTCAGCAACTTGAGTATTTTGTCAATTGTCTACTTGTGTTCCTATGATTTTTTTTTTAATAATTAGTAATTTCCGGAAATCCTTGTAATTCTAAGGAATAACCGAGTAAATCTTCGTAATTTTTTTAGGAATTCTTGTAAATCCGCAGGAAATGCTCTTAAATCCATATAGGTGTACACCATAAATACTTGTATGTTCACTCCTCGGTCAAAAATTAATTAAGTAATGACGATTTTGATTTATATGCACGTGTCGTGAGCACTGATACAACGCAAAGTTCTATGCGAGTGATATTAAATTTTGCCTGGAAAACTGCGAGCGTGTAACTAAATTGAATAAGTATCAGATCTTAGTGCACACTTCATAACCTCATCATTTGATAAGTCGTAACCAAAATTAAAAAGTGTATGGATTTTATTTGTCAATAATGTATTAATTGACTATAAACTACCATAAAAGTGCATTAATGGGCTTTTCAGTTGTTATAGCTTTTTTTCCAAATTTGTTTTTTGGGTAGAACACTGTCTTTGTTTCAAAATCGTCAATTAAAATGTACAACAGTTTCTCTGTACTGCTTCATATTTGTTTTTTAACTAAAAACAAAACAGCTGCTACAAGCAGTAATTAAATAAGTCTAATTACAGATTTACTACATCTTCCGATGCACTACTAATTTCATAAATGTATTTACTTTTATTTATTATTTATAATTATTATTAATAACATGTATTCCGCTTCAGATGAACTATCTAACGAAGAAAATAAGTTATCTAGAAGAATTATATTCAAAAAATCTTCTACTACCGCCATTTTTAACTCGCACTCCACGATTGAACTTACTATTTTCTCAGTGAGGAGAAGAATATTTGTATTCTAACCGAATTCGGTGCGAACTGACTTCTAAATCGAACACTTTCAACCAGCAGAGTGCGCACTCAAAATGTAAATCGAACACAGAAGTTGGATACAGTGCGCACTCAGTGCAAAAGTGCATATAAATCGAAATCGTCATAAAATTGTTTTTGCTCGACCATTATGAATAATATTAAAAATAAAAAAAGTATCATCTTAAGTTTACCTTTCAATATACAAAAAATGTCAAAAGAAAGTTACAGATATGATAAGTTTATTATCAAAAACACATTCTCATAATTGATTGGAAACAGCTTACTAGATACTTTACTAACTTTCGTTAACTATATAATTTTTTATTTTAGATATTTATCCAACCTCGTCTATGGAATTGTTTTATTAGCATTTAGATATTTGGTGTCAAAGAGCACACATATGGTTTCATTAAAAGAAATTCTAGAAAAATTATTAGAATTAGCTTAAATAGCTTTACAATAAAGTAAAAAAGCTGGCAATTAGAATAGTGCACCCGCTGTCATTGAAGTCGATGAGGTTGTGGCTGTAGCTTGTACCTGTGTATTAGAACTGGAACTACATAATGCTGTCAACGGAATGATAGTATGGACGACCTAAAATATCAAAGGCTAATATTATTTTATCTTTCGTAGACGTTTTACTTAATGTACTCCTCTGCAACCGTATCTGATTTCCATCCCCAATGGCATTTTATATTAAAGATATTTACTTCTAAATCCGCGAAAATATCCTGAATGAATACCCACTAAATAATTTGTTATTCTGCAATTCATTTGGGTTGGATTGCTATGGTATTTATACCTATTGACTGTTGCTATCATTTTTCTTTTGAGTATTTAACACATTAACTCCATTTGTGTTCGTTTCAGTTATTGTAAACCCCCGCAATAATATGAATATAGTTACTTCCATTTTTCACGTCCTCAATACGTATAAATGTCAAATCACTATTACGGCATGCCCCCAGCGAATATTAGAACAGTTTTGGGATAATAAATGTATTTCATTATCGTAATATTCTCTCTTTGGAAAATATATTTTACTCTTTTGCCGGTATCCAACGGATTTTCCATTTAATAAAGCTATCAATGTCGAATATGATTTGATATCCATATTTATCTTTACTAATATAGACTCTACGACGTAGAGGTTTTGAGGTCCCTTTTTACTTAAAAATAAGCTAATAATTCCCTCTCGTTTATATGCTGCAGATATTACTGATCGGAGAGCAAATTCCTCTGTCTCCTCAATATCATTAGAAGTCTCCGAATTAAATATTGTAATACAAAATTACTTACGCGAGACATAGGACGTGTCTACAACTAGTTATAATGGGCTACTCAATGCTGGGTCTGGATCACTATACTTGAGTGTCCACTTTTGCAAGTCCCAACCAGTGCCGCCTTTGGCGATTGCAGTATTTGTCAAAGAGGAAAGAGAAAACAGCTATTACGCAGGCTAGTGCTCCAACGAGCATAAAATTACACCTGAAAAAAACCTATAGCAATCACCGCGGTTATGTAGACGCGTTGTCCTGTAGGTTATGACAATGTATCAGGATTGGTCATCGGTTGCCTTGGCTATCAAGTCTGTTACTATTCATATACATACGAGTATACAAATTATTATTAAAATTTTGGACGCTCTTAAACATGCTTTGCTATATTTTTTTTCTATAGATTGAACTTCCATCAGTTCAAAGGCAGCATGCAAAGAAGTGAGTAGAAGTAATCCATCTTAAGTAGAATGATTCCCAAGAAGACAATTTTACGAAAAATTGACAAAAACTGGCTCGTCAAACAAGTTTGTTTCATGAACGAATTTCGTTCAGTTGAGATTTTAAGAAATACTAGAAAATACAATAATAATTTTAATAGCGGATTTGTCGCCACAGAGCCTAGCCCGAAGACAGCAAAGACAGGTCAAACATTTCCAGCTAATACATAGCCACAGAGAGGGTATAAAGAAGTGCACATTCTCTTATTAAACCGTGTCTATTCTTAATGAAGCATTTCAGTATAGGGCATTACCACTATTTTCAATGCTATTACTGAAATTTAATCACTGTATATGAAAATTTATTATAAATTTTGACTTGTAATTTCTTTATATGTAAGGCCTACAAGGAAAAACGTATCCATTAACTTTAATTGTTACGACCCGTCAAGTGTGTTAGTTTAACGCTACGACGCTACGATATTCTTTAAAAGCACATGTTATTACCGCTTTCTGTATTTCTAATTTTGTAAACTTTCTATTTCTTAGAGGGTATTGTACTCTGTCTGAAACAGCTAGACAAACAAATAGATAACCGAAGTTCTTAACAACACGTAAAACATTTTCCATAAAACATTTAAACCTTTATATGAGCAATATTTCCGTGAAATGATATTTTCCTTTCGGCTCGCACCACCTAAACTAAAACGTTGCTATTTTCGAGGAGGTTTATTCTCGTCTGAATGGGAGTTCAGAATTATTTAACAAAAGACACGTAAACGCTGAAGCAGTGTCTGAAAACGTCCCATTAAAATTTCTACAGAGACGAGTTTTCTGCAGTTTCATACCACTGAATATTTAACATAAGCATGGAGCATAATATTCTCTCCCCTGCAAAATCCCCTGCGACCTACTTTAGACGGGATTGTGGGTAAATAACCACCTTCGACGAAATATATTATATTTACACTTGTATCAAGCGCGGCGTCGCATTTCGCGAAATCCGGGCTTTATGGAACACGTTTTAGTTCGAAGCGCCATGTAAACAGAGCAATGTAGTAAATTATAGTTTTCAGGATATTAAGAACAACCTTCCGCAAAAATTTACTCAAACTATAAATTTTGTCATTTTATTTATTATAAAAAAATGATAATTATTTTTTTTATATATTTAGTCACCTTCTAAACTTAAAAAAATATATGGTAAAACACATTTCTTGTAGTAAGAACTAGTCAAATTAAAATATCTCGAAAGATAAACTATCACAGATTAAAATAAATTAGCATACAACAAAATCTCTTAGTGTGACTATTTAGGCAACTCGAAACAAAACTTAAGTGAAAGAAAGTAAGAAAGTAAACACTGGTAGATACGGAAATCACAAGATGACATAAACGTAACCATAACCAAACTTTTCTTGAATGATATCTTGTTTAGTAATAGCTTTACTAGAGAAAATGGACTGTATGCGGGGGCGCCTTATTAAAATAAATATTAACCGGAAAATACAATCTGAAAATAAATTACCAATGAGAAAATATAAAATGCGACTCACCGTGATCCTCCTGATTTCCTATTTAGAGAGGCGCCTCTCGGAGTACGGAGCACTAAAATGTAGCTTGGTCTCTTGCACTAAATTTGCACTAGTCTAAAATTAATTATGTAAAAGTTTATAGAGCTATTATTTGCCCTTTGGAAATTGGCGAAGGTATATAGTATAGATATGTAGCGATATGTAGCGAATGCGGCGAACTATTCACACCCAATTGTGCGAATCGAATCTGTTCTTCTTCGGTGTGTAGGTCGCAAAAACAATCTCATTGGTTACAAAAAATTAGAAAATAAAAACTATGCGGATTTCAGTATTTTAATAAGGCGAAAATTGTAATTTAAGAAATATATTAACTAAGTTGAATAATATGACTATGAAAATGACTAATATTTATAAAAACTAAATGAAAACGGAACACCAAAATGCTTATGCATTTTCTGAAGGCGAAACAGGTAATGGACATAACTTACTGAGCGTGCCATTAGCCAATCGTATGTCAGCCACCCTCGCAACTCCATCACTCCCTGTATATAAACGGGAAATGCGGCCAAGGCGCCATTGCAATGGAGGAATATTATCGTCTTTGATAAGCACAATCAATCCAACTTCGGGTTTATTAGTCGAAGTTAACCATTTGGTTTTCTGCTGCAAGGTATTCAAATTCTTTTGCCAGCGACTCCAGAGATCTTGTTGAATTCTTTGGAGCAGCTGCCAGCGAGTTAGGCGATTTAAATTTTCATCGCGTAAATCTAAATCTGGAATAGCGGTAAGTGGTTGTAAAGTGAGAAAATGGCCAGGCGTTAATGCAGAAAAATCATTTGGATCAGAACTAGTTTGTGTTAATGGGCGCGAATTAAGAATTGATTCTACTTGACATAAGATAGTGTACAATTCTTCGTAAGTTAATATTTGTTGACCAATTACACGCATTAAATGACTTTTCATACTTTTCACACCCGCTTCCCAAAAACCTCCAAAATTTGGAGCGGACGGTGGAATAAAATGCCAAGAAATAGCTTCACTTGACGCTGCGGAGCGAGCTAAATTTATAAGTTCTTTATTCGCTTTAACAAAACAGGTGCCGCTATCGCTATATAAGTGACAAACACGGCCACGACGAGCAATAAATCTGCGCAAAGCGGCTAAAAAACAATCTGCGGTTAAATCCGACACCAGCTCCATGTGGATAGCTTTGGTAGACATACAAATAAATAAACAAATGTACGCCTTGTGAGTTTTTGAACCACGAGACTTACTTAAAGTTATAAAAAAAGGACCTGCATAGTCCACGCCTGAGTGGAAAAATGCTTTACTAGTTGAAACACGAGCGGCGGGTAAATTACCCATGACTGGTTGATAAGTTTTAGGATTAACTCTAAAACACCTTGTGCATCGCGATAGTACATGACGTATAGTACGCTTAGGAGAAAAAAGGCAGAAGTTTTGAAAAAGTAAAAATTGAACGGTTTAAAGTCCGGCGTGAAAGTTTTTATGTAATTGTTCCATAAGTAGTGAAGTTAAGCGGCTTTGTTTAGGTAATAAAGCAGGAAACTTATTTTCATAGCTAAGAGAAGAATGTTGCAATCGACCCCAACTCTAAGAACTTTTTGTTCGTCCATAAAAACACTTAATTTCTGAAAATGTTTAGGTAGCTTTAGATTATTATTGATTTTAATAATTTCATCCGCAAAGAAAATTAATTGTTGTTGTTTAACTAAAACAAGTAGCGAAGTGTGAAGTTCTTGAAATGAAAGATGGCCAATTATATTATTTTTCGGAAAGCGACAATTATTGGTAAAACGTAAAATGTAAGCGATAATGCGTTGTATAGAATTTAATGACGAATTATTATTTAATAAAGTATTTAAAAAATTAGTTTCAATTGGTTTTGCAGCGGTTAAAACAATTTTCTTCTTTTCTTCAGAAAATACTGCGTGATCACTTATAACATTAAATTTTGACGGAGGCCATTGCTCATTAAATTTTATAAGAAAATCGGGCGCGGCCCACCATAAAGAATTGTTTAAAAGTTCCGAAGGAAAACTTCCTCGAGATGCTATATCTGCGGGATTCTGAGAAGATATAACGTGGTGCCAATTTTCGGGATGAATTTTTTCTTGAACATAACTCACACGGTTACTAATAAACGGTTTCCACCTGTGAGGATGAGATTTTATCCAGGCAAGCGCAACAGAAGAGTCTGTCCAGGCGTATATTTTTTCAAAAGAAATAGTTGCATAACTTTTAACAACAAAATCCACCAAGTCCGATAACAAAACGGCAGCGCACAATTCCAATCTTGGTATGGACATAGTTCTCAAAGGAGCTACACGCGATTTTGCACAAATAAAATTAGTAGTATAATCGTTTAAGTGAAAAATTCGAAAATATGTTACAGCAGCGTAACCGCGTTCACTGGCGTCACAAAATCCATGAAGTTCAATACATGAATTTTTAGAATATTTGAGATCAATATGGCGAGGTAAATTAAAATTTGAAAGAAGCGTTAATTCTTGTTTATATCTAGTCCATGCGCGAATAATATTTTCAGGAGGAGTATCATCCCAAGAAAGACCGAGTATCCACAGCTGCTGAATTAAATATTTTATTGAAAAGGTTACCGGAGCTAAAAAACCTAACGGGTCAAAAATTCTTGCCAGTTCAGAGAGGATATTACGTTTAGTGCAAGATTTTTCTAGAGGTTTTACATTGTATGTGAAATTGTCGGACGCTGGTTGCCAGCATAAACCTAAAACTTTAGTAACCTCATCGCGGTCAAGCGAAAGCGCAGCAGGATTTATTAATGATGAAGGCAAATGAGATAAAACTTCAGATTTATTCGAAGCCCATTTATGCAGTTCAAAGCCAGCCGATTTTAGTAAAGCGGTAAGTTCTCGTTGCAAAGTTTTGGCATCTTCAATAGAAGAACAACAAGTAACAATATAGTCCACGTAAGTATCGTTTTTAAAACATTTGCTGCTCTAGGAAATTTTAATTTTTCATCATCGGCTAATTTTGATAAAACGCGCAGGGCTAAATAAGGAGCGGATAATATCCCGTAAGTAACGGTTCGCAAGCGATAGTCTTGAACAAAGTGTTTTTCATCAAATCGCCATAAAATACGCTGATAGTCTTGATGACCAGGTGCGATTAGTATTTGACGATACATTTTTGTTATATCAGCTGTAAGAACTACGGCAGGTAATCTTAAATTTAATAAAATTTGCACAATATCTTTTTGTAATTTTGGACCTGTTAAAAGAGTGTCATTGAGCGATATATTATTTATTTTATTAGAAGCGTTAAAAACTATGCGAACAGGAGTAGAAACGCTGTCCGGTTTTATTACACAATGATGCGGTATATAATAAGATTTGTTAGTATCCGTTGGCGTCGATAATAATTCCATGTGATTAAGATTTAAATATTCTTGTATAATTTTAGAATATTCAGCGTATAAAGTAGGATTTTTTATTAAGCGTTTTTCTAGCGGGAAAAATTGATTTAAGGCGATTTCTCTACTACGCGGAAAAGTCGGTTCTTGGACATCACGAAACGGTAATGCAACTGTATATCTTCCTTCAGAATTTCGATAAACCGATTGTATAAATTTTGTTTCACAGAGATCTTCTTCTGGCAAAGTTATATTTTTTGCGATACATTTTCTATTTCCCAGAATTTGCGTAAAATATTATTTAAAGGTTGAGTTGAAGAATATGATAAGAACGATTTAATATTTGACTGCGAAATATTATTTTTGTATGGTCCCATTAAAATATAACCAAATATTGTGTTAATAGCTGCAGGTTCATGTTGGTCACCGATAATTTTACCACTCTGTATAATTGAAGGAAACACGTCAGCTCCTAACAATAAGTCAATTGATCCTGGTTTGTAAAAATATGGATCGGCGAGATTTAAATTTTTAATATAAGCCCATCTTTGTATAGGTAATTGTGTAGTAGGCATTTCTGAGCAGATTCGGGGTAAAATTATTGTATGTACCTGTATAGATTTGTTATTTGTATTAATGGGTCGGACAGTAAGAGACATTGAACCAAGGTTAGAGTTTATTTGAGCTTCTCCAATTCCTTGGATTTCAGAGTAATATTTTTCTTTAGGCAATCCTAAACGGTTCGCACATTTTTGCGATATAAAGCTAGTTTGGGAACCGGTATCAATTAATGCCCTAAATTTTTGATAATGTCCACGGACATCAAGAATTTCTATAAGAGAAGTTGAAAGTAAAACTGAAGTTGAGGCTTGCGACAAACCAGCTAGCGTTTGAGCCTGAGGCTCTGGTTGAGAAGAAGTCTCATTTACGTTAGATGAAGAAGTACTTGGTGAATTGATATTATTTGAATTAAAAGATTCTTCACGGCGTTCCATGTGTAGAAGCGTGTGGTGTCTTTTTTTGCAAATGCGGCAGGATTTAGTAGACTTGCAATTTAAGGTTTTATGTACGTTACTTAAACAATTAACGCATAAATTTTTATCTTTAGCAAAGTGAAAGCGTTCCTGAATAGTCTTATTATGAAAATCAGGACATTTATACAAGGCGTGATTATGTGAGCACAATATACAGTGATACACCGGCGAGGAATTACTATTATTAGTTCCTAAAAACGATGTGGAAGCGTTTGCGCGGTAAGTAACATTGGAATATTTGGTAAAATCATTTTTATTGAATTTCGATTTAGTATTGGGAGCATTTAAGTTAAAAAGAGCGTTGCAATTCTTTTCCAAAAAATAAAAGATTTTTGTACTTGGGTATATCACTCGAATGGCTATGATGTAATTCAAATCTTGTCGCGGTAGCGTGATCAATTTTTCAAGAGCATATTAGTTAGTATAAAATCCCATTCATCTACAGGATGATTTAAAATTCTTAGTGCTTCAAGATTTTCTGAAAATATATCTAACAAGTTGCGTAAAGCATGAGGGTCTTCTGAATTTAATTTAGCAGCGTTTTCTATGGCCGACCAATGTACTTGTGAAAGCAACCTTTTATTTTTATAACGTTTGACCAGACTATTATATGCAATTTCATAATTGGCACTAGACATAGGCAGACACTTTACTACACCAAGTGCAGGACCTTCAAGAGATTTCGGGTTCCTAGATTGGGTTTAAGAAATTCTTTACCGTTTCATACAGATTTGGCAAGAACAAATATTCTGCAAAAGTCACCGGTTCTTAGTGCTTGCAATAATTTTAATAATTACTGCTCATCCTGTGATATCCATATTAGTTCTTTAAGAGAAATTTATGAAAAGATATTGGAACACATTAGTGGTACTTGATTGATGTTCTACCATAACCTATACTATTATCACTGCGTAGAGCGTTGTTTGTATTTTATTATTTTGTTAAATATTTGGTATTTTAGAATTTTAGTATTTTATTATTTTCTTTTAGTGAACTGAATATTATTGTTTATATTGTAACATAACATTTCCTGTTATTGGGTTTTACCTGTTGGAAATAAAATCTATCTATCTATCTATCTATCTAAGAGATGAAATTAAATAGTTAAATTTTTGAATAGTGGATAAAGATGAATTATTATGTACTAACGAATCATACATGTCTAAAAATGTGGGAAAAGACTGAATATCTCCCTTAAATTTTATGAGTTCTATTTTTGGCAACTTAATGTGAGTAGGAGTAACCGTAGGTTCATCATTAGTATTTGGATTATTAAACAAATTTTCATAAGTGAATTTTATTTTATGCAATATTTTGTCAAAGCGAGTCATAACTGCAAGTGCAGATTCAAATTCTTCCTCATCGTTGAACACGATATTGATTAGTGCGTCATGTTGAGCTCTAAATGAACGTTTTATATCTCTAACATCATCCCACATAGACTTAAATATCATTTTTCATTGGGATCTAAGCTAGCTCGTTCAGCAGCGAGTGATATTTCATCAATTTTTCGAATTTCAACTTGTCGTAAAGCTTTTATTTTCTTGATTTTATCAGCCATGACAGTATATAAAACGAGAGAAAAGTACGAATGCGGAATATATTTCTAAGCGAAGTAAATATTCGATATGTTTTGAAAAGTATGAAAAGTATGAAAAGTGCGGTTACAATAGTGCGATCAATTCTTAACTCAGTAAAAGTAAGGCAGCAACTAAAATTGTAAAAATTATGGTAAAGCGTCGACTCCGAAATCTAATTAACGTCTGCGCGTATCAAGACCACACCTCCCGGTCGGAACGGTAAAGGAAGTCACGAAGAATAGCTGACCCAGCGAATAGATAAGGCAATATGGCGAGATTGATAATTTAATTGAAATTATATTACTATTAAATGGTTAACACTTATGCAAATAATAAGGAAATTATGTAAAAAATCCGTGCTCGAAGCACCAAAATGTTTGGTAATAGCTTTACTAGAGAAAAATGGACTGTATGCGGGGGCGCCTTATTAAAATAAATATTAACCGGAAAAATACAATCTGAAAATAAATTACCAATGAGAAAATATAAAATGCGACTCACCGTGATCCTCCTGATTTCCTATTTAGAGAGGCGCCTCTCGGAGTACGGAGCACTAAAATGCAGCTTGGTCTCTTGCACTAAATTTGCACTAGTCTAAAATTAATTATGTAAAAGTTTATAGAGCTATTATTTGCCCTTTGGAAATTGGCGAAGGTATATAGTATAGATATGTAGCGATATGTAGCGAATGCGGCGAACTATTCACACCCAATTGTGCGAATCGAATCTGTTCTTCTTCGGTGTGTAGGTCGCAAAAACAATCTCATTGGTTACAAAAAATTAGAAAATAAAAACTATGCGGATTTCAGTATTTTAATAAGGCGAAAATTGTAATTTAAGAAAAATATTAACTAAGTTGAATAATATGACTATGAAAATGACTAATATTTATAAAAACTAAATGAAAACGAAACAATATCTTGTTGCGAGGCTAATTCGCTTACATGAAATTATACAACAAAGTACATTATACCGACGTGCCAGATCTGGAAACAAGATTAAACGTTTTGGTTGCAAGCCTGTCTTGAGCAAGGAACAAGAAGATGAACTGTGATCTAGGATATTTTAGCTAGCTCAAATAGGACTTAATTTGACATACAAAATGTTACGGAGAATTGTTTACAGATTTTGTCGCACAAATAAAATTCAGTGGCCAACAAACAAAATTTACCTCTAGTCGGAAAAAAATGGCTTAAACTGTTCCTCAGACGACATCTTGAGGTTTCTCGAAAAAATCTCCAAACGTTTACCCTGCACGAGCTGCAAAGCAGTTATTTTGAATCTTTAAACAAAGTTATGACAGAGTTAGATCTTTTGGATAAACTACACCTAAGATTTAATATGAATGAGAAAGGATGCCATAAGTAATCAATAAACCTTTATAGCACCAGAATACGCTGAAAATGTAAGATAGTGGCAATGTCCCAAGCCAGATAACACCACCTGTCATTCCTTTTGAAGGCAAGACGAATGAATCTGAATTTTCTGACAATCTTTCTCCTTGAGCTAAATTATTCAAGACTCAAAAAGGAAGTATGACGTGCTATATTTATTGAATAGGTTTATCATTTTTCGCAGCGCAAACCTCCAGGACAGATATTTATAATTTTTTATTTATGAGCTATATCTCACTTAGATGCGTATATTGTTACTGCTGCAGATGAAGCTAACATAATATTGTTGTGTCTCCCGAACAACTGCACCCATAAATTACAACCTATGTATAGACCAGTGTTCTATTCATTTGAGAACCACTGGTATGATGAGTTACAAAGCTTATAGAGCGTTTATCCAAACATAAAACTAACCAAGTCAAGCTTTAGCATTGTGTTTTCCAAATTTTGGCCAAAAGCGATTATACAGCCGGATTTTGAGCAACTGGCAATATCCATTTGACCCAATCGTAGTATCAGAAACCGCATTTGCACCATCAATACTATTAAAGAAACCTTTAGAAGATTCTAAGCACAATATTGCAAATCATCTTGTAATAACTGTCATTAAACCGTCGACACTCAGACATCATCAAGACGATGATAGTGACTGGGAACTATCATCGATCAATATCTTCTCCTGCACACATTACTCCCTAAAAATCCAGTGACAAATCAGATGGTAAGCATTAGAAATATTATTCAGAGTTACTTTCACCATCAAACCTTCCTGCAAAGTTCACAGTTAGCAATCCTATCAAAAGAGTCATTAATGACAAGGGAGTTAAAGTAACAAAAACACTATTTTCTAACGATGAAACAGCCACAGCCAAGCCAAAAGGTTAATTTTGGAAGAAAAACACATCATTTCGTAGTGCTTTGTTAAATCATAATGAATCCTGGTATTGTGTTCTACTCCATGCGAATCGACAAATAGATATGAGGCAGTATACTCTAGGTGCGACTTGGGTACATGAAAAACACTGCGGCTTTACCTCAAAGATTAAAAATACCTGGTAACTACTACTTATTACTATAATGGAAAAATTGTGAAACCGTATACTTGAAGGTGATACAATTAGGAGAATTTGTTTAAAATCATCAAAATGTAAAAACCTGTAATATGGTAACGCCCATCCAATCTGTCGCCCTTCTTATAGCTAGTTTATGAATGTAACAGAATTAGTGGTAAAAGATGCGGAATATATTTTAAATAATTTAGGACATTCGAAAAACTATTTATATTTAATAATCCAAGCGTCAGAGGCTGAAAACCACCGGATGCTTCAAATAATTGTTTTTTATTTTTTGATTACTTGTTTATACACTTGACGAGAGAAGACGAAAGAACGAAAAAGGTATATTAATTTTTTTATTAGGGCAATAAGTTTTTTTGATATCGTTGTGCAAGGGTGCATTTCACGCTGTCACTAGCACTGATTAATGCATAATACATTTTCTGTGTTTCACAAAGACCAATGACCAAAAATATGTGTAACCTTATTCTCTGCCATCTACTCTAGCAGCCGCACAACAGCTTGTGTACAGAGATTATCACCAAATATAGAACGAGAAAGAAATTCATTTGGAACCAATGGAATGGAGTTGGAAACGCACACCAATTTCCCGCCAGTAACCACTGAAAAAGAAGCAGCGCCGCCAGCATTACTCATGATAATCTCCTGTAATAGTAAACTGGGTGCACGGGCAAGTGCGGTCGCCGCTTGCCTGGGCTGATCTGTTCGACGATTTTTACCGCTTGTGAAGGTCGAATTTGAAAAGTCAATCAAACTGCTGGCAACCGAAATCGGTTTTTTGGATAGTTCGGTTAATTGGTTTCGGACAATTCGGATTTTTACAAAACCGGAAAATCGGTTATTAGTAGTTATATAGTGAATTTTAGTGTCACTTTATATGACATTTATCATCTAAAATGAACTGTTTTGGAGGTATTTAGATTTTTTTTTTTGTAAAATGGCATAGCTAACTTTAAAAATTCATATTTTAGAAACAATAAAAAAGGTGATCTTTATTTTTAGAAGGTGTTATGCTTCGTTTTGATGTATTCATATTTAGCCTGTCATGTACAGGCTCCTCAAAATTAATTGACAAACTTGAGGAAATTCAAACGTGATTGACCTAAAAATAAAGATTCCCACTTTCACTGTTTCTGAAATATAAATTTTTAAAGTTAGTTGTGATATATTTGATAATACGGGTATATGCCAAATCAGAAATGTTAAATAATGTGAAATATAATTATAAAGTAACACTAAAGTTTACTATAGAATTCAAAAATGCAGAAATATTACAGGACGTTTCATTTAAAATAAAAAAAGTTGGTAGGTACCTACTTATGGTATAACAGGAAGTCGTATAGCGTTGAAAATATTTTCATTGAAAAGTGTATCGAATTATTTAAGTAGCCAAATCTTCATAAAAAAATGTTTACCCCATCTGTCAATTTAACCGGTTATTCGGTTAACCGATTATTCGAATAACCGGTCATTCGGTTAACCTAATATTCGAATAACCGGTTTTGATTATCCGGTTTTCACCACTATTCGGGTAACCGGTTTTATCTGAAATCGGTTTTTACGGAACCCGGTTAATCGGTTTCACTTTTTTCCGGTTTTTGCCAGCACTAAATCAAACCACTGACATCGATTTAGAGAATTTCCTAACAGTTGAATTATTATCAGATGAGGAGAATGAGGGGGCCCAATAAAATAGAAAAAGTACGATAATTAATAGGATAAAGAAAACAGTTTACGTAATATAAATTTGAGCCATTCAATTCCACTTGATTTTGTTCTGTTAGAATTTATATATATAATATGGAATATATTCTATTGAATGACATCTCTACTTTATACAGGGTGTTCGGAAAGTTTGGAAAATCTCGTGCCGATAGAACATGAAATAAGATAAGTTCCTATAATGTTTTTCCCTACAGGCCTCTCTACGGAGATATGGTCCCTGAAGTACGCTCTAGAAATCGGTTATTCTTGAATAACTTTTAAAGTACTTAATACAATTTAATCAAAATTTAATATGATGGACACTAGTAAGGCCGTTTTAAAATAGTGTCCTTGAAACATATTTAGCTTTTCTAGTTTACCAGGGGCGGGCTAAGCTTTACAACTTAATGGCTTAATTTTTAACACCCTGTTTGATAAAGACTTAAAATAATAGATGTGGGTAGCTTCACCCTTAGACTAAAAAAGGTACTCTTGTTTATCGTCGATAAAATGAACCGTTTACGAGAAAAAGAATAATAAACGAATTCATGTTTTATTTTTAATAAAAAGGGCTATGATTTCTATTTTTTTTTCTTTCGGAAACAAAGTGCGATACGAAAGTCATTCAAACAGGGAAGTTTCATTTTAAGATGTGTAATCTGAAAATATACAAAATTTGAAAAAACGCAGTGGTGTCCCAGGAGGCACCTTAACGAAATTATTGAAAAACTTCATAAGAGGGTTCAACATGCGAACATAGGTCGAACTTTTTCTCGTAAACGGTTCATTTTATCGACAATAAACAAGAGTACCTTTTTAGTCGATAGTTGAAGCTACCCAGATTTATTATTTTAAAGTCTTTATCATACAGGGTGTTAAAAATGTAGGCAGTAAATTGAAAAGCTTTGCCCGCCCCTGGTTAATTAAAAAAGCTAAATGTGTTTCAGTGAGTCTATTTTGAAAGGTGCTTACTAGTGTCCATCATATTAAATTTTTATTTTCAAAAGTTATTCAAGAAAAACCGATTTCCAGGGGCGCCCTTCAGGGACACATATCTCCAAATGGAGGACCTGTAGGAAAACAATTATAAGAACGTTTCATCTTTTTTTCATGAGCTATGTGCACCTGAGAGATTTCTCACATTTTTCTATATACCCTGTACATTCAACGGGTACAATCTATTCTTTCTTTTATTACAAAAGAAGTAATTTATTCAGTGTTCAGACATGAAAAATAAAGATTTCTTCATCTATATAAATTTTTTCACATTAAACATTGTCCGGTGATCATTTCTAGACTCTCTCATACGGATTCATCAACAAGGCGTAACGTTAGTCAGACTAGCGGAGGTTACGCGAAAAATTTACGCATCTGTTGCACTAATTTAAATAAAAGCATATTCCTATTCATTACTATGTATAATACTTACTTTATGATGTGTTAACTAATCCGTAGTACTGAAAAGTACAGTTTTGAATATAAATACTAAATATACAATGGGACACGCAAGGAACTAGAGGCCGAAGTTACGCGATTTTTAGACAGGTACAATACTGGGTCTAACTTTTGGCGCAAATATGGACGTAAATAAACAGCCTACCTAGCAACGCATGCTTCGCTACCTAGCAACGCATGCTTCGCTACCTAGCAACGCATGTTTCGTGAATGAACGCAAAGCTGGTTAGGCCAATTAACGCGCTTTACACGGGCGTAAACTCGTTAGTCGGACTAGCGTACGCCCGTTTCATGAATCCGGCTGTCTGTTTTCAACAACTGTCAAGACATATTTTATGCAGAATTTAGTGAAGAATATTTTTGTATTCTATATACATTTTTTTAAAATTCTCTTTTGAAAATATTTGCGAAAAATTTTAATAACCCCTCTCCCGGTGATTTAAACAGTACCTACGTTGCACATCGAATTTTAGTGCCCATTTTTAATTTACTTCTTAAGCATGAAAAAACCTTTAATAGAAATTTTACGGTCAAGAAAATCTGTGACGCTTGGACTATAATTAAAACAAAACATAAGGAAATAATTTAACCACTTTTTTAAAAGACTTTTCTTCTTAATATATTTTAAAATGGGTCAAATAACGTAACTCTTCCGAAACGGGTCCGGTTTTTGACATGTTTTAGGCGAACTGCAATTTGATTTCCGCATCCCTCGTAGTCGTCCTTGCATGGGCGAGTGCCTGCAGTCAGTGATTTGCATAAACATGGGACGCAAAGTCGAAAGCCATGTTTCCGGAATGAATCCGGGCGCCCCGTCGACTGCGTATCGACATGATTATCGAGGTGTCCGCGCCCTGGGCGACGGGTTCGACGGCGATATACGGGAGTCGACGCGGGAGGTCTTATCGCGGCGGCGAATGTGGATATTCAGAGGAAAGTTGGAATTAAGTTTGTGTGTATGGTAATGGGGGTCGTAGGGAGGTTCTCGATTATGGTTCACTGGTTATTTGATGCATAAGATATAGGGGAAAGTGTTACTAATATCAACCACCTAAGACTATTTCCTAAATAAAACAAAATATAGTTATATTTGGGCTAAACAGCTTTTATTTGACCAGAACTTTCTTTAGTACCTTTTCTGTTAAGAAACATATTACAATAAAATAAAACGTAACTTGTAACCTTTTTAAAATAAAAATATCTTCTTCGATCGATATTACTCACCGCTACGGGGAATATCGACCACTTAAAGGGGAAATATTGATAATTTTTCTGTAATACACTTGCATCGCAATTAACCCATGTATTAAAATCCTCTGCACATTCAAATCCAGTGCATGCAGAATGGGACCATACAGCGCATCTACGACATCACCACCACACTTCGTTTTTTTCCAAAATCACAAAATGGACAAACCTTGTCACCTTTATCTTCGTTTTTAAATTGTCTGGTCCAGAGGTACCTTTTTCTTAATCGCTCTCACATTTCTTCTAGATCTGTTTAATTCTTTTTCTTCTAATTCTTCTTTAAGTGGTGTTGAGGTTAGAATTTTAGATTTCTGTTTCTTTCTATTGGTGTTTCTTAATTTTTTTGTTGTAGGGATTGCGTGGATATCTTCAAATGACTTGCTTTTCAATTGTATGCTCTCGTCTTAGTCATCTGTTGCTGTGGTATCAAAAACTGTGACAATTTGCGAATCTAACTCATCACTTGAGGATGAAGGTTGCCGCTTTCGTCGATGATTTTTTTTTGGTGCTTCACCAATGTTGCTTGGTGTTACTTCTCGTTGTATACCACTGGGACCAGGGATATTCTCTTGATTAGAATTAAAATGCACATCTGGAGAGAGATTGTCATTTTCAGGTGTAATATTGACAAAATCTTCTTCCCCAAAAGTGTTACGATTAAGCGGAAAGATTCCTGTAACCCGAAATCCTTTTATTCCTTATTCCGGTTGTTACCCGGTTATAGGCCTTGGCAAATAGCTCCACAGTGTTTGTAACAGAATATTTTTCAAAATGATGGGATTTCGCATTCTTGATTGTAGGCAGCCTTTAATGAACTGAAAAATGTTAGGTCAAGGGGTTGAAGTCGCTGAGGTGAGTGAGGTGGCAACGAAACTACCACAATGCCATTATCATGACAAACATTATAATACTTTAAACTAGAATGTGTGCAGTGATTGTTAAGAACGAGTAGAGCTGGATCTGCTTATGATACTTTAATGAAGCTGGCAAAATGATGCAATCACTCCAAGAACAAATCTTCCGTAATCCATCCCGAACTTGAGCATCGATATACGGATCCAACTGGTCCATTTCTATGAAGCCCTTCCTTCATTCTTTTGCGCTTAAAAATAAATAATGGCGGAACATACAAGCCAGAGGCACTCATGCCGCAGACAACGGTGGTAGTTTGCCCTCATTCTCCACTTGCTATGGCTCCAACTTGTTTTCGATCTTTTTGAGCGAGAATACGAGATGAAGACCACTGATGCCAGTTTCATCTAAGTTAAAGATTTTGTGCGGATGAAATTAGTATTTTTTCATAACAAGCTCCAGGTTATCATAGAATAAATTAACATCGGCTCGATTAAATGATACTACTCTGTTTAAACTAGTAGCCTGCGGTCGCCGTAATGAAATTTGTGCATTACGACGTACAAAACCATACAACCATTAATTTCCATACATTTTTGTTTCACAACTAAGGTTATGTTTAATGCTGTTAGACACTGGATAGTTATATATATTGCTAGTTTTAAGACCTATTTGCGCAGATCTATTTCTTGTTCCTGAGAAAATACGGACTTTCTTCCCAATTTAATTTTTTTCTTTTTTTTTGGGTAACGTGGGTTCTTGTAATGTAGCATTGTATAATTTGGCGGCTTATCGTATTTGTGTATCTATTATCATTGATGTCTCTTAAAGCGCGAATGAAATCAAATTATCTTCGGTCCATGTTGAACGTGTCATTTTACGTGTGGCATCTAGAATAAACACGTTGTTAATTAAAAACTTCAAAAAGTGGGCGAGCAAGACCGAGTCAAGACCAAATATTTCATAAACATAATCACGTAACGTCCAACTTTTAGACGTCTACCATTTACTGATATATTCCTCTACTATATAGTAAACATTGTATGCCAAAATAATTTAAAAACCTTTAAAGATATTAAGTACATACCTACCTTGTCAAATATACCGAAGAATTTATAATAAATTTTCACTAAACAGTCTACACAGCACAGAATCTTTAAACGACGAGATTGTACCTGAATTGGTGTCCCACGTGACTTTGCCGTTGGTTAGAAGATAGGAATCTTGTTAGCGATGTTGCGACTATTACCATTTCTGTAATAATTAGGTGATCGATTTTACCCGCTGGTCGATATTATACGCCGTTCCTCTATGCTCGTGTGCGAAATATCCGCGACCATCGTTAAGATTACTGTTAATTAAGAATAAGAGACGTCTTTTGTTAATAGTGTTACAGGGTGTTCCTAAAGGTATGGTATGTACTAAAGGAGGTGATAGAATACGTAAAAATAAAACTAGTTTATTAAACAGGGTGTCCCAAAATTTGCCTGCCCAAAATTAACAAACACAAATTCTGCAAAGTCCGTAGACGTCCCCTAACGGAGATATGGCTCCTCAAATGGGGATATAAAAAGATTTTTCCCAAATATTTCCAAAAGGGATCAAGATAAAGTAAATTTGAAATTGAGAATCACAATTAGATTGCCAATCTAATGTTCTAAAATTAATTCCTCATAATTGGTCATAGGCATGCCAAACTGGGGGGTCAGTGAGTAAATATTGCTCTAACTTTCTTGTATCTCGAGATTTGCATCGTCAGATCAAAAAATTAAAAAATTTGGCCTATTTTACATGACAAAGGTATTCTTATTTTAATCCGATAAACTGCTCTGTTTTCGAGTACCTAATCTTAATTGAAAAATTTTGGATATAGGTACCACAAAAGTTTAAGATGGACACTATAAATAGGCAAAATATCCCTAGTAGGATCTGAAAAAATACTGTAGACTTATTTAACACATGTTAAAGATGTTATTCAAGCGTTATTATGTTAAATATTACAATATTATTAAAATGCATATTAGTAATTTAATTATTTGTAAATTTTTAAATTTTAATATTGCCTATTAATACTTCAAATTTTTTTAAAAACAAATGTAATATGTGTCAAATAAACTGATAAATATCTTTTCAAAGCCTACTAGGGACAATTTGACTGCTTGCATATCATATCTAGTATTTTTGTGGTATGTCACAAATTTTTTAAATTAATATTACTCGTAAACGGACTAATTTATTGAAGTAAAACAAGAGTACCTTTTTTGCAAAATTATTCAACATTTTTTTTTCTGACGGCAAAAACCTCGAGACATGAAAAAGTTAGAGCAATATTTATTCAATAATCCCACAGTTTGGCACGCCTATGACTAATTATGGTATTATTTTAGATTCGCAATTTAATTGCGATTCTGAATTTTAAATTTGATTGCTTTATCTCGATCCGTTTTGGAAATATTTGGTGAAAATCAAATTTTGGGGTCCCCCTTAGAGCAATACCTCCGTTAGAGGGCGTTTACGGACCCATGTTTATATAACTTTTTTTCTTATTATAGATCGTAGAATCCACAATTTTTGGTAGGGTAATTTTGGGACACCCTGTATACAGTTATGTCGAATACTTGATAGTTTTTGATATACGGGGTGTCAAGTTTTTAAAAAAAATATGGTTTTGTGTAAATTTCTCTTGACAGGATAATTCAAATATTTTGATAATTGGTACAGTGTTTCCACTATAATGTCTGCATTAGTTACTGCCCAATCTATTAAACAACGTTGTTCAGTGGCGGAGATCTGAAAACGCTATTGTATAATTTTTACCATAAATTGTACGCCACTGCTTTTTCTGGTATTTTTATTGAAGTTTCGTAATCTACAATCGATTTGGAAGAAAAATGTGCTATTGTATTTTTGTCTTCGAATAAATAGTTTAAGAATAATTTTAAATTTTATAGTAGCACTTGTTTCTTCCAAATCGATTATGTCACCGCAATAAAAATACAAAAAAGGCATTGGCGTACAATTTATGGTAGAAATTACACAATAGCGTGTTCAAATCTTACAGAAAGGTATGTTTTTTTAAATTGAAAACCCCGTATTTCAAAAAGTATAGAGTATTCGACAAAACTTCATATAATAAACTAGCCTTATATTTTTACGTGTTCTATTACCTGCTTTAGTATTTACCATACCTTTAGGAACACCCTGTTTAACATATAACCTTAGTCCTCCTAATAGTATCATAATTTCTTTAGATTTTTTCTAATTATGCAAGATGTGAACCTATTTTTTTTTCTAAAATACTGCTAGTATTTTGTTTAATATTGCTCTTGAAACATGCTGTTTCTTATTTAAATATAAAAGTCGAAACTTTTTGTTCTGTTTCTATGGTAATGGGTGGACAAAAGTAGTGAGTAAAAATACTTTCACTCACTCTACTGTCAAATTGCCAATTGGCAATCTACAATAAAATTCATAACATTTATTTGTTTTCATATAAATTAATTTCACAATTATTAAAAACAGGGTACCTACATATAATAATTTAAAAAATGCGGCACTATGAAACTTACTTGCTAATATCTACTTTCTCATAAATAAATAATTAATGTTGATCTCAACATCGAGTATACAGGGTGGTCCACTCTTTTTTCATCAAACTTCAAAAACCAATACATCATAAAGAAATAATGTTGGTTTGCTACATAAATTATATCCGACAAATGTTTACTTTTTGAAATACAGCACGTTGAAGTTTCCCAAAAGAAAATTGTTTTTTGAATTTTTCTGTAAGTGATGAAGTTTCACCAGTAAAATTTTTGTAAATGAATTGGCACTGTACGTGTGATCTTTGGAGAACTTTTAAATTGTTTTACTTTACCAGTGGCGGAGAAAATAGGGGTCCTATTGCTTTAGTAAGAAAATATTAGTACGCCACTGGCTTTAAATTAAAAAAACACTATGTTTTTGATTTTACGTTTAATTTGGGACAAAGAAGTATCCTTGTCAATTTTTCGTAACTATTACCAAATAAATTTTACTTGAAAATGGTAATAGTTACGAAAGGATTTTTTTTGTGCCAAATTAAACGGAGAACCCAAAATATAGTGTTTTTTAAATTTAAATCCAGTGGCGTACTAATATTTTTTACTAAAGCAATAGAGACCCCTATTTTCTCCGCCACTAAAGTAAAAAAAATCTCGAATTCTTTTTTATGATGTATTAGTTTTTCAAATTTCATGAAAAAAAGTGGACCACCCTGTATAGGCCACAGGGAAGGTCATGTGTGCTTCTTTATCAGTTATGTTATGACGTAATAGCACAAACGTAAAAGGATACGTCAAGCAATATCTTTGTCAAAAAATTGGTTGAGGTATTTCATAATTTAATTAAAAATAAATAAATAAAGAAAAATTTAAAGAAATTATGATTATTGTTAGAAACTTTATTACCACTTGGAGTAAGGAAACATGTTTTATAATAAGTAGTAAAGTATATATATTTATATTTTATGTGTGTATTTGTTTTTATTTTTTTTTTGAATTTATTTTATTTATTGTTTATTTTAATTTTGAATATTTTATTATGTATTTGATGTTAAAGTTAAATATTAAAATTTTTGTTGGGCGCCAATGATTTTATGTATTGTGTTTTGTGAGTGTATGTTATGTTTCTGCTATATTTCGTTCAATACAAACCTTTTATATAATTTTTTCTTTTTATATCTTACCTTATTTATATCAAATTTTGTTTATCCCTTGCTAGACACAGTTTTATAAATTAAAGAGCAAAAGAAACTTAAATCAGGAGTCGGTTCAAACTATACAGGTTTTCTTTATTTTACAGTATAACAAATGGTAACACTTTCGAAAGCTTAACAATGTTTTTGTGCTATAATCAAATTTAAAACAATAAAGAATATTTTCTTTTTAATGTTATTTTTCTTATGATAAATTTTACCAAACCAATGTAGATTACAACTTGGATATTGAATTTTATTGAAGTTTATAAGTTATACTAAAATATCCTTTAATTTTGTAATGTTGGTTGCATTCCTACATAACATAATATAGTCTAAAACCAAGATGTCTTCTTCTGGAATGACAGATATAATTCGTTGCAGTGAAATTATCGAATATGATTGTTATTTGATTGAGTTCGACTTGGTTTTATACAGGTAAGTCCTGTAATTTATTCTTATACTTTGCAAAGATTCAAATATTTAAAATCGATTTTAATTTACTATAGCTATAGAAAAATTTTTTTATAGTGCACTTTATTTTTAAGGTACCTGAGGTTAGGAATTGATTATTTCCTTCCTGGAATCTGCCTGGAAAGCTGGAAACTGCCTGGAAACTGGAAACTATCCTGTGGGATTCTATGGAACTGCAAAATTTTTCCTGGATACGGATGTTATCTTCAGTTGTGGCAATAAAAACTATACTGGATGATGTAGAATGGTAAATTAAGCTGGTAAATCGATATTTTCTTGATTTTACTTGTTATTTTATCTAAATTGTGTATAATTTCGGGAGCTCTCTTGCAATGCTGTTCTCTTCTCTCAAACCAAGCCGTAACTAACAACAACTTTTTGTTTTTCATCCTTGCTGCAGATTGCCATGTTGAAAGGTCCATTCACATGATTTTCTTACAGTCTTTGGATGTCTTTTATGCACAATTTCACAACACAACTTATAACTAATACAAATTTAAATGTCCTTTTATCTTAATTATACAATTTTACTTATTTTATTTAGGAAAATAGTCTTTATTTAGTGTTTTTGGTCATGTTCAAGGGATTCTTGTAAAGTCACCTTTACTTTTGACACTTCTAGAATTGATTATTATAATTTGACATTTCAATTTTAATTTTTAAGACATGATTTATTTGTAATGGGAATATCTTTCATTATGTTACTCGTTTGCATACAATATGCATATCAAATTAATCTGTAGACTTTCTCCTTTTATTTAATATATGATGCTCTGAGTTTAATTTCTTTTTTATGATGTACTGAATGATAACAATAGTCAACGTCATGCAAATTTCTGAAATTTAATTTTTAAATTTGATAATAAAATTATTAAATTAGTATTTTTATGATATGTAATGTTATTTATTGTATGTAAATTCATATCCAGGATATCTATATTAACAATTCTTTGTATTTTTTAAATTGACACTAATAATTATTTATTTTAATTCAAATTTTAAGTTAGGTCAGGTGTTATTTTCCTTTGATTTTCTGTGTATATTTCAAATTGTTACAATTTTCCCAAATTTATTTGGAATAATTTCTTGTATAAGAAATTTTTCAAATCAATTTTCCATTTAGTATGATTTTTAAATAAAATTTTGAATTTTTATTTGTACTACATTATAATGATTCTTTGTAGTAAGGGTGTAATTGTTTTATATTATATATTCCTTTAATCTTGTCACTGTCTATGTATTTTATTTCGTAACTGTTAGTCCCGTTTTCTGTATTTATTATGTATGGTCCGTCATATGGCAACATTAGCTTTGCACATCGACTTTCACGTTTGTTTGGAACTCGTAATGTTCTCACAACTACTAAATCTCCTTTTTGGAACTGTTTTGTATTTGTCTGTGTTTTGGCCTGTCTCTTTTCGTATCGTTCTGCTGCTCGTAATAGTCTTTTGTTTACTTTTTCTATTAGTCTGTCATATTCTGTCTTGTTTGTTATAATCCATGGTCTGTCAGGTTGTATGTTTTTGAATGTCTTTAGGTGTATTTGGTCTGTCACGTTATTTGGTGTTTCGTTCAAATATTTTTCAACGTCAGGTAAGTATTCTTCCCATTGGGGTTGGTCGTGATGTACCAGTATACGCAAGAATTTGGCTACTTCTCTTACATACCTTTCGGCTGGATTTGCCTGAGGATGCCGTATACTAGTATATCTAGGTCTTGTGTTTGTACGTCTAAAGTAATTTGTCATTCGTTCGTTTCTAAAGTATGTCGCGTTGTCAAGTATTATGTTTTCAAATTGTCCTTCTTCTTGTCTGTATCTGTCTAGTAATTGTATCACTGACTTAGTATTTGTCTTGTTACAGGGGTATATTCTTACGTATTTTGAAAATACATCAACAATTATAAATATGTGTTTGTTACCCCTGTAACTGGGTGTTAAATTACTAATATAGTCAATGGCAATTACCTGTCTTGGTCTGTCTGTTCGTATCGATCTTGGTAGTCCGGTATAATGTAAGTTTTTGTCTTTGGCCACTTGGCAAATGTGGCATGTCTGTATTGTATTTTTTGTTATTTGTCTGTCATGTCTGTTATAATAATTTTCTCTAAATAGTCGCCATGTCTTGTCTACCCCTAAGTGTCCGTATTCTTTATGTAAGTTTTCAATCACCTGTTTTGTCAAGTCTGTTGTTATGGCATATAGTTCTTTTTCCTTTATTTGTTTGATGTAACAATTATTTTTCAACTTTAGTTTTGCCTTGTCGTTGTTTGTCAGTTTTCGTTGGTCATTTTGTATTGTTGTCATTGAAAATATTCCCTCATTGTCACTCATTAAATTTATTCCTACTTGTATTTGTCTTGGTTCGTTAATTGGTCTATTGTCCATTCGTGTTAGTGCGTCAGCAAGTATGTTTTGTTTTCCCGGTAGGTATTGTATGTCATAGTCATATTCTGTAAGTAAAAGTGCCCACCTGTGTATGCGGTTATTCCCGAATTTATTATTTAATATTGATGTCAAAGCTTGGTTGTCCGTCTGTATTGTAAATTTGTTTCCCAATAGGTAAAATCTAAATTTTGTAATTGTAAAATTATGCTTGCGAGTTCCAATTCCGATACACTATAGTTACTTTCATGTTTTTTCGTTACTCGTGATGTGAAAGCTATTGGTACCTCGTCTGTGTCTTGTATTTGTAGTAGTACTCCTGCGAGTCTTTGTATGGATGCGTCTGTCCGTATTATAAAAGGTTTGTTATAGTCTGGATGGTAAATTTTTAAATGTTCTAAAATTAAATTTTTAATATCGTCAAAAGCTTTTTGTTGGCGTCCTGTCCATGTCCAATTTACGTTTTTCCTTAGTAATTCGATTAACGGTAATTCAAAATTTGTCAAGTCTGGTATTAGTCTTTTGAAGTAATTGATCATGCCTAAAAATCCGCGTAATGTTTTTAAATTTTGAGGTTTCTTGTATTGTCTTATAGTCTGTATTCGGTCTTCGTCCATTTGTATCCCGGTTTGATTAATTTCATAGCCTAAATAAGTCACTTTTGTTTATAAAATTGACACTTTTCAATATTTAATTTGAGTCCGTTATTGTCAAGTTCTTTTAGTACAATGTCCAGTTGATGTCTGTGATTGTCAATATTGTCAGAGTAAATTAATATGTCATCTATATAATGTAATACAAATTCATCATACTTATTTAAAATACCATGTAGTGCTCTTACTAGTGCTGAACAAGAACTTTGCAAGCCAAAAGGTGTGACCTTGAACTGAAATATTTCCCCATCCACTATGAAACCTGTGTATTTTCTTGATTCTTCGGCCAGAGGTATTAACCAAAAACTATGTTTCAGGTCTAATTTTGTGAAAACTTTCGCGTTGGTAATTCTGCCTAATATAGCATCCACCATTAATGGTGCTTCGTACTGTGGTATTGTATATTTGTTAATTGTCCTTGCATCCAAACAAATTCTTATATCGCCACTTTTCTTCGTCACAATAACTAAAGGATTTATATATGATGTGTTGCTTCTCTCTATTATATCATCTCTTAATAGTTTTTCAATTTCGGCTCGTACTTTATTTTTATGTTTGTATGGAATAGGATAGCTTTTTGATCTAAAATTGTCTACATTTCTTACTTCTAATTTATGAACATAGCTGGTTGCCACTCTCATTTCATTCGATACTAAACCCTCATATATCTTCAACATTTTTCTCACCTCCATCACATAATTATTATCAACATTTAATTTTATTTCATCAATATTAAATACTTCTTCATTCACTTCTACATCATAATAATAATCATCACCTTCTTCACATAAATTCATCTCCTTAACACTCATTACTCTCTCATCTAATACTTCACCTCTTTCGCTTTCATCCATGTTCATAATTTCATTTTTACTACCTTTAAAATCTATCCATATCTCATTCAAACATAATTTTCTTAATTTATAATCGATTTTTGCTTTATATTTATGTAAATAATCTGAGCCTAGGACAATGTCCATATTCATATCTGGTACTATGAAAAGCTGACACAATAGATTTCCTGTTCCAACTTGAAGTGTGATATTTAACACTTGATTTACCTCGTATAATTTCTTATTATTTGGACCAATTAACACTACCTTATTTACTTTTATAACATGTTGCTTTAAAATTGGAAATTTTTCTACTATATTTTGGCTTATTAACGACGCTTCTGACCCAGAATCAAGTAATACTTCTAAGTTTTCATTTTGAAATTTTGAATTAACATAAATTAAAATATTATTTTGATTTACAATAACGTTTTCGTCTAACTTAATAAATTCTCTAGGATGGGAATATTTACTATGATAAATTTTGTTTATTTTATTATTTGACTTGCAATTTATTGAAAATTTTGCTGATTTTGATTGTCTGTGTTTATAGGTTGCCTATCAAGAGAAATAGATCTTTGAGATTCAACTCTGGTATCACCATTTGCTTGGTTGTCTACTCGCTCTTCAGATCTACTAGCACTTCGAAATCTCTGAAAATTTACCTGCCTTACCTGTTGATTATTATCGTCTCGTCTGGACTGATATGTATTACGTCTTGAGTTGTGAAATTCATTGTTTTGATTTGCGTTACTAGGATTATTATTATTATTATAATTAGTATTTGTATTTCTATTTTGATTATTGTATGAATTATAATTATTATATCTTTGATTGTTAAAATTGTTATTACGATATCTGTTATCTGGATTGTTGTTATTGTTATTATATCTAAAATTATTATTTGTATTGTTATTAGAATTATTATTATTGTTAGGCCTAAAATTGTTGTAGTTTCTATTATTGAAATTGGGATCATTTGATCTATTAACTTGCCTGAAATTACTACTATTATTATAATTATTGTTACTATAATTTTGATGATTTTGATTTCTATAACTATTGTTCATATTATGATTACTATAATTTTGATGATTTTGATTTGCATTTCGTTCGACTCTTGTTAAATAATTATATAATTGTTCCATATTTCTTATGTCCTGCATTGCCACTGTTTCGGCAATCTCCGGTTTATACTGTCTTGATATGTATAAAACAATGTCTTGCTCGGATAAGCTAGGTGTAAGATATTGTGCCGATGAATATAACCGCATGGCATAATTTGTCAAACTATTAGATAAGTTCGGGTTGTATTTCCCAAAATATAGCTTTTCCTTGTTATCATCTGAGCATTGTCTCCCCAGAAATGTTGTGTAAATTTTTGTGTAAAATGTGTGTAATCTGTTATGTTATTTTCTACCCCATTATACCATAATAAAGCTTCTCCTTCCATGTTCTCTCTTATTATTTCCCGTATTCTATCATTCCTTGTTTCTTCATTCTGAATTCTGTCATGTATGTCCTGTATTTTCCTATTTATGGATTTTAAAAGACTACTGGATGTAATTTATTTATTTTCCCTGTAAATTTATGTATTTTATTTTCTTCTTGACATATTATTCTGGTAATTACTTCTCCCTCTCTATTTTTCATGTCTTTGACTCTTTGTACCTCCTTCTTAAGTTCTTCAATTTGTTCCTCTGTTCTTCTCCTTTCTATCTCCAATACCTCTTGATCTGCTGGTATTCCTCTCTGTACTTGACTTTTGACTAATTCTATTTCTTCTGTATTTTTGTTGACCTGTCTTTCTATCGTTTTTATTTCAGTTTCTTGTCGGTTTGCCCTATCTTCTAATTCATTAGTCCTAGTCACCATTGTTGCTACGTCTTGTTCTATTTTGTCGACATTTTTCTTCAAATCTTCCTTCCACAAGCTAAAATCTTTTCGGAATTCTTCTCTCATGTCTTTTAATTTAACATCCAATAATGTCACCACACTTTCCATGTCCTCTTTTCGTCCTTTTTCTAATTTTTCCAAATCCTCCTTTCGTCCTTTTTCTAATTTTTCCAAGTCCTCCTTTCGTCCTTTTTCTAATTTTTCCATATCTTCTTTTCTCCCATCTTTTATGGTTTCTTCCAGTCGTTTTCTAGCTTCCTCTTGTCTTTTTCTGTCTTCTTCTTGTCTTTTTCTATCCTCCTCTTGTCTTTTTCTGTCCTCCATAATTGTCCTCATCATCTCTTCTAACATACTTCTTACTCCACCATCACTTCCTGCATTGCTTGTATCTTGTTCCCCCATACTTTCCTGTTCTGATCTTTCTTCACTATCATTTTCTCCAGTTTGTCTTCCACTTCTTAGATCCATGGTTTCTTTTCTCTTTTTATATTCCTGTTTATTTTTTAAAAAAAACCTGTTTTCTCGATCGCCCCACGTTTGAGCGACAAGTTGTTATATTTTATGTGTGTATTTGTTTTTATTTTTTTTTTAATTTGAATTTATTTTATTTATTGTTTATTTTAATTTTGAATATTTTATTGTGTATTTGATGTTAAAGTTAAATATTAAAATTTTGTTGGGCGCCAATGATCCTTTTATATATTCTGTTTTGTGAGTGTATGTTGTGTTTCTGCTATATTTCGTTCAATACAAACCTTTTTATATAATTTTTTTCTTTTTATATCTTACCTTATTTATATCAAATTTTGTTTATCCCTTGCTAGACACAGTTTTATAAATTAAAGAGCAAAAGAAACTTAAATCAGGAGTCGGTTCAAACTATACAGGTTTTCTTTATTTTACAGTATAACAAATGGTAACACTTTCGAAAGCTTAACAAATTTTTTGTGCTATAATCAATTTTAAAACAATAAAGAATATTTTCTTTTTTATGTTATTTTTCTTATGATAAATTTTACCAAACCAATGTAGATTACAACTTGGATATTGAATTTTATTGAAGTTTATAAGTTATACTAAAATATCCTTTAATTTTGTAATGTTGGTTGCATTCCTACATAACATAATATAGTCTAAAACCAAGATGTCTTCTTCTGGAATGACAGATATAATTCGTTGCAGTGAAATTATCGAATATGATTGTTATTTGATTGAGTTCGACTTGGTTTTTTTATACAGGTAAGTCCTGTAATTTATTCTTATACTTTGCAAAGATTCAAATATTTAAAATCGATTTTTTTATTTACTATAGCTATAGAAAAATTTTTTTATAGTGCACTTTATTTTTAAGGTACCTGAGGTTAGGAATTGATTATTTCCTTCCTGGAATCTGCCTGGAAAGCTGGAAACTGCCTGGAAACTGGAAACTATCCTGTGGGATTCTATGGAACTGCAAAATTTTTCCTGGATACGGATGTTATCTTCAGTTGTGGCAATAAAAACTATACTGGATGATGTAGAATGGTAAATTAAGCTGGTAAATCGATATTTTCTTGATTTTACTTGTTATTTTAACTAAATTGTGTATAATTTCGGGAGCTCTCTTGCAATGCTGTTCTCTTCTCTCAAACCAAGCCGTAACTAACAACAACTTTTTTGTTTTTCATCCTTGCTGCAGATTGCCATGTTGAAAGGTCCATTCACATGATTTTCTTACAGTCTTTGGATGTCTTTTTATGCACAATTTCACAACACAACTTATAACTAATACAAATTTAAATGTCCTTTTATCTTAATTATACAATTTTACTTATTTTATTTAGGAAAATAGTCTTTATTTAGTGTTTTTGGTCATGTTCAAGGGATTCTTGTAAAGTCACCTTTACTTTTGACACTTCTAGAATTGATTATTATAATTTGACATTTCAATTTTAATTTTTAAGACATGATTTATTTGTAATGGGAATATCTTTCATTATGTTACTCGTTTGCATACAATATGCATATCAAATTAATCTGTAGACTTTCTCCTTTTATTTAATATATGATGCTCTGAGTTTAATTTCTTTTATGATGTACTGAATGATAACAATAGTCAACGTCATGCAAATTTCTGAAATTTAATTTTTAAATTTGATAATAAAATTATTAAATTAGTATTTTTATGATATGTAATGTTATTTATTGTATGTAAATTCATATCCAGGATATCTATATTAACAATTCTTTGTATTTTTTAAATTGACACTAATAATTATTTATTTTAATTCAAATTTTAAGTTAGGTCAGGTGTTATTTTCCTTTGATTTTCTGTGTATATTTCAAATTGTTACAATTTTCCCAAATTTATTTGGAATAATTTCTTGTATAAGAAATTTTTCAAATCAATTTTCCATTTAGTATGATTTTTAAATAAAATTTTGAATTTTTATTTGTACTACATTATAATGATTCTTTGTAGTAAGGGTGTAATTGTTTTATATTATATATTCCTTTAATCTTGTCACTGTCTATGTATTTTATTTCGTAACTGTTAGTCCCGTTTTCTGTATTTATTATGTATGGTCCGTCATATGGCAACATTAGCTTTGCACATCGACTTTCACGTTTGTTTGGAACTCGTAATGTTCTCACAACTACTAAATCTCCTTTTTGGAACTGTTTTGTATTTGTCTGTGTTTTGGCCTGTCTCTTTTCGTATCGTTCTGCTGCTCGTAATAGTCTTTTGTTTACTTTTTCTATTAGTCTGTCATATTCTGTCTTGTTTGTTATAATCCATGGTCTGTCAGGTTGTATGTTTTTGAATGTCGTTAGGGGTATTTGGTCTGTCACGTTATTTGGTGTTTCGTTCAAATATTTTTCAACGTCAGGTAAGTATTCTTCCCATTGGGGTTGGTCGTGATGTACCAGTATACGCAAGAATTTGGCTACTTCTCTTACATACCTTTCGGCTGGATTTGCCTGAGGATGCCGTATACTAGTATATCTAGGTCTTGTGTTTGTACGTCTAAAGTAATTTGTCATTCGTTCGTTTCTAAAGTATGTCGCGTTGTCAAGTATTATGTTTTCAAATTGTCCTTCTTCTTGTCTGTATCTGTCTAGTAATTGTATCACTGACTTAGTATTTGTCTTGTTACAGGGGTATATTCTTACGTATTTTGAAAATACATCAACAATTATAAATATGTGTTTGTTACCCCTGTAACTGGGTGTTAAATTACTAATATAGTCAATGGCAATTACCTGTCTTGGTCTGTCTGTTCGTATTGATCTTGGTAGTCCGGTATAATGTAAGTTTTTGTCTTTGGCCACTTGGCAAATGTGGCATGTCTGTATTGTATTTTTTGTTATTTGTCTGTCATGTCTGTTATAATAATTTTCTCTAAATAGTCGCCATGTCTTGTCTACCCCTAAGTGTCCGTATTCTTTATGTAAGTTTTCAATCACCTGTTTTGTCAAGTCTGTTGTTATGGCATATAGTTCTTTTTCCTTTATTTGTTTGATGTAACAATTATTTTTCAACTTTAGTTTTGCCTTGTCGTTGTTTGTCAGTTTTCGTTGGTCATTTTGTATTGTTGTCATTGAAAATATTCCCTCATTGTCCCTCATTAAATTTATTCCTACTTGTATTTGTCTTGGTTCGTTAATTGGTCTATTGTCCATTCGTGTTAGTGCGTCAGCAAGTATGTTTTGTTTTCCCGGTAGGTATTGTATGTCATAGTCATATTCTGTAAGTAAAAGTGCCCACCTGTGTATGCGGTTATTCCCGAATTTATTATTTAATATTGATGTCAAAGCTTGGTTGTCCGTCTGTATTGTAAATTTGTTTCCCAATAGGTAAAATCTAAATTTTGTAATTGTAAAAATTATGCTTGCGAGTTCCAATTCCGATACACTATAGTTACTTTCATGTTTTTTCGTTACTCGTGATGTGAAAGCTATTGGTACCTCGTCTGTGTCTTGTATTTGTAGTAGTACTCCTGCGAGTCTTTGTATGGATGCGTCTGTCCGTATTATAAAAGGTTTGTTATAGTCTGGATGGTAAATTTTTAAATGTTCTAAAATTAAATTTTAATATCGTCAAAAGCTTTTGTTGGCGTCCTGTCCATGTCCAATTTACGTTTTTCCTTAGTAATTCGATTAACGGTAATTCAAAATTTGTCAAGTCTGGTATTAGTCTTTTGAAGTAATTGATCATGCCTAAAAATCCGCGTAATGTTTTTAAATTTTGAGGTTTCTTGTATTGTCTTATAGTCTGTATTCGGTCTTCGTCCATTTGTATCCCGGTTTGATTAATTTCATAGCCTAAATAAGTCACTTTTTGTTTATAAAATTGACACTTTTCAATATTTAATTTGAGTCCGTTATTGTCAAGTTCTTTTAGTACAATGTCCAGTTGATGTCTGTGATTGTCAATATTGTCAGAGTAAATTAATATGTCATCTATATAATGTAATACAAATTCATCATACTTATTTAAAATACCATGTAGTGCTCTTACTAGTGCTGAACAAGAACTTTGCAAGCCAAAAGGTGTGACCTTGAACTGAAATATTTCCCCATCCACTATGAAACCTGTGTATTTTCTTGATTCTTCGGCCAGAGGTATTAACCAAAAACTATGTTTCAGGTCTAATTTTGTGAAAACTTTCGCGTTGGTAATTCTGCCTAATATAGCATCCACCATTAATGGTGCTTCGTACTGTGGTATTGTATATTTGTTAATTGTCCTTGCATCCAAACAAATTCTTATATCGCCACTTTTCTTCGTCACAATAACTAAAGGATTTATATATGATGTGTTGCTTCTCTCTATTATATCATCTCTTAATAGTTTTTCAATTTCGGCTCGTACTTTATTTTTATGTTTGTATGGAATAGGATAGCTTTTGATCTAAAATTGTCTACATTTCTTACTTCTAATTTATGAACATAGCTGGTTGCCACTCTCATTTCATTCGATACTAAACCCTCATATATCTTCAACATTTTTCTCACCTCCATCACATAATTATTATCAACATTTAATTTTATTTCATCAATATTAAATACTTCTTCATTCACTTCTACATCATAATAATAATCATCACCTTCTTCACATAAATTCATCTCCTTAACACTCATTACTCTCTCATCTAATACTTCACCTCTTTCGCTTTCATCCATGTTCATAATTTCATTTTTGCTACCTTCAAAATCTATCCATATCTCATTCAAACATAATTTTCTTAATTTATAATCGATTTTTGCTTTATATTTATGTAAATAATCTGAGCCTAGGACAATGTCCATATTCATATCTGGTACTATTAAAAGTAGAAACAATAGTTTTCCTGTTCCAAATTGAAGTGTGATATTTAACAATTTATTTACCTCGTATAATTTCTTTTTATTTGGACCAATTAACACTACCTTATTTACTTTTATAACATGTTGCTTTAAAATTGGAAATTTTTCTACTATATTTTGGCTTATTAACGACGCTTCTGACCCAGAATCAAGTAATACTTCTAAGTTTTCATTTTGAAATTTTGAATTAACATAAATTAAAATATTATTTTGATTTACAATAACGTTTTCGTCTAACTTAATAAATTCTCTAGGATGGGAATATTTACTATGATAAATTTTGTTTATTTTATTATTTGACTTGCAATTTATTGAAAATTTTGCTGATTTTGATTGTCTGTGTTTATAGGTTGCCTATCAAGAGAAATAGATCTTTGAGATTCAACTCTGGTATCACCATTTGCTTGGTTGTCTACTCGCTCTTCAGATCTACTAGCACTTCGAAATCTCTGAAAATTTACCTGCCTTACCTGTTGATTATTATCGTCTCGTCTGGACTGATATGTATTACGTCTTGAGTTGTGAAATTCATTGTTTTGATTTGCGTTACTAGGATTATTATTATTATTATAATTAGTATTTGTATTTCTATTTTGATTATTGTATGAATTATAATTATTATATCTTTGATTGTTAAAATTGTTATTACGATATCTGTTATCTGGATTGTTGTTATTGTTATTATATCTAAAATTATTATTTGTATTGTTATTAGAATTATTATTATTGTTAGGCCTAAAATTGTTGTAGTTTCTATTATTGAAATTGGGATCATTTGATCTATTAACTTGCCTGAAATTACTACTATTATTATAATTATTGTTACTATAATTTTGATGATTTTGATTTCTATAACTATTGTTCATATTATGATTACTATAATTTTGATGATTTTGATTTGCATTTCGTTCGACTCTTGTTAAATAATTATATAATTGTTCCATATTTCTTATGTCCTGCATTGCCACTGTTTCGGCAATCTCCGGTTTATACTGTCTTGATATGTATAAAACAATGTCTTGCTCGGATAAGCTAGGTGTAAGATATTGTGCCGATGAATATAACCGCATGGCATAATTTGTCAAACTATTAGATAAGTTCGGGTTGTATTTCCCAAAATATAGCTTTTCCCTTGTTATCATCTGAGCATTGTCTCCCAGAAATGTTGTGTAAATTTTTGTGTAAAATGTGTGTAATCTGTTATGTTATTTTCTACCCCATTATACCATAATAAAGCTTCTCCTTCCATGTTCTCTCTTATTATTTCCCGTATTCTATCATTCCTTGTTTCTTCATTCTGAATTCTGTCATGTATGTCCTGTATTTTCCTATTTATGGATTTTAAAAGACTACTGGATGTAGTTTATTTATTTTCCTGAAAATGTATGTATTTTATTTTCTTCTTGACATATTATTCTGGTAATTACTTCTCCCTCTCTATTTTTCATGTCTTTGACTCTTTGTACCTCCTTCTTAAGTTCTTCAATTTGTTCCTCTGTTCTTCTCCTTTCTATCTCCAATACCTCTTGATCTGCTGGTATTCCTCTCTGTACTTGACTTTTGACTAATTCTATTTCTTCTGTATTTTTGTTGACCTGTCTTTCTATCGTCTTTATTTCAGTTTCTTGTCGGTTTGCCCTATCTTCTAATTCATTAGTCCTAGTCACCATTGTTGCTACGTCTTGTTCTATTTTGTCGACATTTTTCTTCAAATCTTCCTTCCACAAGCTAAAATCTTTTCGGAATTCCTCTCTCATGTCTTTTAATTTAACATCCAATAATGTCACCACACTTTCCATGTCCTCTTTTCGTCCTGTTTCTAATTTTTCCAAATCCTCCTTTCGTCCTTTTTCTAATTTTTCCAAGTCCTCCTTTCGTCCTTTTTCTAATTTTTCCATATCTTCTTTTCTCCCATCTTTTATGGTTTCTTCCAGTCGTTTTCTGGCTTCTTCTTGTCTTTTTCTATCCTCCTCTTGTCTTTTTCTGTCCTCCATAATTGTCCTCATCATCTCTTCTAACATACTTACTCCACCATCACTTCCTGCATTGCTTGTATCTTGTTCCCCATACTTTCCTGTTCTGATCTTTCTTCACTATCATTTTCTCCAGTTTGTCTTCCACTTCTTAGATCCATGGTTTCTTTTTTCTTTTTATATTCCTGTTTATTTTTAAAAAACCTGTTTTCTCGATCGCCCCACGTTTGAGCGACAATTTGTTATATTTTATGTGTGTGTGTGTGTGTGTTTTATTTTTTTAATTTGAATTTATTTTATTTATTGTTTATTTTAATTTTGAATATTTTATTATGTATTTGATGTTAAAGTTAAATATTAAAATTTTTGTTGGGCGCCAATGATTTTATGTATTGTGTTTTGTGAGTGTATGTTATGTTTCTGCTATATTTCGTTCAATACAAACCTTTTCTATAAATTTTTTCTTTTTATATCTTACCTTATTTATATCAAATTTTGTTTATCCCTTGCTAGACACAGTTTTATAAATTAAAGAGCAAAAGAAACTTAAATCAGGAGTCGGTTCAAACTATACAGGTTTTCTTTATTTTACAGTATAACAAATGGTAACACTTTCGAAAGCTTAACAATTTTTGTGCTATAATCAATTTTAAAACAATAAAGAATATTTTCTTTTTTATGTTATTTTCTTATGATAAATTTTACCAAACCAATGTAGATTACAACTTGGATATTGAATTTTATTGAAGTTTATAAGTTATGCCCTTGTTTATGTACTTACTAGTTGGTCAACCTAAATTAGCACGTGATAAAATAAGGTCCAAGGAAGTGCTGCTCTCTGACGGCGAGAAGTTTAATGCAATAAATAAAGCAAATGAGAATCAGTAATCTGTACCATTTATTCCTACACTGCGTTGCCAAATTTAATACAATTTTATTCGCAATATACGGTTGCTAAGTCAGTTATTTCATAATGATATTATAGCGCCATTTTTACCAGCATTTAACAATGCTTTTCATGCAGCAATAAGTTTTATGTAAATTCAACATAGGTATAAATTCAATGTTGGATATTCTAATAATTATTTTTAAAACTAAATAAGGAGAACAAGATATTGATACTTGAACCGTTATTTATGTTCAAGGACGAATTTGAATTTTACAAAGAATAAATATTTTCTTTATTTCGACAAATAACCAATGACTCAATGTACACTGGAATATTTTCAGTGATGTTATTTTGTCTTACTATAGAAAATATAAAATAATGCGGCAAATTGCTAAATAAGTACCTAGTATTTATGATATACTAGTTCGCAAAACATTCTTTGGCAGATAACTGACAAGTCTACATTTCACAAAACAGTATACTTATAATATTCTCTTTATTTTGATAAATAATCAGTGATTAAATTATTTTCGAGTATTTTTCAATAATATTTTATTTTGTGCGATTGAAAATAAAAATATAATGCGGTAACATATTCATAACGATGTTGACGGTACGGGGGCCCAAAAAAGGAGCAATTTAAAATTTTATCGTTCCCTGACAATTATTTTCAATGTTTTGAGAAATAAAAATTGTTCTTAAAATGTTATACCTACCTACATTTTCGGATTAGATCACAAAATAATCACAGAACCTTATTATTTTATACTCATTCCGCTGAAAATAATAATTGCAAACGTAAAACGTAAAATTACATATTTTTAAAATATTTCTCAAAAGTAGCAAAAGGAATTAAAAGAAAAATCAGTTCATAAGTTGCTGAATTTCCTACAATAATTATTATTGTATTTCGAAATACACATGTTAATAAAAAAACTTCTTATACATATAAGGTTGAAAATTGTGTCAGAGCCGTAATTAGTCTTCGTCTGTGGCAAATTACAACTTGGCGTCCGTCCTCAACGAAACTGAAAAATTTTATTGGGTATTCAAATATTATAGATAATTAGTTTAATAGAAAATATACATAAGATAAATAATAATATTAATAATAAAAAATAATAATAATAAATAACTAAAAATATATTTTCTCAACACCAAACAGGAAACAACATGTAAAAACATTTGATCTAAATCATATAATATAACAAAATTTGTAATATACGTATATACAGGGTGTCCCCTGACAAGTCAATTGTTATTGGAAGAGGGACATCTTTTTGCATAAACTTTCTGGTGTAGATCGTACTCTTAATTTTAAATGGTGATAATGCCTATTTCATTAAATTTCAAGCTTCTTGTTCAATTAACCTAATCTGCAAACTGGCTCAATCCGGTATTAAATTTTTCTGTTTAAGAAAAAATTGAAGACAGAAAAATGAGTTAACTTTTCATAAGCTATCTTCTGTTAAAATTAGGCATACGGTGATGAAACCATTCTATGTAATTACGTAAAGATGGTAGTAGAGTTGTCTTCGTATATACAAATATATAAAAACAAATATTTGAGACTTTGAAATAAATTAGCCCAAAGGAATAAAATACAGATAATAACAAAATATATCGTAGGTATATACTTTGCAAAACTGGCAATTTTACATTTTTTTCTTTTCCCTTACAGTTTTTGATAATCATTAAATTTAACATAAAATATCTGTGTTATGTACATTTTTCGTTGCAAATAAACTATTCGGGTAATTTCTTTTGTAATTCCACTGATATTATGCTACAATACGATTAAAGATCGCAGAATGTGGTTTCTTTGTCACTTAGGTGTGACCTACATTTCGCCAATTTTATTAGATCTGTTCGCGCAAGGAAGTTTCAAACTGTCAGAAATATTCGACCAGTAAAATTATGAATTTGTTTTCAGTAAACATCGTGCAGGAAGTAGTTGGACGAGCGTTTTTGACAGTATGGAACCAGTCCGGATTCTTTACTTGAACAGACCTCTTACTTGAAGTAATATGCAGTAAAACTTCATTAATGTCTCCTATATAAGTTGCACCGTCGGTTTGACTAAAATATTTTATTGTGAACACTTTTTTTTAAATGAACGACAAAATTGTATTTTTTTCATTCTCTTTTGGTTTGTATGGTATATTTTCACGTCTACTATGCCCTGTTGCTGTAAGGCCCATTAGTTATGGGACACCCTGTATAAAGTTATTTAAAATATTTAAGTTAAATAAAATATTTGTCCCAAAATTATCATACGAAACGTCAACAGAATATTCGTTCTAAAATAGGAAGACAAGTTTTAATAAACATGGATCGTAAAATGTATTCTAAGGGATTTATATTCCTTATTCCTGAAATAATGGTTTTTACAAATAAAAGTAGTTTTAGACATTTAAGAACTGAATAATATATAGTTTAGCAAATAACAGCAATGTTATCACATGTCACCTGCGAATATTCAAAGGTATCGAAGTAAAACGAATATAGGTATAATGGCTGAAAGCGGTCTAACCAACAAATTTTTAGGTCAAATCTTTCAAAAGACGTATTTCTTAAATTCAACTAGATGTAAACCTGGTTACATGATTCTGTATATAAGAGAGTTCACTTTTGTTTATAAATATGTGAAAATAATTGTTAAAATGTGGGGTTAGAGTAGCAAAATAATGTGTGTCATACAAATGCATTTTAAAAGTTATTATATTATTTGACAATTTAAATAATTTTATTTTCGATATTGCTTTTGCTTAATGTGTAATTTTTCGAGATTTTTGTCCCTAAAAACACCACAAATTTGGTCATTTTACTGAGAAATACAGCAACCTTAAAGGAAAGGTTTTTCAAATATCTTTGGGACGGTTTAAAATAATTTTATAAAATTTGAAAATATTATGGCGAGAAATACGGACTTCCATATGTAGTACATTATATGATACATTTAATAAAACTTTTCTTCATATTTCTGAACATAGATTCTGCTGTTGACGTTTGGCAGGCTAATTTTGGGACACTTGTATATCAAATAAAACGAAAAATATAAAAATAACATTGCAAGAAATAAAACATTAAATTAATATACAAATATACTTATACAACACAATATAAGGTTTTAAATTAAAAAAAGCAATTCGAGTAGACTACTACGCTAAACAGACAAATAAACAGTTATTTTTTTAACCCCTGATATCCAAGGATATAATCTGTAACACTGTGTTTTGCTTATGCGGTCGCAAATCGTGTACTTTGCTAGTGTAAGTCATACCGTCTCTGGTCATACCTACCGACGGCGGGCCATAGGAATGATAATTTCATAAATGTTTACCCAGCTATTATTTAGGGTCGCGGAAGTCTTTTGTATTATGTTCTGCCGGTTAGGTAATTAAGTCAATCCGATGCTGTTTTTTTTGGCTACTAATACGATTAATCAATTAATAAAATACAATACAATATTTTGGGTACACAATATGTGTCTACCTTGCCACTGAAATTCGATTTGGGTTGTGCGTACCACTCAGTTATTTTTAATCTAATATAAATTTTGTAATTTGTGTTTTAGACTAAAATACATGATTTATATTTATTGCAAAATTTATCAAAATCAGTAATAATAAACTTAAAACGTAGGGCGCTGAACGCGTTCTCACAGTAACAGTGCTTATTTTGTTGAGCGCCACTACGATTTCTTATAATAATGCAGAAGTAGCGTCTGGTAACGTCTGAGAAAGTGAGAAACCGGCACCAGTAAAAATCCGCTGCACAGGGTGTAATCTGTGATCCGCTGCAAGCTATAAATCATCATCAGCCCCATCAGCCGTATTTACGGCGGTTGTCAAGACAACGGCAAAACGCATAGTTGACAGTAGTGTTTTTATATGTACCTATGTATTCGATTATAAATATTGAAATTTGTCAAAATATATTTAATTCATGGTACCTATCGTTTGTGTCGGAAATACTATTTTCTAGATGAAAATCTGAGGATACTTTTAAATACAATGAGAGCTGTGGCTTCACTTGAAATTGTCAAAAAAGGACAATGACAAACAAAATGTGAGGAAGTTTTTAAAGGAACGGTATTTACAATATAACTTAACCTTAGTTTTTAATGCGAAAATTCTGACAAATTGTGCCGTCATTATTGTCGCGAACATGTCCACTTTTTTCTTACAATGACAACTCCATGTTTTGATAGCGCCATTTGAAATGTTTCTTTATACAAAATTATAAGTTTGCTGATGGTTTAGGTATACAGTGGGTATACATAACAAGAATTTTGACACTAAAGTTGTTTTCTATTATTCACCTTAGCAATATAAATTTAACAAAACCGTCAAAAGTTATAAACAAATTAAATATTCAAAGTCAAATTCAAGTTTGTCTATTGCCCTGCTCATGCAATGCGATATTCAAATTCTTTTATGGCACTATATTATCGTGTAATCGTGACGTTTCTCCCTATTAATGACTGAAAAAGTTTTCTTGCTTCGATAGAAAACAATTTTTCGTGCTTAAAAGAATGAAAACTTATTTGCGTAACTTAATGATGAAAACGAGAGGCAAAAATTTAGTAAAAGGATTATTAATTGAAGTTATAAGTACAGAGCCATTATAAGTTTGCTGCTTTAAAAATAGTAGAATAGATCTTATATTTAAAATGTAAATGGGTGAATTAAATTGCTACATGTTTTACTATAATATAATAAATTTACCACAAACTATTTGTTATCATTCTGCTTCACTATTACTATATCCACGAACCGCCACTGATTTTTATTACTTTTAATATCAGAAGCTTAAAATATATGTCGCTCATTTTCACACGTATTCTTTTGTATTTGAATTGCTTTTTACATACATGTGAAGTACTCACACAAAACTTTTTAGATAGTACCTATCTTTAATTAAAAATATCTCCATGAAGAGAAAATTAGGTTTGCCTGCAAAATGTGTTAAAAATAAATTATATATTAACTCATCTGCAGAGTGATTCATTTTACTGTAGGGCAGTGTAGGGAAGAAAACGATTTGACAACGCAGCCACATAGAAACAACGTTACGAAAAGCGCCACTCAGTATGCAAAAGCCAAACTTTGTGTGCGGGATTTGCAATTTAATAAAAATTTAATGTGGATTTTACAGGGGCGTTGCCATCTAGCGGAGGAATCCAAAATTCGATAGGTTGTCTAACTAGTAAGTACATAAACAAGGGTTATACTAAAATATCCTTTAATTTTGTAATGTTGGTTGCATTCCTACATAACATAATATAGTCTAAAACCAAGATGTCTTCTTCTGGAATGACAGATATAATTCGTTGCAGTGAAATTATCGAATATGATTGTTATTTGATTGAGTTCGACTTGGTTTTTTTATACAGGTAAGTCCTGTAATTTATTCTTATACTTTGCAAAGATTCAAATATTTAAAATCGATTTTTTTATTTACTATAGCTATAGAAAAAATTTTTTATAGTGCACTTTATTTTTAAGGTACCTGAGGTTAGGAATTGATTATTTCCTTCCTGGAATCTGCCTGGAAAGCTGGAAACTGCCTGGAAACTGGAAACTATCCTGTGGGATTCTATGGAACTGCAAAATTTTTCCTGGATACGGATGTTATCTTCAGTTGTGGCAATAAAAACTATACTGGATGATGTAGAATGGTAAATTAAGCTGGTAAATCGATATTTTCTTGATTTTACTTGTTATTTTAACTAAATTGTGTATAATTTCGGGAGCTCTCTTGCAATGCTGTTCTCTTCTCTCAAACCAAGCCGTAACTAACAACAACTTTTTTGTTTTTCATCCTTGCTGCAGATTGCCATGTTGAAAGGTCCATTCACATGATTTTCTTACAGTCTTTGGATGTCTTTTTATGCACAATTTCACAACACAACTTATAACTAATACAAATTTAAATGTCCTTTTATCTTAATTATACAATTTTACTTATTTTATTTAGGAAAATAGTCTTTATTTAGTGTTTTTGGTCATGTTCAAGGGATTCTTGTAAAGTCACCTTTACTTTTGACACTTCTAGAATTGATTATTATAATTTGACATTTCAATTTTAATTTTTAAGACATGATTTATTTGTAATGGGAATATCTTTCATTATGTTACTCGTTTGCATACAATATGCATATCAAATTAATCTGTAGACTTTCTCCTTTTATTTAATATATGATGCTCTGAGTTTAATTTCTTTTTTATGATGTACTGAATGATAACAATAGTCAACGTCATGCAAATTTCTGAAATTTAATTTTTAAATTTGATAATAAAATTATTAAATTAGTATTTTTATGATATGTAATGTTATTTATTGTATGTAAATTCATATCCAGGATATCTATATTAACAATTCTTTGTATTTTTTAAATTGACACTAATAATTATTTATTTTAATTCAAATTTTAAGTTAGGTCAGGTGTTATTTTCCTTTGATTTTCTGTGTATATTTCAAATTGTTACAATATATTTATATCCAATATATTGTGCAAATTTCACCACAATACAAGAGCTTGCATGAAAAATTTTTGTCCCCTTTTCTTTGAAACGGAAAGGGATATTTTAGTTTTATAAATATGGTTTGGCTACTAAATAGCTTCAATTTGCAATTTGCCAACATATTTTTTATTCCAGAAACTTTGAAAGTTAGGACATATGAAAATCGCTCCTCAGACAACAGTGATTTCTGATACGAACAAAACAAAAAATATTTTTTTCAGATTAAGTTTACGAAATATTCACATATAATATCCCTAATGCTTAACTTATTTGCGGACATTTTTACGAGGTAATGAATATTTTGAAAATTATATATAATTAGAGATAATAAAAAACGTTTTATGTTTGTTTGTTTTAATCTATATATTATAGACTTTTAAAACTCAAGAATAAAAAATAATTTAAATTGCAAGTTCTGTCAAAAAAAGTCAATATATATATAAACATAAAAAAATCCAGTGTAATATTTTTTTAATTACCATGGTAATGGAATAAAATACAAGATTTCAATTGGTTAGAAAACGTTGGTGTGAAATCTTCAGTTAATTAAAGTACTTCATTATTTTATTCGATAACCTGTAATTATATTATAGCGAAGTATTCAGCAAAAGTTAAAAAATCGATTGGGTATTAACATTTTCCAACTTTATAAAGTCACCATCAAGACGGTTTGTAGACGGTCCTTAAGACTGTTTGGTAAAGAAAAAGTGCTTTTCTGTCAACTTTTAAATCTCAATTATCAACCGTCCCACAGATAGCTGCACATGTCGTATTCATTTAGGCTGCAGCAAATAATTATTCCGGCTGCCTTGGTCTCTCCTCTTTTTGTCATATCTAGTTAATGGAAGTCAGGTTTGCCACCGCCATGTCCATTGATAATCAATCAGTGCGGTCCAACGGATCCCGCTCCGATTACAGCTGAACATAAATCCGAATAGTGCTGATGCTGGCCACTGCGGCACCATATGTATACCCTGCACATCTATCACTGGATGCCAGAGGGGTCGTGTTGTGGTACTATGGACGCGACATTATAATGCACGTACAGTCACTGTTTAGAGGATCGAAAAATTTGATAAAAACTAACTTTGAAGCATATAAATAGGGGAGGTTGTGGAAGTGCAGGTCGTCTAAGCATTTTTCGGGATCATTATGGGTACTTTAAATTTGTAATATTTATTTTGCCTAAAAGAGTTGCTTTGACATTAGATGAATGTGTTTTTTAATAAAAACACAACGAAAAACAGACATATTAATTCTGACACAGATTTTTAAAAAAAGGTAGTGGCCGGCATTACCCAAGCATATGGGGTAATGTCGGCCTCTGTTGGTATTACCCCTAATAATATCTTTAAAAAATAATATTTTTTTGTTAATTTCCTGTAATAAATATAAACATATAAATACAAGTTAATAAATTGCTAATTCCAAAGGAAAAGTGGCACTATACATACATACAAAAATCGTAAATAAATATTTTATTGCGTTTCATTCCTGCACAAACTGTATGAGCCCATTCATCACATATTGTGCATTTCAGCTACAGTTTGTTGTTTTTGCCAAATTCACCACAAATTAAACAAATGTTATATACTTCATTTGTAACGTTTTCGACTTCTGACTCAGATGAGGTACAGCTTCGTTGGGTATGAAAGTTTTCTTTCTTTTACATTGCGTCTAGGTATTTAAGAGAAATTATTAAAAAAAAACTATGATAACTTTAAAATTTGATCCGCCAAGGCTTGCTCTATTTCTTTCAAAAACACTGGATTTCGCCCCATTGAAGGCGCATCAGTTTTTTCATTTTTAAGTCTACCCTATATTGTGTTTCTTGGTACAGAAAATGTTTTTCAGACTTCACGGAGTCTTAAACAATTTCGTACAGCATTTAAAGCTGCTGTTATTTACTCAGACTTCCAACTAGCTCTAACAGCAAATATATGTTTTAATTAATAGTGTTATACTAATAATAAAATTATAGTTGGGGTAATCCCGGCCCGGTCGGTATTGCCCCAACTGATGTGTCCGTTATTACCCCGAACGCCATAAAGGTATGTTACATGCCGTATTTTATTTCTTTTCTAACTTATTACAAAAACCAATGAAGTTTAATAAAGTACACTTTAAACATGCACACGTGTATTATAGTTATAATATTCAGAATATTTTTACTTGTAATCTATGTGAACCTATGTTTTAAAAAAACTTTCTGTACCAGCTACATCACAACTACGCATTCAGCTATTCCCCACTCTTCCAATACAAGTTAAATAAATAAGGTAAGGCTTGTAATAGAGCGGTTTCCTTAAATGAAATTCTACAGGTACCTACTTTAAAGGTAGGTAGGTAGCTATCCTGGTAATAACAAATCGAATTATTTATAGTCTTCTTAAATTTTGTATCCTGTTCTGGCAAATAATAATGAAAAAGGAATTTTTAAGGAACATGGCTTTTTCAGAAAGCAAAATTGTTTTAAGATAAATTAATATAAGTCTCTATAATTACATTCAAGAAAGCTACTTTATTAAAAATAGGAGCTGTTTGGCATAGTGAACTGCGCTTTTTAAGAAACGTTGCCTTCTATTATATGTACTTTTTCAATGCTATCTTGCTATTATGTACAACATACACTAAAAAACTAGTCCAAAATGGTTATGTTATAAAATGTCACTAGAGTATGTCGTAGCTAGCGACTTCTATTAGACTCAAATGTATTTACCACTTTCAAAAACTGATCTGCATCAAATTTCAATGCAATACATAGTTTCTCATATATCTACAAGAATAAATCAATTTTAGGTTAGAAAAAGCCTTTTTTGCAATAAAATTAACATGCTCTGTAAAATTAAGATTAGCATCCATAAATAATAATAATAATAATATCTCTACCCCTCATTCTCATCACGAGGATTAGCCCAGAAGTCGAATACTTGTGCGGGAGAGGGAGCGGCGTATTATTATTAAGCAGGCCGCATTGCATTACCTTGGATTTGGTTGAATTTATAGATAGTTCAAATTTATTATATATAGTAACAAGCCATGCAACGTTGTCATTAATAAGGTGACAAGCACGAAGAATGGTATCTTCTTTAAAATAATAATACAATTGCATATCATCTGCAGAAAAATGAGCATTGCAAGATTTTAAAACATGACGGAATTCTAATGTGTAAAGAGCGAATAACAGCAGAATAATACTCATGTATTTGATCGATTTCATAGAGAACAGAGAGTGTCCTGTTGGGATCTTTTGTGATCTCAGCAGGGCATTCGACTGTGTGAATCAAGAAAAGTTGTTGTCTAAACTTGAGGCATACGGTATACGAGGTCTGGCACATGACTGGGTTGCTTCCTTTCTAAGAAATCGGAAACAGTATGTCAACTTAACTTATACAGACAGTTCGGGCGTAAATAATTTTAGATCAGAATACGGCGAAATTAACGTGGAGGTTCCGCAAGGCTCTGTGTTAGGTCCCATCGTATTTCTGATATACACTAATGAGCTTGACGCTTTGATTTCGAATGCGTTTCTTATTACATATGCAGATGACACATCCATGGTCATTTAGAATTCCAATGATAAACTACTAGAATTTAAATGTAACACTGCATTAAACATTTTAGGTGATTGGTGTGCGGCCAATACCCTTCATCTTAACGGTGATAAATCTCATTTAATTAGATTTCACAACAGACAAAAACATTGTGCAAAACTGAATATCAAAATAAATAGTAGTAATAGTAATTTAAATTTCAGTGAAAATGTTAATTTTTTGGGAATTGCCTTAGACGAGTGTTTGACATGGTACAAAAACTGCGCCCAATTAGGGGCAAAGCTAAAATCGCTCTGCTATATGTTTAGAAACTTGAAAAGTATTTTGACATTAGATCAATTAATTTTAATATATCACGCTCAGATTTCTTCTAAATTAACATACGGTATATGTTTCTGGGGCAACTCCACTCGATCGTCGGATGTTTTTATAGCGCAAAAACAGATCGTTAGATGTATCGCCGGTGTTTCCAGTAGACACTCTTGTAGGAACATTTTTAAAGATTACAAGATTTTACCTTTAACATGTGTTTTGATTTTCGAGTTGTGTATGTTCGTTTGTACGAATAAAAATAACTTTATTTTAAATGGTAATGTGCACGGGTTAAACACGAGACAGAAGGAACAGTTTTTTATTCCATATTTTAAATATAAAGTGACAAGTAATTCACCAAATATTTTAGGTTTAAATATATTTAATAAATTACCATTAAATATTAAACAAATTAAAAATGTAATCTCTTTTAAAAATCAACTGAAATTATTTCTTTTAGATGAATGTTTTTATAATTTGGATGAATTTCATAAATTTTATCATTTGACGTAATTTGTGGATATGGAACTCTTTTCTTGATTGTTCTCGTATTCTCGTATTTCTTTTAATTTTAATTTTTATTGTATGTACTAAGGTTTACGTACTTAGGTTTAGGTTTATGTATTTCTTGACTATTCCTATACAAATGTAACTTTGTCGAAAGGAAAAATAAATTTATTATTATTATTATTATTATTATTATTTTCATGATAGTACTTAATATAGTGAAAGCTGTAACGCCGTCAGTTCTGACGCTTAAAACAATTGAATCATTCAGTAGGTACGCATATAAATGCCCTTGTCTGTCCCAAATGGGAATGGGAGTACCCTAGGGAGCGGGCGGTGTTTTGATTATACCAGCTGATCAAGGTTCTCCAGGAAAATGTAAATTCACCTGATAAAATTTCCCAAGGGAGCGGTGTTCGGTTTGTCCCGTATCAGTTCTTCAGCTGAAGAGCATTTGTAACTGGACCGGAGATCGATCAGCAGAAAAAGAGATATGTCGCTTTATAACAACATAATTTTAGGAAAAGTAGCAATTAATGCCATTTTAATTAATTAAATAAAAATATTATATCATATCATTGCATTATACATGTTGTAAAATGTTGCTCGGAGAACATACTCAAAAACAAGTTCCTATAAACCTCAACCCGCAAATGCTAAATTTTCGAAATACAGGCTGTCAAAGAATTAAAGAAATATTTTTTTTTATTAATAATTTATGTTTTTCATGGCAAATCATTTAAATTTGTGTCAATACATTTAGGATAACCTATAATTTGATATAATCGATTTCCGAGTGGATTTCATTTTATACCTTCCATGTTGTAAATATAGGAGGAGTATTGGAGAATTTCTATTGATTTTTTGACCAGAAAATCTATGCTATTGATTTTTCTTTCGGGTTTTATTGTATTTTAGGAACTCCATTTATTTTACAGCAAAAAAAAACCTTTCACATTTGTCAATTAGCGAATGGATTTCTAGCTATTGAGAACATTTAGAAAAGAATTTAAAAATAATAAATTATTACCAAACTTTTGACCTCACTGATTTGTATTACGAATAAAACATATATCTCCAAATTTAGATGTCTTAATAATAAATTCACTTTATTAACATTAAGAATAACATCTCGATAAAAATTAGCAATTTCTCGATTAGGATAATTTATTGTTCAAAAAATGTCACCTTAATAAAAAAAATATACTAGGCAATAATACAAAAAAATAACTAGTTAATAACAACAATAATTCGAAATCATCATTAGAATATGAAAATATCCAGTTGTATTAAAGCATGCTACAGAATGACGACGCATATTACGACACACTGTACGAAGGATACTTATGTCACAGCTTAAATAACAATCAGCTCACAGACTCTACGGCGGCACCTTTGAAGTATTAAAACGTGAAAATTTGTCCTTGAAGCTTGTTCTCTCTCTGTCTTTTGGGATACAAGTCAGGACCGGATTAAAAATAGTTGCCCAATTTAGAAAGTGTTTTAACTGCACTGTGTACCTACTTGAATTTCAAAATATTTTTGTTTTTGTTTTACTAAAATATAGATATAGGAAATGTTACCTAAATTTGGGAGCTTGATTAATATAAATACCACACCTACGTGGATCCATTATTAACATAAAATGTACAATTACTTTTCAAAGTACGTATAGGTAATTTATTAACATTACGTTGCTAATGACTAAAAAAGAAAACAAAACAAAAGTGAAACTTATTAAATTAAAATTTGAAACAAAAATGTTTTCATTGTGTTCAACTTTCTGCCGTACTCTATATAATACCTGGATTATTTTCCAAGACATTAGTTTGGCATAAAACCATATCCTGAAGAATGTTTATATATGTTAAGGGTGACTAGCATGGGCAGGGAATAGGTATGATCTGAAAAATATTTAGAACTTCCCTCAAGTGAAGAAAATAATCTAGGAACTGCATTTTTATTCAACCGATTGGGAAAATGATTCGTAAACATCCTGGGTTCAAAATGATCCTCACACACCCGACTACTGTTATCCACACACGGCACAAACATGTCCTCCCCTTCTTTCACTCATCATGATAAATAACAATAAACACAAAGTAACACAAATAGAACACAAGACGGCCCTGGTCCTATTTGAAAGGTTGTATCCCAATATGGCGGCATGCGCGAAGATCTGCGCGAGACGTTCCCGGTGATAGGAGTCTGTGAGCTGATTGTTATTTAAGCTGTGCTTATGTGCTGTCGAATGATTTGGCCTGATATTATTATAATTCAGTACTAAATACACTATGCGAGCCTTGTCAGTAGCAGAAATAACTTCTGTATGGGAAGATTGTTTTAGCAGAATTTGTTCATCCATCCTTAATTGTGAATTATCCGTTCTTCTCTGAAAAAGTACATTGTTCACCCTTCATCTAAATGTATTGCAATGTAGGTATTTAATTCGCATCAGAAAATATTGTCACGGATTTCCCAATCCGACTTTCTCTTACTGCCAGAAAAACAATCCGTTAATTAATCATTTCTTTATTAACTACCTACTCAGTACACTACTGAACACTAATTACAACTCAACTTATTTAATTAATCGCTGTCTAAATCACTTTGATCTCTCCAACTAAACACTTCAATTCAGACTGTAATACAAGACTAACTAACTCGGCCGTCTATTCTTCTTTTATAGACCCAACGAATATTCCACGTATATTCTAGCATCTCTAGATCCATTTCCCGAACGACTCGAATGCTTCTCTTCTATTCTCCAGTTCTTCCAGTCCCGTCTCGATCCACGGCATTTTGTTTGTTAACAGAATCATGTAGGGGCGATCGAGGCAATCTTAACATTTCGCGGGACCACAGTTGTCGAATTGGGTGTGAGTGGGACAAACTCTGTGACATACGTTGCCATTACGTAAAAACACATATACTTGATTATTTTTAATAGTTAATGTAATTAAAATTTTCCAGTAAATATTATGTAAGAAAAGCATAAGAAAACATGGAAATCTCCACCCATTTTTTTATCAGTGCAGTAGATTGAGGTTCTTATTAACGCAATGCTAAACTATCCTGTACTGAAGTTGAATGATCAATTTCTTCATTCTTTAACATTTGGAGTAAAAATAAGCTATTGTTCATATTTAAGTGTTAATATTTTGTTAAACAATTCTGCGGGGTGTGATGTTTATAATGCGTAGTTGACGTATAAAATTTAGGAGATTTTATGATAGAACGTAATAAGTGGAAATATGTTTTCTTTCGTTATTTTAAACAATTTGTCAGCCTCACAAAACAGGTATAATTTCGTTGAAAATATATAATAACTAAAAATATCTGGTATAAAAGTTAATTTTTGTATTCAATAGCATAACACAAACATTTTAAAAAGATAAAGTAATAAATTGAAATGAAACTAAGACATTGATTTTGTTAAACGATGATAAATATTATTAATAACAATAATTTTTTAAATATTCGTTACAGGTAGTTAGATATTTTCAACGTCGAGGGACGTAATGTCACAATAAATAATGACTGCAAAAGATGTATAAAACAAACCTGTCAATTGTGGCTTGAAGTTATTCTGATGAAAGTTTTAAAAATAAATTACTTTTCTCAATGTAAAATTTTTTTGGCACGGAAAAGTAAGCTTATAAAATCGACCCCTTGATTCGGAACAAATATTATTAATTTCAATTTTTTTTTATTTTCAGTGTAGCAGAAAAACGCTAGAAAGCTATATTTAGTGCACTGTTTTCTTAAGGTCCAAACTAAATTTTACTAGTTGTGGTTCTTCAATTCTTTGTAAGAAAGTAAATATTCACATTGGTTTACACATTTAACATCAAAACAGGGATACTTATCCCTTGTATTTTGTTATCAATTTACGGGGACATACCCAGACTTACACGAATAATTACCGCACACAATAACAACCAATCTGTAACGTAATGGGTACAGCGCCTCGTCGACATGATGTAAGTGGTTCGTAGGGAAAGTTTCGACACGGAGCTTAATTTGCATGTAATTAGGTGGTACACGTGAGGTCACTCCGGCCACGTGCCGTCGCTATTCCGGATGGTTCCCCGGAACATCGCTTGCACATGTATTACCGCATGTAACAGCTATTGCATAATAGGATACCTTGTGCATCCAAAACAATAGGATTGATAATGATCGTTATGGTAATCAAATTTAATTTCATAAATAAGTAGTAAATACAGCATTAGCAGTAGCATTTATGAGATTTATTAGTGTTGAAAGATGTAATTGTAACCGATCAGAGAACGCCATACTGTTTATTAATCTGGGCGACTGGAATGTTAGATACTGAGATAGCCATTGGGAATTCGGTAATACAGGATGATTCAAAACTCATCTAAAAAAAATAGGGAATAAATGTGTCGTGAGGAATGGAGTCAATATCGTAAAATATTGTAAAATCCTTATAGTTTCCGAATAAGAAATTATTGAAATTGTAGTATTTTCAACTCTTACATCGCAGAGGTAGACACTACAGTACCTCAGGTAATTCCGAATATTGATATTCAATTACAATAGTAGGTATGCCAAATGCAGCTACTTTTACAACGGTGTACAGTGAGCGTAAATGTAGTGCAAACTCGGGCGTGACACGGGAAATTTGCAACTGAATTATGGAAGAGATGGAGGTCCAGGACGCCACGGCGAATTGCAGTAGTGTGGCAAATCATATACGAGGCTCAATTATATCCGTACCATGTACAGTGTGTTCAAGCATTAATATCAAGGGATTGGACGAAGAGAACCGGTACCATGGCCGCCACAATCTTTTGAATTTCATTTTGTCATCACATTGCAAACGTAGCTGCTGCCAATAACTTAAGAGTTTAAAATGACAAGAAGCAGAAACATGTGTGTTAGTTCAGGTATGTCAAATTATTTTATTAATTAAACCACAAATTAATTCTATTAATAATAATAATAATAGCATTTATTGCCCAACAGTAATCCATTTATAAAGCAATAGGCAATTTGCATATTATTTTATTTTATTACCAAAATATTATTCAGTTTATTTTATGTGTACTGTGTTAATTTTATGCCATTCTCTGCTAACATAAAGCGGTAATAAATTAATAGATTTATTACGTCTTTCCCAACCACAAGAACGCGACAATATAAATGACGATTATGTGGCGTCACAGTATATGAACACGACATGTTGTTTTATATGCAGTGACATGAATGTCAAAATCAAACTGTCAGTCAAATTATTATTTGTTTTGTTGGTGTGCATTGTGTATAATATCCATATAATTACAATAAATAATGGCAACAGAGAGTGGATTTGTTAAAGGACAATCAGATAACCTGCGCAAAATTGACTCATTGTCAATATTTTCGTTTTTGGGAGAAAATCCAAATTTTATGGATGCTGAAATAAGAGGAATTAAAGCCTACTTGTTACTTGCACCGATTTCTCGCGTGATATCGGTACTTGTAAATTATCCACACATTTATTATCATCAATATTCAAAGTGATTTCATCCAAAACATGAATAGTGTCTGAATCACTGCCTATTGTTTTTGAACTGGAAGCAACCATATCAGTATCTGCCTGGTGAATAATTTCAAGACGTCTGCATTTTGTATCACTTTGTTGCTCAGGTATCATTTTCCCCTGACAGTTAAAATTATGGGGTATTACACCTTTTTTTAGTTGTAGTCTTTGTACATTCCAATTTAATTTGTGTTGCAAATAATTCTCCAATTTCCAACTATCAATTTTAAAACACACATCATATTTATAATCTATGAATAAAGTGAAAAATGACTTACGGTGAAATAATCTTCCCAACAATATAACGCCGTTGTGTTCGATAGTGTTGCATTCTCTTTTTCGTCTAAATTCATTGAAATGCACCATTTCTTACTCATTTTCTCATTTTTAGGAACCGAGAAGAATATTTTTTCTGGGGTGGTTACCGTAGTATTTTTGGACTTTGGTACCACACAATACTTATAAAATTTGTGTTTTACAGATTACAGATTATCAGTCGATTTGACAACTTGACATGTGTCACCATGAACGTTTCCATATACTGTGACGTGGATGAATAAGAATGTTGCTTCCGAACCCGCGACTATATTTGAAAAAATTGCTATATAAAATAATTAATATGAAAAATATAAGAACAATTTTACAGAATTAGCAAGATATTCTTTTTAAGTACTTAATATATAACAAAATAACAATTTTTTAAAACATTTAAAAATTTCATGCAAATTGCCTATTGTACAAATATTTAGTAATAACTACATGGGTGAAAAATACATCTTATACATTCTATTCATAATTAACAACAATAGCGGCAAAATCAGTTGAACTTGCCGTATAAAATAGGTGTTATAAAATGTTTTTATTTCTTTCTCTGGGAATTTTTTTCAATTTTTTGTCCGGTCGCCGATTGCATGCTATACTACCTTATCATGTTTTACCGTCGACCAGTTTCCAGTGCCGTGCAGAAGTGTATTTTTAAATTATTTTCGAATTACCTTTTTTATTTCTTTTGCAAAATTGTATTTGTAAGAGATACATTCAAAAAATGTTTTTTTTTTATACTGTCTGAATGACCCAGTATATTGTAATTATAATTTAGATACAGTTATTATACCAATACTTCTTTTGATCAAGGTAATATATAATGTATTAAATATATTTCTTTGTTATTCCATGTTAAAAAAAATTTAGAGTATGATAGTGTTGCCCACTTTTCTGCGCAATTATTCTTTGAAATATCACTTCCGCCACTGCACATAGTAAGCATTGTACAGTGTTGTTGTTACTCGTGGCAAGAATTCAGACGTCTTACACAATTGTTTTTATTGTTAACATAATTTTTGATATTTGGTCGCGTTAAAAACAATTTTTTTGCAATTTAGTGCAACATATAATACAAACATTTAGTGTAGTACATAGTTCTATTACTCTCAGTTGTAGTTTCTTAAATATTTTGCTTTTTTAATTTCTTATTTTGTTTTTTATAGATAAAATTTGTATTCAAATTGTTTAAAAAATGATGCGTCAGTGCTAAGTGTGTGGAAGATAGAGTTTTATTTCATCTTGAATTGTGTTTTCATAAGTTTAATCAACTGAAACTGTTCACGCGCCCATAAGTTATTTACGACAAATATGATGCGCTGCATTAAGTTGGAATATTCACGCTCTCTGTCGGATCCTTTGGCATAACACGCACAATGTTGGATATAATACAAATGACAATGTACGAATGAACGGATCGATCTGCCTTTGCTTATAAATCTTAATATGCACGATATAACTCCAAATAGAGGTAATTTTTCTTAGAGATAAAGAACGAATCTGATTTTGAAAATATAATAAATACCTAGTTATTTGACATATTTTTGACCTCGTGTTCGCCACCAAAACAAAAGATTTCGCAACGCAGTATCATCTGACGAAAGACTTGCAGTTCGTTTAAGGTAAGCAAAAAGAGGTTGTTGATAAGCAAAGGCCTTCGGCAGTTCAACGATACAATCACAACATAACTGGTCAAATATTTCTAACACTTTGAAACCCATTCCTGACTTTTGTGGGAACAGAACGTTGGACTAGCGCGGACAAGCATAGAGATTGCTGGCCACCAACACGACCTGCAGTGACGGTCGGTGCAGGTGCCGGTCCGCGAAGGTGCTTGTCAGATGCTCCATTAAATAACATGGGAACCTTCATGAACAAGCCTTGCAGGTCCGTGCTGATCCGTGCAGGCATAATGTGTGCGATTTTTAAGGCGTCAATGCTTGAATTGTGTTTCTCACCTTCTGTAGGCGATAGATCGTAGATCAGCTCCATTTATGAAGAGAGTTGGTACTCTCTCTGTGAGTATGGTAGGGTGGAAGAACGTTGTCTTCGATCAATTGTAAAGTTCATTTTTACATGGAATGTTCCCCTGTATAATAATCTACAGTGTAAAATATTGTTTATAATAATTACTGTAAATTATAGGTATTATTTTGATAATTTAATTTAAAAATATTTATTTTATGTTACAGATCACCTTAAGCAGCATGCATTTTGTCTCTATCAGCGATTATGTCAGTTTCAGAAATATAGATTAAGAATAATTAACTAATATCAAATTTTTTTGGTTAATTCGGGTAGTTAGTTATAATTTATTTCACACACGTGTCAAGTTAATTATCTAGTTGTTTATATTTCCAATCAGTTCAATACGGATCACATAAATAGTTACATTTCTAAGGTTGGTAACAGCGATTTCATTTAAGTTGGCACGAGAGATTCACCAGTTGAAGGGAAACGAAACGCTAAGCCCTTTCTTCTGCAAGCAGACACGCGGGTCGAGCGTGATTTTCTAACCCCTGATAGCGCGACTCGAGAACTCCAAAATCGCGAAGTAGAAATATGTAATTACATTTTATATGAGGCATCCATCTAAAATAATATATTTTCTTGATTATTTAATACATAAAATAATAATCACTTTCAGATTTCAAGCATATTTTTGGGAATTTTTAATTAAAATAAAGAATTTCATGTGTTATAGGTTACAGGGTGGATAAAACATTCATGTATTAAATTCCATTAATAGTAATATTTTAAAGTTTTTATGTTCATAGTCAATTGCCAATTTAAGAAAATCGAATTATTACTGATATTTTTGTCGATTATTAATTAAAAGTTCAAACGGGGAGATTTATTCAACAAGTGTGAGATAAATTGTAAGCAGATTGTAATTTCAGATTTTTGGAGTTTTAATGCTGGGCATACATTAGTCATTTATGGTTCAAATTGGACTTTGGGTCTAAGTTGAAAAAAAAAACAACTCTGAGGAACCAATAAGACGCCTGATAGTGAAGGTCAAGGTTTCTTCCGAAGACTACGGAAAGAATTTAGGGTTGCCTAAGCAGAAGGTGGAAACATTCAAGGAATAGAGACAAGGTGGCTTCTGTCATGGCAAAACCGACACAGTTTGTCATTTAGAGAAACACCTAAATTTTTCTCGAGATTCTTTAATTTTATTCATCGGACAGATTTTCTTTTAGATAAATATTTATTTGTTTTTGCGGCTTTGAGCCATATTGAAAATCTGCAGCCATTATTACATTTTGGTCATTACGATTAAGATATTGTTTTTTTGAGGCTTAAAGCCATATGTAAAACCACTATTAATATTTAATGTTATTATTTTAAACAGTGTAAAGGACAAAATAGCTATTTTTTGCTCTAAATATTAGATTTGTTAAGTTTGGATATTAATGTCTGAGTGGTAGTTATTTTTTTGGCCAACCACAATTTGATAACTTACACGTTATTTTAACGCTTGGTGGCGCTCAACAATTAACATCTAAATAAACTTTATAAGATTAATTCATACATTTATTCCGAACCACGACCTAGCTCCCACTATATAACATCTGAGACCGGGCCAGTCACATCTCGAAAAGATGTGATACAATGTGAGGGACTGATACCTATCGGCTTTAACTAGCTCCTTAATTAATGTGGTTTTCCAGGATTCCTTCATACCTGCACTTGTGGTTAGGGCCTACCAACGTAAGTCGTTCTTTTGGCGCAAATGCAACTTGCTTAATAATAACATGCCAACTGAGGGGTAGAGATATTATTATTTATTAATTTTTTAAAATTAATTTGTGCTGCAGAATTTCTTTTTAAGGCAGAACTTTTCAATTACAACCTTATACAAGAGTTATCCTATTTATTAACTAAATTTTTTAATAATATTCCTATGAGTTATCTTTAGGTAATAGCGGAAAATATTAAGAATTGTATATGTAATATAAATAAAGTGTCATACTATTGAACATGCCGCTTCTAGACGTAAATATGGCAGGTTTGCTATTTAATTCATTTGGTTTTCCATCCAGATAGGTATATCTATATTTGCAAATGGAATTTCAAGCACATTATTTCGGATATATTCGGCAAACAAGTGTTAAGCCCAACATCCAATAAACCCATATTTTACTCGAGCGAAACCCGACGAAGGAAAAAGGGCGTTTGTTGCCCTTTGAGCAAATTCTCTACCTCAAATATTGAGATTGTAGTCCAACATATCAACGCCGACTCAATATCTGCTCGCATCAGGTCCTTTATTGAAACACAATTCTGTAAATACTAAAAACCCAGCTACATGGAAACATTCAAGGGGATACGACGTCGTATTCAATCATCCCCTGTTATTGTCCCTAAACAAGCCGATACAGAAAGGGCACTGAAATTGTGCTATTCTCACATTTGAAATAAATTTGGAAAAAGCTATTTTTATGAATACTTTATGTATACATACACACAGGCTCCGATATAATAATAACTGACAAAATAAGATTTCAAATGTTTAGACTCGTGTTAAGTTGTATTTAGGTAATACAGTTATAAAAAAAATTACAAAAATTCGTTATATTTCATCATCATTTTTGTTATACATAAATGTGTTTTATTTATTAAAGTACATCCCAAATTATTCCATACATCAGCGTTCGTATTTATCGATATACCAAATAGAAAAGTTTTACAAAATGACAATATTGATTGTATTTTTGTATGTCTTATGCAGACCTCGAGGTACAATTTCAAAATTGTATATTCACATTCATTTAGGAAATATAGTCTATTGTTAAAATGAAATTTAACAGTACTAAATAAGGGTAAATATGTAGTTTCTTTTAATAACTACTTTATTTTGTTTTTTGCTAATGTCAGTCAGGCTGCATATTTTGTTATGTTATAGCAGGCTTTCTAAAAATGTCAGTCTCTTCTTCTCAGTAGTGGTTTTGAGATGGTATACAGGGTGATTCGGAACTTAAATAATTTGGGAATAGATGAAAAATGGAGTCAATATATAATTTTTTTTGTAAAATTCTTATAGTTTTCAAGTAAAAGACTGTACTGTATTGTATTCTCTAGACAGGCGATTCCGAATATTGAAATCCGATTACTTTTTGTAACGTCTTTACATTAGTTTTCCAAGTGTCAAAACTCGTTTACGTGTATAGCAGGTTGTGAAAATACTTTAGCAGAGTGATCTTCCGGTAAACATATACCAAATGCAATTACTTTTACCGCGGTGTGCAGTGAGTATAAGTGTATTGCAACGCCAGGAAAATTTGAAATCGAAAGAGATGGAGGTCCAGGATTTCCACGGCGTATTGCATGAGGCTCAATTATATCCGTACCATGTACAGCGTGTCCAAGCATTAATACCAAGGGATTGAACGAGGAGGACCGGTACCATGGCCGCCACGATCCCCTGACTTTAAATCATTTGGATTTCTTTTATAATGATTATTTTAAGTATTTTCGATAAACTCGTTCTTCGTTCTGATGGTTCCACTATTTTCTGATATTTACCCTACAAAATACTACTCATTTAAATTAAGACTATAAAACAGTCACATAAAGTAGAACAGAAATATGACCTCTTTAGCACTAGTAGGTTGTGATAGGTCTTTTTAATTTATTCAGGTCGTCCTTTTCAGCTCTTTCGTTTATCTGTCTTGGCGCTTTCTTCCCTCGCGTCGTCCGTAACTTCTTCGTTGCTGTTCTGTACTAGAGTCGCCTACCTTGTCTCAATTTATTCGTATTCCTCTTGGTAGTAGTTTATACAATTCACTCTTGATGCGTTTGGTAACTCGGTTTTTGAGACTTGGTCGATATTTTCTACACTCCATATTTTGATTTAAGCACTTTTGGTTGCGTTTCACTGGTTTTTAAATATTTTTTGTGTATTTCCAAAATATTTATATGTTATGTGGGAGCACACTTTTTGGTCGACTTTCACTGTTTTAAGTGGTTTTAAGAATTTTAATTTGGAAGCAAATTTCTGGGTGCCTTCCCATTTTACTACCTCTATCAACATTCTTCTTTTGCTTTCCCCGTATTCAAGATGTGTACCAAAATCCCTAAACGGAGGAAGTTGCCTAGGCACTTTCGTCCAATAACTTTGCAGTATTTTTGAAATAGGATGACGTAGTAGGTATTTAATTTTATTTTCGCCATTCAGCTCGTTAGTTATATTTGAATATTCAGTACTTTTAATAATTTATATGTGAATACAGAAATGTTGCTAAACAATACTGTTACAAATATTATAAGCGGTTTAGAACATATAACAAGGAATCTTAAACAGACAGTTTATTCTCCAACCTATAATTAAGTAGTTAGGTAAGTATGGGTAAGTGTTTTCGATACTACACTTCCAGCATGGGTGTTATTTTTACTAGTATTTATGTCTGATCATTAGTATTTTATAATTCCAAGCTTTTCCATTTGCTTTTAGAAAAAAAGAGAGAACAGGCATTTCCAGTATAATATTCAAATCAGTTCTTAGATCCTGTTTTTTAACATAATAAATGTATCCATGCCCCAATAAAAACTTATTCCACTCCACTTTTATAAAATATATAACTATTTGACGATCGCTTAATAGGGTAATAAAGTTCAGATCTCCCATGAAACGCTTCCTGAACTTCTATGGAACCTGCTCCAACAAGCCGCATCCACTTATTAATAAAACTTAATACTATAAATTGAAAATTATGGAAATTTATTGTTGTGCTTGGCCCAAATAGAATAATACAGAGCCATAAACCTCATCGTAAAAGTATATAAAGCTGTAACCGCTTCTCAGTGTCTTATTTGCTTTAACGACTTCTCGGCTAAAGATCTTAGCTTTTATAGGTAATTTTCCGTTATAGTTAAGCGACGAGGCTAATTTACTTGATAGCTGAAACTCCCGTATACCAAAAACTAACACGGTTTGGGTAATCGAACGCCAAGACCGCCGACTCTGTGCAGTTTCACCAACGAAAAGTACTTTAAAGTTCCAGCCGCGGTGTGCTTAACCCTAATGACCGAGAAAAGCATAAGGCGATTGAGAACTGGACCGCATTAGCTCTTTTGACAATTCGGGGCCAATACCAATGTTTATATATATAGTTAGCCTTTATAGTTATGAATAATGCCGACTAGCTGGCGAGAACCATAATGTGTACAAAATAATTTAGACAATCCTTAGATAAGCTGGTAAACCGTTGACCAACTTGTATTATATTGCCTTTGCTTATTAAATTTTTGTATGTCTTGTCTATTATTTATTTTCTTTAACACAGTACCACAAATTGTGTCTTGATGTCGCTACATAAAATATGTTCCTGGTAAAAATTATACGTGTAAATTTCATTATTCTGCGATTCTGCTAGTATCACCGACGTTCCTAGAACTGTTGGTGGTGAAGAGCTGCAATTATGTATATCCATCGTCTTGGTCGAGCTGTTGCGGATCGTTCGAGAACTATTAAAGTTTTATTCAGTGATGAATACGTTGCAAGAAATATATTGAAAAACAAACATAAGTTAAGCAACTCTTAATATAAAAGTATAAAGATTGCAGATGATAAAACATCGTATCAGGTTAAGTACTTGAATGGCGTTTGAGATCAATTGCTTGATTTAGTTCTGACGGATGATCCTTTACTTCTTCAATTTATAATTTCCAATATTAAGATGCAATAAAGTAATAAAAATTACTAACTATAATAGAGTTAGCGCAAATTTGCCCAGGATAAACTGGCAGGAATCATTAAATACGGATTCTTGAGACGAAATGTGGAACAGATTTAATACAACTGTAAATGAAATATTACTTAAAAATTCATATTTAAGACTGTCAAACATAATTTTCTAAAACCCTGGATTAATTATGACTTGCTACAAATTGGAGTTAATAAATTTAACTTCAAGTTATAGAATTGTTATATTTTTAAAAAGTATTTGCCCTTCATAGATCTTTCTTGCTTTGGTTGACATAAACAGTGATGAAAAAATATATACTTTCAGCAATTATTCAATCAAGAACTTTTTTACTTTATACAGGGTGTCCCATAATTATTGCGACAAAATGATATGGGTTGTAGAGGGCATGAAAATAAGCAATTTTGCCTTATAAACGCCTGTTCGGAAATATGCCGTTTGGCCGCTACAGCAAAAAAAAAGAAAAATTTGAAAAAGTAACAGTTTATTGAAAGAGCTTAAAGTAATTGCTCAAAGTGTCCTCAACGTTGCTCAGTGCACAGATCGGCATGATTTTTCATTGATTGCCAAACTCTATAGAATATCCCCGGCATGCCCTAAACCTGTGCGGACGCGGCAATCATTCTTCCCAGTAGCTCTGATTGGTTGGGCACAGGAGTTTCATACACTAAAGCGTTTAGATGGCCCCAGAGAAAATAATTCAAGGGAGTTAAGTCGGGTGACCGCGCAGGGCGCAATGCACAGGGCCACCTCGGCCTATCCACCTGTTAGGAAATATTTCATTCAATTAGTGCCGCACTGGCAAAACAAAGTGGACTGGAGCGCCATCGCGTTGAAACCACATGTTAGTTCTTATATCCAGTGGCACATTCTGTAATAGTTCTGGAAGCTCATGCTGCAGGAATTGAGCATAAACGTGCCCATTCAAAATGTGGTGGGAGCAAATATGGCCCGAGTATCTGCTCGCCCACAATGCCGGCCCAGATGTTAATTACAAACTGATGTTGGTCTCTACGGAGGGCTATGACATGGGGGTTATTTTCATTCCAAATGTGACTACTGTGGCTACTAAAATAACCATCCTTTGTAAAACAAGCCTAATCAGTAAACAAAACGTAGCCACCAAAGTGTGGTTGTCTCAACTCCTGGCTTGGACTTGTAACAGGCGGTAGGCGTGTAGTTGTTTATCCCGGAGAACCCGCCAAACAGTACTTTGTGTCCCTCCCATATCTGCAATGGCACGCACGCTTGTAGACGGATTGGCCTCTACATGGTGCAGAATCTCTTTCTCAAACTCTACTGTCCGCATGGCGAAGGGCCGCCAGCGCTGTACCAGGCAAATGACATATTTCCGGGCAGGGGTTTATAAGGTGAAATTGATTATTTTCATGCTCTCTACGACCCCTATCAATATGTTGCAATAATTATGGGACACCCTGTATATGTCGAAGTCATTGGGAGTAATTTTTCATTTCACCCAAAGCCTAGTCATTGGCTGTATTGCCGGCAAAGGCTGTAATCAAATGAATATTCCTTTAATTGACTGAAGTTTGTCGTCATTTCAGGAATTGCCTGTTTCATTGTCGTCAAACAGAGTGAAAGACTGCCAATTTAACTTTTCAGAAATATATTATACATGATACTTATCTTCAGCCGTTTTCGATATATTATATGTTTATTGTTAATATGCAACATCATGTAACTGATATATTTTTAAATATTTTAAAGATATATGAAATATAAAAGTAATTAATTTATAAGAATGGTTCAATATGACCTCCTTCTTTTTGTATGCAAAGCTAAACTAAATTTTACATAAGTATCTTTATTTTACATTAAAACCTAATTCCCAATTAAAATGCTTAACTTTATATCTTTCATTTAAAAATGATATACAAGGTGTCCCTAAAAGTTTGGGATAGCGTTTCGCCACAGAAATTATAGCTGAAAATAAGTCGATTTAACTAAACTTGCCTTAGTCCAAAAGTTGATAATCACGGAGCTACAGGGTGACAAAAGTTAAAAAATAAATCGCGTTTTCTCTACTAACCTTCGACTATTTCACGTTAATTTCATGAAATTTTGTATCCAGGGGTTTCTTGGAATGGCAAATTCAATTTTATTGTCCATTTTGGTATATCTTCTAGAGCGAGCCACCGGCGACGATTTCGAACCATTTAAACCGTTACAACTTTTTCGTTTCACCCTGTATATTATTTTGGACTAGAAACATCTCTTCCTCAGTCTTTTATAGTTCAGAAAGGTTACCTTATTGAAGTCGCTTGGACCAACATTTTCCGAGAAAAATACGTCATATAGAATTTCACAAAGTGTATGATTAGGACTTTTATATCTTAAAAGGCACATTTCTTGCACTTAAATGACACCCTGCGAATTTAAAAACTAGATGCAAAATGTTAATTCCATCATGAGCATTGTCTCGAAGAATACTGCTACAAGATGTACTTCTTGATATTTGAAATAAATTATATAAATAAACAAGTCATAAAAAATTTAAAAATGTTTTAATATATTCATTAATCGTTCGTCTCTACCATAATCAGTTTTTGAGAATATGAATTAAGGAGTTTTTGGAGATACTGAATCTAAATATGATGGAATTATCTAAACTAAGACATCATATCCTTCGAAAAATCTACCCCCTTTTATCCCTAAACCTTACACCAATAGAAAATGAAAATTTTTACGATGCCAAATAATTTCCAACACACAATTACTACCCAAATTGTTGGTTAATCTCATTATTACAATTTTTTAAAACTTACTTTGTCGATAGATTGTATTATGTTGCCTATTATGGAGGTCTTTCTTAACTGTATCAGATCAAATCTGGGAACTCTCCTGTTTTTGCTATTTATTGATAAACTCATGACTCGATTGACCGCCAAAAGTTTCTCTACACACATGATCTTAAAATCTATTGTAATATAAACAATAATGTGGATTGCATGTACTTGCAGTTTCAGATAGATATAATAGTGCGTTGGTGCAGTTATTTTCACTTAAAATTCTTTGAGAAAAAAATATTATGATTGATTATATGTTGAATAATGCAGATGAAGGGTTTTGAAACTAAGGATTTACAAATATTTGTTGAAAGTGAGTTACATTTTTCGTTAGTCGATTTACCCTATTCATGTGATCAAACTTTTACTTTGGAATCAATTCAATGTCAATTATTTCGGTCAGTGGTCGTGCAATTTAAGGCGTCAGTACTTGAATTGAGGTGACTAGACCGGTGTGGGTTCGCGCCCAGCTGCCGGTAGACCGTATATAAGCTATATTTGTGGAGAGGATTGGCACCATCTCTGCGGGTATGGTAGGGTGGAAGAATGTTAGCTTGGGTAAATGTGAGAGATTGATAACGGTTGATATTTGACTACCTCCCTAATTAATGAGGTTTTCCAGGTTTCCCTCATTTCTGCACTGAATAGTGGTTAGGGCCTACCAACGTAAGTCGTTCCTGGGTGCAAACGCGGCCTGCTTAATAGTATTATGCCGCCCTTCTGCCGTACAAGTCTCCGACTTCTGGGCTAATCCCTGTGATTAGAATGAGGGGTAGAGATATTATTATTATTATTAAATAATTTTCCTTTAAATCTGACCAAAAACAATAAAAAAACTCTTATGAAAAAATGTCTAAAACGAACAGTTTATCTACAAGTACATTTTAAAAATAAAATACAACTGTAATAATATGCAACGAAATATGTAATGGTAATATGTAACGAAATTAGAAACTAAGGTTCAATTAAGTTGTAATTTGTTAGTAATTTATTTTTTGTATCAGTATGAATGAAGTAAACCATTTAAGTTTCCGAGAAATTCATGAAAAACTGTAACGTTCGACAACATTGGAGTGTGTCAGGCTGCTGGTGGTAACCTAAAAGTAATATTAGTAATCGTAGTATTGTAGTGCGGTTCATTGTTCTGTACTTTTTCTTTGATAATTGTGAGTGTGTATAAATAAAAATGGGACAATTTATAGTCACCATGATTAGCTGCATGTTAATTTATGGTGAATCTAGGCAAATCTCTGGCTACGACACGTTTGGACGGTAAACGCCTCTTGCAAGAAACAGAAGTCATTTTAAACCGTTTTAACTAAATGCTTGCTATGCACTATGCGTGAATTTGCAATTCGCGATGCGCGATGCGTGATTTGTAAGGAATTCGTACATCATGTGTAAAGTTTTTATTAATGGATTTTTAACGAACAAGACCCTACACACTATTCACGAATTCCTCACATATCACGAATCGCGCATAACGAATCGCGATTACACGCATAGTCTGTAGCAAGCCTAAGGAAACCATGCACAGTAAGTATCTATGTTTAAATGTACCTATTTGTAATTATTGTGTACAAATACCTAACATGGTATGTGAGCAACGTTGCCACATATTCAAGACCAGCTTCTGTTACCATTGGTGAGATGAAAAAAATTATATTAAGTCAAATATGTTTTGTTTGGTATAATTTATCATACAGCAAAATTAAGGCACTCATATTCCGGACAACCTGTATATCCTGACTAAAGTTGCAATCATAAAGAGATTTCCTCTGGTGTCTTGGGTCAGGGTATCTACAGGAAGAAGACACATACTAATCGATATTTCCCTGGAAAGTCTAACCATTATCTGGCACAAAAACACTCGGTCAGGAAGACCCTTGTTCATCGTGCATTAACGTTGGCTAAAGACGACCATCAACATATCAGATTATATTTGATCTGCGTTCCTAGCAAGTGGTTACTCTACAGAAGACGTCGATAGAGCCTTTAGACATGGGCGTGAACAAATAGCAAAATCCAAGAATGACGTTATAACAACCCTTACTTTATCATACATCCCCAATGTGAATTGCAACAATTCTATGCAAAAAGGCGTGTGAACTACTTTCACACCAATTTGTAAAATAATTTAACTTTAATCAATTAAGGATACAAACTCCGGGAGTGTACTTGGTATCATCCAGCGACTGTTATACCAGCCTGAAAAATCCGCCGTTGCTAAATATGCTTGGAAAGAGGAACACATAAGTGCACTAGGAGACACTGGAGTCCTACTTCGTACCAATGGGTATTACAACTTAGCACGAAGGGAGGCTCTGAATGAGTCGCCGCTCAAGATACGAGAAGCACTGAAGATGCCATCTACGAACCCACGAAACTATAGAAACCTACGAACTACAGCAAGGTATAGTTTTGATGCTTCGCGGTGCTATGATCAGAACACTGACGCTTTAATGTGAATAGCCATGCAAATTTGTTTCTTTTTTTTTTAGAAGATTAGTAAAATTTGTATTCAATTTCACTGCGAATAAATCGCATTGGTTAGGGAGATCCATTCTGCATTTCTCCCCTTTTATTTTTACTAATGATTTTCGTTTTTATTTAGCATACTTTTGTTTCTAACACTATTCTGTAAGTGAATGTTTTTCTGTGTGGCAAATAATTATAATAACCGTAAACAGCGTGATCTATACTAATATTCAACTTTGACATTTTCTAAATAAAGTTGCAGGTATATTCGAAAGTACCTGATTATCAGCCGAGAATGAATATTCTCGGCTGATCCGGTCCTGTCACAGAGAAAATGCACCCCCTATAGCTGCTGGTTGCAGCGTACTCCTAGCACGACGAAATCCCATCTCAGGCTCCCGTCCTAATCTAACGAGCGACCTAATGCCGACGTTCGCCAACCACTTTTTAAGAACTTCCAGTCAGCGTTCATTAGTCGCAACGCTGAGCCCCATAGAGCTCGGAGCTGGTAGTGCTCTCTATTCCTCCCTTCATTAACGATATTTTCAGACGTTCAAAGAGGACTGCGTCTCGGGGAATAATTAACAAAAAGATTATTTCCTGCTCGTTACGGGACGCATTGTTTGCCGGGAAATTAATTTTTATACTCTGCGAGGTTTAATACTCGCTGTTGAGACGGTTCCGTCTCATAACCAGGGTTGAGTGAGAAAAATATAACCTAGAGAGCGACAAACATCATGAATAAATTAATTATCCTTACTGAATAGTAATATTCCAATGAAGAAAAGCTTAAAACTGGCAATTTTTTTGACAAGGTGCTATAGATTTATTATTTTTTCTACGTTTATAGAAAAAACAAAACTTTATTGAACTCTATTTAGTGGAAAACGTGGTTCTTTGTTGCACTAGTGCTATACTACAGCGTTTCGTCATCATGAGAAACATAAACGTTCAAATCGACGTCATTTTTCCTACACTTAGTCATCTAAATAAAACTTTTTTTGATTTTTGCATGAACGTAGGAACAATATTGTACAAAAAGTGCTTATTGCATTCGACGTGTTGTCCTACTCGGTTTGACGGCCTCATTGGACAATTTCACGTCGCATGCAATAAACACTGACTTACTTTTTGTACCTGTTGCATAAATAACTATTTTCTACGTTAATGCAAAAAACAAAACTTTATTGAACTCTATTTAGTGGAAAACGTGGTTCTTTGTTGCACTAGTGCTATACTACAGCGTTTCGTCATCATGAGAAACATAAACGTTCAAATCGACGTCATTTTTCCTACACTTAATCATCTAAAATAAAACTTTTTTTGATTTTTGCATGAACGTAGGAACAATATTGTACAAAAAGTGCTTATTGCATTCGACGTGTTGTCCTACTCGGTTTGACGGCCTCATTGGACAATTTCACGTCGCATGCAATAAACACTGACTTACTTTTTGTACCTGTTGCATAAATAACTATTTTCTACGTTCATGCAAAAAACAAAACTTTATTGAACTATATTTAGTGGAAAAAGTGGTTCTTTATTGCACTAGTGCAATAACGACGTCATATTTTCCTAGACTTAGTGTCATCTAAATAAAACATCTTTTTGTTTTTGCATGAACGTAGAAAAAATATTGTATCCAACTCGTACAAAACCATTTTTCAAAAAAATCGTCGTGTTGATTATTTCGAGTAAATTTCATACAGCGCAAATCTTAAATAAGTACAAATATTTGAACTAGCAGTACAAAAACTTGTTGAGGATTAATGACCACCTTCTGCCCTTTGCCATTCCTATACCTCACCAATAAAGTGTGTCCATGGACTAAGTACATGAAATTGAAAACAATAAACAGATTCTCTACTCACAGTTATCCAGAATTTAGGAATTATCCATTTTTATTACACTCATACTGATTTATCACAATACATCCTACCTTCACTATCACTGATTATCACTGCTTAACAAATAGGTATGCTTTTAGCATGTCAACCTTTTCACTGTTTGAATAATGCGCCATATTTTACTTAATTACTGTATTTCACCAAAAATATTAAATACATAAGATACTTAAGAGAAAAACACTGCCCGTGAAAATAATAAAACGATTTAAATACGTTTTATACGTTAGTGCCGCGACAGATGCGTCAAGCAGTGCATTACCTAAATAAGTTAGTTCGATTTCAGAAGATGCAAAACTATCTCATTCAATTCCCGTGTCTTAAAATTATCAAATCCTTTTCCACAAATATTAGATATTTTGTTTCCACTTGCACCTTGCCTTTGCCACAGCTTATTCCTTTGCCCTGGACCATACCAGTGCACCGATGTCAACATAACCTCTTCGTTGACCTCAACCATCAACCCTAGAGGAAGGGGCTGGCCCGGGACACTTCACCTACTGCTCGAAACACCTACCTGTTACCTATGCCTACGACACTTGCTTCTTTTTTGCTTGCGGTTTACACTGTTTTTAAATATTTTACGTTGCCTTCTCTTGATATTGAAAACGCGTACATCAAGCTAGTATTTTGTTATTCCATGTTTTGTGCTTATTTTTTTTTAAATCTGTTTCACTCGCTACGAAACTATTAGCACTGACACGTTGTTTAAGGTTCTGTGGCGAAAATTAGCTCTATGGTGTTGTGTGAAAATCATAGTTTTTTGTTATTCTTTATAAAATATTTTAAGGGTGTAATTTGTAATAATCTTTCTAGCATTGTACAATGGTATTTACTTGAGGCATCTGGATAACTGTTTAAATAGTTGGCTTTTCTGCAAGTTGTTGAGCTTTTATGTACCTTTATGGATAATTCTTGGAATCGTTGAACAAAGTACCTTCCTAAATACTTTTATTGATAGTATCGAACTTACGGAAATTCATATTTTAATAGTTTATGATAATTTTACTTTACTTATTGCAAAAAGCAAGTGATTGAATTTACGTTAAAAATGGTTTATCTTATAGACTATATGGCAATCTCTTATTCAGTAAATGATATACTCGTAGTTTATTTTATTAGGTTACGTCAGTGGGCTATCTGGTCAACGGTCCTCAAAATGTAGCTATTTTTTTGATATGAAAATTTATATCTCCGAAAATATTTCAAATTCTTAAAAATTATCCTAATACGTTGTTCCACTGGTCCTCAGAGAGTGTTGCATGAACCGATTTGAAATGGACCTGTCAAAAAATTTAAAAATTGAAAAATTTAGAATTAAAACTAAAGTGAGGGAATTACTTATCAACTTTTATTTTTTTAATCATTGAATTACTTTAAGAATTTCTTTTGGGAAATGATGGTTTCATTACCGGAGATTGTTAAATCCGGATCTTATTCATTTTCACATCTTCATAATATTGATGGGATATTAGGTTGTCATCGGGCGATAACTGCAAGTTTTGATAAACTCTTTCCGTTTTTAAAAAACGCATTTCAGGTAATTTCAAACATTTTTACTTTTTTCAGTAAACAATCATTCACGGTATTTCTATAATTAATTCTTATAGGAGATATTTTATTATCTGCAAAGAACAAATTGAATGCAATTACTTAACTAAATGATTATTCATTAATTCAACAGCGACACGTTTATCAGTGTAGGACGAGTTTCGAATCCACTCCGCCAGACCACTAGATAACCCGACTTAACCGGCCGACCGCAGTGCCCGGCCAACTTCGATATAAGTAATTTCCATTAAACCATTAGAGTAATTGGAATTGGAATTCTGCACCGAACTTTCCAAACAGTACATCCGATACGAGGCTGTGGTTTCGGCTCCCAAAGCACGCATACATTATTGCATTGCGCGCCGTCTACCAGTTTCAACTCCAATCTGATGAAACTACTAGTTCTAAGTTAACAAGTCTATATTCTAATAGTAGATACCAATAAACATGAGAACAAATCATTATGTAACAAACCTGTTTCACTGACAACTTAAATTGCACGAAGTTGCGACAAAAGACCTTAAATAGAAAATAATATTGTGTGACACATCATCATTTATTCATTCGTATTCGTACTCATTTTGAGAAATTTAAGGTGAGTGTTTAGATCATCAAATCCACATTCCAATAATTTTATTACAATCTCCATGCATCAAAGAACATTTCAGCATGCCTTTAGCAAGCTGAAAATATTCCCTAATATTATGGAGCATCTATGGAGGAATAAGGTTACAATCGTATATGATGCGTTTCCACAAGAAGTATTGTTGAGATTCAGACTGCGTGGCATAAATTTTTTACTTTATATCCTCATCAAAAAAAGTCCAAAAGATATAAATCTGATGAATGTGTGGACCATTCAGTAAGTTCTCTACTTTAAATTCGTTTTTAAAATGTTTTGTTTAAAAATTGTCACACAGGCAGAATGTGAAGACCATGTCGTGTTGCAAAATTACATTTACAGCATGGCAACGATCGTCTTGCTTTAATATGTCAGTTAAAATGAGATTGATGGCGTTTTCAACAGATCTAAATACATTTCGTCGCTTCTTTTCCAAGTAGGCGGTAGGTACCAAGTAGGCGGTCTACTTTCCCATGTAGAAAAAAAAACACTTGTTAGAAAAACAATTAAAAAGAAAATTTGTATTACCAATTATTCGTTGTCTAATGACCTCAAAAAATTCTAAACGCCGATCGCTATCATCTTCATTAAGCTGTTGAATGAAAGTATTTTTATGTGAGTGGGTTGACATGGCGTTTTTGATGTTTTAATATTTTTCAAACTATTGTAAGTAAACTATCTGATACATTTGACAATTTTCTTGTACTCAGACGAGGTCCATTAAAATATAGGCGTAAATAGCAACTTTACTTGTTTTATTTCTTACTGAATTTTCAATAACCCTTTTTGTGTGGAATATTTTCTGTTAGTTTCCTGACATAAGTAGAGACACGGGACTATCCACGGATGGTGTTCATTAAACAAATTTGCAGCAGCTCTGGCATCATTATTCCGAAAAAAAATCAACTCCTTCTAGAATACATAATTTTTATAACAAACGATGATGTTTATGCAGAATTAAATGCAGCACTAAACTATTTATTTGTTAATTTTTACCTATATTTGCAAAATTTTTTGATAAAGATGTTTATGAACATTAACTAAAACCGATCATCCAAAATTAAAAAACTAGATAATGTTGAAAAGATATTGAATGCACTTTAAACTTATGAATCACACAATACCACATTCCATTTAAGATTGCAAGAATAAAAATTTGAGGAATCCATAAAATAAATATATCTCTCTTGACGGGTCGGAGTAGTTTTTAGTTTGAATTAAGAAAATCTAGGCAAGTCTTAGGTGGCGAACATTGTGTTGATAGTTTTTAACATAAGGCCGCCGTGAAGCCGATTTGCAGAACAAAGATCTATAAGGGGAACACTGCATTTGCGCATGTCTCAAAGTCTTAATATGAAATGCAGGAATTAAGTAAATAAACGCATAAGTAAAATCAAAATCATAATATATTATGTGTTATTTTTCCACACATTGGTGTCACGAAGTATTCCGTTCGACATTACCACATGTGTAGATCATACAAGTCCCCTTAATATTCTTCTCCCACTTTTACTTCCAGCTAGAGATTGACACGCTATCTATATAAATAGCATTATATACAAGGTGATTCAGTCATAATGTCACTAATTTTAAGAGGAGATACACACAAACACAAACATTTATCTGTGATCTGGCAATGCAGGTGTTATGTTGTTCGTTTCGCCACTTGACACTGTGATGTCGTGACTAGGAACTTGTCAACCCAAAGCTCCCTATCCATTACCGAGGCTGTGGGTTGATTAGCTTCAATTTAAAAGTAAAAAAATCTTTTCGATTTTCTGTCATTCTTAGGCCTTCTGTGAAACACTTTATATTTTCTTACTACGGCAAAGACAGAGATATTTCATTTAAAGTACTTGCCTCTGGAGTATGGGCATTTTAACTCAATCCGGTTCAATATACATTGTCTTTGTCTATTTTAGTGAACTGCTCCATCGGAACGTGCGCTGCGTGGATGGAGAGAAATAAGATGCAGGACCGCTAATCCTTCTCCGAGGGGCGTTATTAATGAGGAGAACGAAACTTTACTAGGCCCTGTTCCTTGGAACAATATTAGCAGAGTTCAATCGATCCTAACCTGGACGAGCTTCCAAAAAGTTAGGGAGAAGGTGCCATGGTAAATACCTTATGATTATAGACATTTCTCTAACAAGCACCAAAGTGGTACAAAGTTTAAACAAAAACAGTGTATAATTAATACATGAATATTCAGCCAATCTTGTACAAGAAAAGATACGAAATAACATAATTAAATACGTTTAATATATAATAAATACCTACAGTAGAACTGAATTGTTATTTCTAGGCCATTATATTTGACAACTTGAGCTACTTGATCTTGCCACTAATTTACTTTTTGATATTTAATAATTGTGGCCCTCCAAAAATTGAAAAATCGATAATTATAAATAAAAGTTAGTATACTTGAGATTGGGTTCTACTAAATTTTATTGGAATAACAGGTAGTACATGGAAATTAATATTAGATAATATCAAGGGCGAGTTTACAAAGTTATGTAGCAATTTATACAACAAGAACGTCATATCAGTCAGTTCTTTGATCTTTTAAGGAAATTATGTCTTTTTTAATGATCACTTCAAGATTTATATTATATGCTGCATTCACATTGAAATCTAAAAATTTTAGAAATTTGATATGAATTGGCTCAATTCTATAAATACAATAATATAATATGATATATTGAGGAGACCAAACAACATAAGAGAAACTTACTGAAGAAAAGATGCTTACTGAGATGTCCGTAGCCCGTTAGGAGACATATGGCAATCCTAATGTTTCTGCTAAGCATTAGTTTAGGAAGCTAATAAACTAATAATTCGCTTACCAAATTTTTTCTACAATACTTAAAACCATTTCGTAGACAAATACCCTTTTATCATTTTACGTCTTTGACAGGTAACGCCTCCTCCAAGATCCAGATTCAAAGTAGCTGGAAAATATATCCACTCGTTATAATTTCCCTATGTTGAGATAAAGCAAAACACTTTCTCTCGCTCTAAGGATTTAGTATATTAGCCTGCCATATTTGCTTTACTATCGGACAGGTTGGGATTGATGCCCCTCCTATTTGGAAATTCAAAAATGTTTACACTTTTTCTCTGGGGAGATATAAAATCACTTTTGAAGTGTCAAAATTAAAACCTAGAAATTTCTAGATTCTCGAAGAAATTAAAAATACTTTTCTCATGACTTCTGACAAAGCCCAGAAAATTTAATATGTAACGTAAGTTCAGTGTCGAGAAATAAGTTTATATCACAAATAAACATTATTTTAACCTGTTCTATGGATTCCTGAAGTTATCAAGATTAAACCTGAATCACCCTGTATAATACATGGAAATATTTGTAAAAAATGGTAAAGACGTAAAATCTCAGGGGAGGGCCACGACCCGTACCGCTTCCCCTGCTAGCGCCCATGTATTTATTTATTTATTTAAATAAAACAGGGACAATCACAGGCTTTACAGCCCAAAACAAAGTCCACAAAATACTTAAATTAAATACAAAAGTACAGTGATAATTACTATAATAGAAAATCTTAACCTACAATAGTAATTCCCTTTAAAGATTTTTTAAAACCGACGAGCGAAGAATGAAAGATATCTATCTAGATGACTATAGTACAAGTTGTAATTTTTACATATTCTATTTATGGGAGAATTTTGACCAGAATTAGTCCGGTAAAAAATCTCATACATCTCATGTACAGCATAAATTAAAAACTTACTGTGATGGAAACATAAGTGTATGTTTTTAAGATATATAATTGAAAGTAGTAGACTCAAGGGACAACCTTGGGGTACACCAGAAGTAGTTAAATAAAAAGCTAAATAAAACCCATTTGACGAATTTGTGAGCTTTTGAACAGATATGACGAAAACCAACGAAGTGGACTCCCGTGCACACCGATTTTCATTAATTTAGCAATAGTAGCATATATTACTAATGAAACTATATGCATGATGATCAAAAAAATGATTAATGTCATTGAAAATTGGTTCAAAAGAATTTTGGAAAATTTTTGAAAATAAATTCATACTTCATGGCAATTGATAAAACCGTTGCTACGATTTTTGACAGATATGCCAAAACTTTTTGGAATTACCAGGCAAGCTATTTTCTATGGAATGTGCATAATTCTTAACTCAATTCTATTCTAATATTTAAAATTTTTGTATGTATCTTATTTTTGTCTAAACATTTTGTCTAACAGTATTAAATGTAAAATAAAAAGGGAAATTATTGTTTACTTCTTTTTTGGAACATGCTTTTCAATAATATTAACAATTGTATTATATAGTGTCCACTAACTGATTCACATATTTACTTTGAAATAAGTTAATCCAACAAGTATTATCTAACAGGTTACTAATAACATCATAATCAGCTTCTTTAAAATGTCTGAAATAAGAATTTTTTCAGGTAACTTAATAGATTATATCGGAAAAATAAATTCAATAGACTTGTGGTGAACATCTTCTTCAATCAGTGGAAATTCAGAATGGTTAACGTTTCTTATGGAATGGTTATTATTGTTGACAATTTCACTGAACTGCATTAATACGCAAAAGGAAACAGCGTCAATAAATAAAACATTTTTATCAGTAACTGCAGGGGAGAGAAAAAAAATTGTTTAAAATTCGACGTTATACCTGACGTATTAAGAGCTCCACAAATTGGTACAAAGCCATTGTCAAATTTGTTGAAGAGATCATGTTGGTTTTGCATAAAACAAACAAATGCATATTCGTCCCGTGGAGGACGATAAACACAACATTATTATTATTATTAAACTAAAGATAAGAGCAGAGGTCGAAACCTACTACGCTCTATAGACAAATATTAGAGATTGTACAGTACAAGTATAACATATTATAAGAATGTCAAGTGTACAGTCTAAAAAAACACAAACAGTAAATTAATACTGGCAAGAGAAATACTTTTATTTATTTATTTATTTATTTATTTATTTACTTTTAAAATATCCAACGGGTATAACCCACTTAAAGGATAAGTAGTTAAACTGGAAAAATTGCAATAACAGAGAAAAAAAATACTTAAAAAGAGATACCTACATATTAAAAATCGATTGTATAAAATAAAATATAAGTAGTATAAAAGTCTAAACATATAAAAACAGTTTAAAATCTAGTAAAAATAAAAAATAATAAACCTAAAAGTTAAATTGTCAGATAATATAAAAATAACAAAATAATTAAAAAACAAATAAAGTTACTAAACAAAATAAAAATAAATAAAAAGAAACAAGAATATACACATGCACCTATTGAAAATATTTTTTATATCACGTACACCACAAAAGTTAATATCGAAACCCTCCATATTGTTGCTATTGTCCAGCATTTGATACAAAGGCGACTTTAACAACATATTTGTACGGGCAAAGGGTAACATAAACAAATCACAATTCCTAGAGTTCAATCTGGGAACTCTAAATGATAAATCTTTGGTAATAGATTCACATCTAATTTTAAAATTGATAATTTTATATAATAAAATAATACCATGCATTGTACGCCTACTGGCAAGACTTTGTAGATTAAAACGAGCACAAAACAATTCTTGTGGAGTACCTTGAATAGGATAAACTCCATCTAACAGATATGTGGCAGACTTAAAAAATCTTCGTTGGACTCTTTCCAGTAATGACGTATATGTAATATAAATTGGATTCCATATAACTGAACCATATTCAAGTTTGGATCTCACAAAAGTTGTATACAATAATCGCAAAGTAGACTGATTCCTGAAATCTTTAGAGTTTCGTAAAATAAATCCCAAACTCCTGTAAGCATTGGATAAGGGACTGTGAATGTGCTGTAAGAAACTCAACTGAGAATCAAAAATAACACCTAAGTCTTTAATGCTATCAGGCCTCTTGAGAATGCTGTCTTGCAATATATAATCAAACATGATAGGTACTTTTTTTCGGTGAAACGACATAACATTACACTTGCTGATATTAAGAGGCAACATATTTCTGTTACACCAGTCGTTAAGTGAAACAAGGTTATTCTGAAGAATCGTACAGTCCATCCAGAATTAATTTAACAAAATAATTTTACATCATCAACGTATAATATGTACTGTATATTAAGATCCGCCGCAATATTGTTAATAAATATATCAAATAAAAGAGGTCCAAGTATGGACCCTTGAGGAACACCTGATGTTTGAAGAAACGTGTCAGATTTGAATCCACGAGTGTGGACCCTTGAGGAACACCTGATGTTTGAAGAAACGTGTCAGATTTGAATCCACTCCATTGCACATATTGAAATCGATTACAGAGGTATGACTGAAATAATTTTACTAAACCAGTACAGAGGCCTTCGCTGTTAACTTACTTAGAGTTGCCGAACCTGTCAAACGCTTTAGAGAAGTCTGTGAACATAACATCGCCTTGATTTCCAACATCAATATCTGCATTACATAATAAATTAGTAATCATGGAACGGACTTGAATAAACCCGTGCTGTTCGGGGATAATAATATTTGAGGTATGAAATGATATAAACCTGTGCAAAACTAATTCGAACAATTTACAAAAATTATTTAAAATAGCAATGGGCCTATAATTTGTAAATTCATTTTTTTCTCCTTTCTTATGGACACGCGTTATACGTGATACTTTCCAAATATCAGGAAATACTCCAGACACAAGTAACTATTAAAGAGGATGAGTAAAGGCTTGGAGAAGATTACAGCACAATCTCTAAGCAAGAATGCCGGAATTAGATCAGGGCCCATACACATATTGTTTTTTAATCTTTTAATAGCTTTCATTATATCAGTATCCGAGATTTTCATTAAATGTAAAATATGACAATTATTGTTACTCTCAATAATGTTATTAAATTCATCTGAGACAACAAATGCATCAGAAAAGAATGTCGCAAACGTGTTAACGATCATTCATCAATCATTTATATGGTGGTTATTACTTATCATAGAAGAAGGAATAGATGTGGTATCCTTTTTTGAATTTAGAAAAGCCCAAAAGGTGTTAGGATTTGACTCAATTGAATTTTCAGCATCACTAATAAATTTATTGTAAGCATTTTTTTTATTTTTTTTAAGAGATGATCTTATTCTTTTAAATTCGTCATAATCTTCTGGTAGCCGAGTTGATTTATATGTTTTATAAGCCTTATTTTTTAATTTCCATTCCGCAATTACGTCTTTAGTGAACCACTTAGGAAATTGCCTATTAAAGACGACTTTACTTCTAGGAGGAACATGTTTGGACAAAATTTTCCTTAGAATATCATAAAACATCTCTACAGCAGCATTAACATTTGGAACAGTAGATATACAAGACCAATCAGTCGACAACAATTCGTCATAAAGAGCTGGAAAATTAGCTTCCTTATAATTAAGATTATCACAGGAACTACTTGGACTTAACGGAAACTTATTACTTGTGTTATCAGGTATGGACAACTCAACATTAACTGCAGGATGATGAAGGTCCTCGGACAGGAAAACATCAACAGCGCGAGACACAGCACAAGGCTCAGTACACATAACCAAATCCAGTACTCTATTGTTACTATTGAGAACATAATTGTATTGCTTCATATCAAAATAATTAATAAAGTTTAATAAGGAACTAACACTTCGGCTGTAAACTGCATTTGCTGTTACTTCAATATAATCTGGAATATTAAAATCGCCAAATATCAATAATCTAGAACCGTAAATAGGATATAAAGATTCAAATGCATCAAACAATATATCGTAATCATTAGAACTAATATTTGGGGGCACATAAACATTAAAAACATAAAAGTAAAACTCACCCAACTTCAGTTTAACACCAATAATATCAATAAAGTTAATGTCTGAGAATGTATTAACAGCAGCACTTATATCAAAGAAACAGGAATCATATTTCTTATTTATTGCTAATAGGACACCACCACCTCTCTTACTTAACTCATTATAAATATTTCACAAGAAAGAGATTAATTATAACTATAATGGCTATACCTACAGACAAAACATTCTAAATTAATTCACTGGCTTTAAATATGTCATAATTTTTCTTGAACAAACTTACACTTGGTGAAGACACTATATTAGTTTGCAGGCAGTTGATTGAATACTCTGTTAGAGAAAAAGTTCTATCTTATTGTCGTTTTAAAGTTTTCTTTACGAATTTTGAATGTATGGCCAAGACGTCTTTCATCAGTATTTAGAGTTAATAAATCACGAATAATGTCACAAAACTGACCATGCAGCAGTTTATATGTAAATATCAGATCTCCTCTGGTTCTTCTTTCGGATAAATGTAAAAGACCTAACGTTGCACAGCGGTCCTGGTACGTATGACTCTTAAGAGACATTACTTGTCTTGTAGCTTTTCGTTGGACAGTCTCCAAAAGTTTTTATCTTCTTCTAATTAGGTGAGGTGCCCATATTATGTTAGCATATTCAAGAGTAGGCCTTATGTATGATTTGTATAAAAGATGGAATAGTCTAGGAGAAGGATTGTGGAACGTTTTAAAAATTATGTAGGATTTGGAGTTGGCTCTTTTGACAATATTTGAAATATGGGAAGGCCATGAAAGGTTAGAAGTTACAGTTACACCTAAGTCAACTTGTTCATCCACTGATCTTATGTGACTTTCATTCAGCTCCTAAGACAGGTGAGGACTGTTCTTTCCAATATGTAGTATTGTACATTTTGTGGTGTTCAACAATAAGGACCAGATGTTACAACAACATTCAATATTATTAAGAGTGCTCTGAACAGCATCGCATTGTTCAAAAGGATTGCCATATATTTTGATATCGTCTGCGTAAAAAGAACGAGGAACATTTATAATATTATCAAGATCTCACGATTATAGAAGGAATAAATATTGGCCCTAAAACTGACTCTTGTGGAACACCTGAATAATCTTGACGCAGAGAAGAATAATCAAAACCGACGTGAACTGAAAATACTCTATTGGTTAAATAGTTATTAATCCATGTAAGCAAGTCCCCGCGAATGCCAAGATGATCAAGTTTTAAGAGGAATCTATATTTAGGCACCCTGTCAAAAGCCTTTGCAAAATCTAGGTAGATCACGTCAACTGGATGATCATGGTCTATGGAACGAGCCCCGTGATTCAAATTAGCAAGTAAATTAGTAACCGTATAATATTGTGGGATAAAGAAAACCTTGTGATTTGTGACATTATAATTCGCTCTAGGAACTTGAGACATATAGGCATCAGACTAATTTGCCTGTAATTAATAGGATCCGTCTTATTGCCCTTCTTGAATATAGCAAGAGATGTCGCAGTCAACCAGTCAGAATAAAGAATCATTGTTGAAAGAGAGTGTCTGAATATAAGAAATAATGGCGCAGCCAACACACAGGCACAGTATTTAAGTACGGATGCTGTTAAGCCATCGGGACTTAGAGATATATCATTCCGAAGTTTTCTTCAGCACATCTGCCCCAGTAACTGAAATTCTTTCTAATGTCTGTTGCTGTCTGGGATACCTAAACGGTGGTAGTAGGCCCTATGTTTCTTTAGTGAATGTATTTTGAAATGTAGTAGCTAAAGTTTCCGCGCAGTCTCGGTTGGTAGAACATGATGCCGGCATCATTTTGAAGAAATGGAATGGAAACTTTACAGGACAAGGAATTTCTGGGATATTTGTAAACTGCTTTGTGACCTTTGTTTATTAAGTTTTGTTCATAATTATATGTCGCTATTTCTATCTCTTTCTGTAACTGATTCTGTATGTGTGGAATGAAGTCGACATCAAATTGGGTTGCTTTAAATTTTTTCCAGAGTCTTCGTTTAGTAGCACATTTTGAAATTGTTTTATCAGAAATCCATACTTTCCTTTGATTTTGGGTAACTGTTTTATAGCGGGAACTTTCAAGTATATATATTAGATTGCATTGTGATTAAGAATGATTGCCAGGCTGTGTCAATATTATTAAAATTGATATGCCAATTAATGTGTTGTAATAAATTATTAAATTTTGTGTAATCTATTTTTTAAATTAAAGTTGTTACATATTTTGACGTGTTATACGTTAAGATTTGTAGCGTGCAGTCAATCACTACATGATGAGATATTCATATAGGTGGCAAGTAGTTGAAGCATTTAACAAGAAATTTGTCACTAGTTAGTAATAGATCTACTCTAGATAGTTGTTGATTTGCACGGTAGCGAGTATTTTGTGTTACAAGTTGTTTAATGTTAGATTCTAGTATAGTATTACCAAATAACGCAGATGATGAATTGGCAGTATCTTGATACTGCAAGTTTTTCCAGTTAATATCAGGACAATTAGTCGCCAAGTATAATTAGGTTCTTAAAATAATTATCGAGCTCTATAAGTTTTTGGCATAGCATCTGGTCTGTGACATTGTTTTAGAGGGTCTGTATATACATACCAGGTGAAATTGAAATTCTGAATTGGAAATATATAAAGTAACAATATCTAAGTTATTGATTGAAAAAGGTTTTTCTATAATCCTAAAGTTAGTAAAATAATTGCTTTTCAAATAGATACAGACCCCACCACCCCTACGGCCGTCTGGTCTGTCCGCTCTGTATAAGTCGTAAACAGAGATATTAGCAATACTAGAAGAAATTGACGAGTGTAACCAGGTCTCTGATATCATAATGATTTCGGGTTGGTTCTGTTGAATAAATGCTAAGAGGGATGGTAACTTGGCAGATAAGGAGTCTAGGTTAGTATAGATAATAGATATTTCAAGTAGTTGCGGCTTCAGTTTTTTGTCGAAACTATGGAAGGAATGCCTATTATGTATCTTATGGTTAGATCCTTTGGCATATCATGTTCTAAACGCTTTTTAAGTTCTTCACGGGCGGATTTCAGGTAATTCTGCTGCTTAGGAGTGTTGTCATCTTGGATGATAAAGTTGAAAAGCGAGTGGCGGCTAAACGTTTTTTTTTTTCGACGAAGTACTAGGCGAGCTTCTTCCTGGCTATCAAAAATTACTTTGAGAAGGCGAGGTCTATTGTTCGATGGTTTCCCAAATCTCTTAACAACAGTAGGCGAAACCTTGTCTGAAATATCCAATGTATTGATGATATCTTCTGCAATATTTTCATCATGATGTTGTTGCAGTTGTGGCTCAGCAACTTCTGGTGCGTTGAATATAATATTTTCAGATCTGGAAATTCTCTCCATGGATTTATTAACAATAATTGACTCATAAATCAGGCTTTAAGTCCGATATCTCATGAAGCAATTCTAGGTGAGCAACTTTGTTTACAAGTTCAAAAATCTTGGATTCCAGATTAACTTGTAAATTAGTGATAAATTCTGAGAGTTTGGAGAATTTATCTACATTAGTTGCACAATGGGTATAGTATGTTTTAACTACGACCGCTTTTGAACGCGTGAGTCTGGAAACATCATCAGTTGAGAGTCCCCCACAGACAACATGCGTAAGTTCCGCGCACCCATTACATTTAAATGTATCTTGTGCCAGGCCGGACACTTGTTCTTTGCAACAAGGACAGACTGAGGGCATTCATTTCATTTCATTTTTATGTTGTTAAGTGTTGCAGAAAATAGAAGCTAGTTCTATGGGAATATTGGAATGTGGACAAAAACGATTGTGAATTAAAATAAAGTCCGGCAGCACTCGGCAGATCTATGTGCGGCCATTACAAGACAATTAAACACACCCAGACTGATCAAATGATTGCAGAAATAAGAATGTGTTCTTACTCAGTGTTGTTTGCTGAACACTGGACACTAAATTGTTTGTAGAATCGCTAATTATTTCATTCAATTAAAGAAACTGCAGGAGCACCACATAAACGTTCAGACAATCTCTATACTCGAGCGAAAATAAAAAATACTCAAATAAATTTTTTGTTTAACATTGGTGTAGACAGTAACCCTCAGAGCCTCAGCACCACTCTGCCAATCCAGTCAATGCTCTACATAAAAGACTCCCTATCACGCCGAAAAACTTTATAGTCATAGAAAATTTCACTATTATCGGCACTACTGTGTAACCAAATTTCATAAATAATCAAATTCCATATTACAAATAATGCAATTTTGCTCTTGAGCCTTCGAATGAAAACCCTTCGCATTTCAATAGAAGGCGGATAAACAAATTAAAATTAAAGAAAAACTGGAAGTAGCCTAATTACAAAGCAGCTAGTGGTCTTCGCAACGAAGGTGCAACACCTTAGGGTCATTTTTTCGAATTAAGATTTCAATTTTTTATCCAAATATAATTATTATAGTCCTTGTTTCTGGGTACCTCTCCAGCTTTAGTTTATTATCTGGAGATAAATGCTCATTTAAGAAGAAATTATTTGCGACACCATCAATACAGAATTCAGAATATTCAGTTTGGGCAAAATTGAACTCTGTGTTTCAATCATATTCGAATCAAATTGAACGCCTAGGTAATAATGTGGTATAGATTCAAGCACAGACAAAAAATTCTCATTTCATTCCGGTATGTAGTCATATTTGTAATGAATTGATCCAATATGCTATTGGAAAATTTTATCTTAGCCTCCATATACTCTAGGCCTCCATATAATGTGGTGCCGTAGTTAGAGGTGATATACTAAATTTGATGAATATAACCTAACACCTGTTAATCATAAATCAGTAAATCACAATAAAATACAAAATTATTTTCGAGCACATATTGTGTTAATTTGTGATTCGTACAGTTAGGAAAGGAATAAAAATACAGCCTGTTTTAAATATACCACTATATAGTTGACACGACAAGATATTATAGGGTTTATTCACCTCTTTATACACATTAATTCATATACGGCCAGACTTGTAATATTGTTATACAGGGTGATGCTTGCAAAACCGCTCCGAATATTGTTATAAAACCATCAAATAAATTAATTTTAACTAGAGATTTTTTTTCAAAACTAGTGCAGTGTTTATAGCTATAAGTTTATAATGTGTCTAGCCGTATATGAAATACTGTTTCGCGAATTTATTTACAGAATCATATTTGATAAATATTTATGATAAAAAATGAGGGAAAGCCATATCGCCTCACGAAATCTATCTTACATTTTTCGCGGATCACTGTGTAAGTCTCGGTGCAGCAGTAAGTGCAGAACGGCAATAAATCAAGTAGGCGTGAGCGCGAGGTGAAGGACAGTAATTAATGGCAATGGAAACGTCATTGGCCTGACACTTGTGGTGCATTCACGCCTTTCTATTTTGGCCTGTCGACCATTAAACTTGCCGAACTCGAATTGCACCGATCAGTTTCGGTGCAGCGTCAGTTCCCAATTGACGCAGCGAGTGAACGACCTTAGAGGCGTTGGCGGGTGCTTTCTTATCACTGTTTGGTTTGGGGTAACTGCTAGTTATTGGACTACGATTGCATGGACAATGAGATTAAAACTAACGGCAGTTTTCATTTTTCTTACATTTACTTACAAAAACTGGTTAATTAATTAAAAATACTGATCCTTCAATTTATCAAATTACTGCTATCAAAAAAGAAGAAAACCTTTACACTGCGTAGAGACATCAATAAGTATCTCCCAACTAATGGATATGTTATATCCAAATGGATGATGCTACTGTTTGACATATTTGACGTTCATTGCTAAAACACATTATACAGTTTCAGAAAGTACAAACGTTCCCTCTGGTCTACAGTAACATAGAAGGCAGTACACTCTTATGTTAGGGTAGTGAGACAGATAAATTGACATTTCTATGGTTGCCAGATTTTAGAAATGTCTGGATTCTTAATTTTATTTAGACTGAAATTTCCCCACTGCAAACGGGCAGAATTATTTAGATCGTGTCTTAGATTGTGAATCGTTGCAATGTTGTAACTGTAACCAACATTGTTTGTCGTACAGTCGCTTATTGACTCATTTTGTTCCCTTTATGCAAAAGCAATGGGATATTTTAGAGAAATCAATAAGGACAGAAGATTAATTTGTGAATAAAATCTGCTAAGTTATCGAATTAATTGACCTTTCTATTTTGAGGACAGCATCACTACCAAATGGGAGTAGCTTAGTTCAGTTAACTTAAGCGTGATCATCAAAATATTGTGATGTAGGTGACGTATTCGAAATGTAATACGAATTGGAAAACTTTGCAAAAAAATATATAAAATGACTGGATATTGCACAACGTGAGCATAATACCACAAATATCAAAGTGTCAATAGTGTCAAATTATCCCCTAGTAATACTTCAGAATAATAAATGTAACGCAGCATGAATGAATTCTGAAAGTGTCACTGCGCGAAAGTGGAGCCGTTCTAATGATCTACCTACAATGCGGTTAAAATTTAACCAACGTCTGTATGTATGCATCGGATGCTCATAGTAAATGCCATCGTATGTAAAATTTTTAAAATATCTTTTAGAATGGATGTAAAATATCCGCTTGAAAATTATTTCCTCTTTTCACAGGAAGTAATCACATATAGGACACGTTTTATTTATGGTGCCTTAAGATCAAGGAAATGAAATATTTTTGAAACGACTTGAGTGATGGAAACTTAATAGCATAAAATGTTCATGTTTTCCCAATAAAATAAATTTCTCCTTCTTCTTCATTCTATAGGCATATTTGTTTATATATATGCCATCACAAAGTTGTCGGCAAGATGTTTTTGCTTGTGCATGATTTTAAAATTATCCTCAATAAGTCGGTAAAATCGGTATATTTACCAATAGAATTTCAGCGACTAGCCGTAGACAAGGCTTTGGAATACCAATATCACAGAGATGTAAATTGTTCAAGATCACAGGAATCCTTTTCTCCGTTGGTAATAATTTTTCGTTGTCGTATTTTGATAGGAGCGTTGCTGTGCGTACTGAGGATTAGTAACGATGTTGAGAATATGTTACATTTTTCAAACTGTAATTACGTTAATGTCTATTATTTTATTGTATTGTGATTTACATGTATTTGTCCCAATTGGTCATTACAGATAAATAAATTAATTTATATACGAGTGATAAAAGTGTTTTGCTTTATCCATGGCACTGTAGATGCTTATGTCAGTAACTCGTAGAACAACTGCCAAATAGATCTTAATTTAAAATAGTGGACTAGACTAGCAGTCAGGCTTGTGCTCAGGACCTTTCCAGGAAGCAACCATCAAACCAGAAAGAAAGCAAACAAATATATTCTTCTAGTCTCCTTCTTAAATGCTTGGTTACCTTTGGCAGTTGTTGGTGAGTAATTTTAAAACATGGTTTTTATAAATATACCCAGCAATAATTAACAAACTATTCAGTAAAATAGGTAACATTGGTGGTTGCTTCACTCATCTACGTGTCGATATTTCCAGTGTCCTACGTCATTTTTGGTACGCAAACAAGACACATTGGATTGTGCGAGGAACATGGGTCCGCTTTTCAAATGCGCCTCGTTATGAAATAACTTATATTCTGTAAACTTTGGTTGTAGTTATAATTATTTTGAGCGAAATAAATGATTGTAGGTAATGTTATTGAAAAAACTTAAAAGGTCTAATGCAACTGAAAATGATACATATCACATTATTTTAAATTAATCTAGACGTAACCCTAATGTTAGTCTTCCAAATGTTGCTTTAAATTTAAATATTACAAAAGATAAACTTAGTTGTTTCAAGTGGAATAACATAAAACCATTTAAAAGGAAATTGCTGATCAAGAAAAGCGAAAATATAGTTTGGTAACTGCTGTATCGCAGGTCGCTTGGTGTTGGGATCACACAAGGCCATTATGGAGTAGCCACTGACCACTAGATGCAGTGCTTCGTATCGTGTACTCAGATTCTCTTCTGTCGGGTTTGACAGACCTGAACAGACGGGGTTAGTCGTCGGATGCCTTACCTAGGGCACACTGATGAGAACTAACATACTGGCAACTGCTATACGAGTATGTCTGATGGCGCTACTGATGAATGACTTTGTCTGTTTGCTATAGGTTTTTTCAGGTGTAATTCAATGCTGGTCGAAACATTAACCCGTATAGTAGTTATTTCTTGAAATTCTGCTTTTAAATGTAGTTTTGTTTATGGACTCAGAGTTATTATCTGGAGGACAGAAATTTCCTAGGATATGTAATATTTGCAGATGAGACTATTTTTATAACGATTTCAAGATAATGGAGTGATAATAATCCTGTTTTTATTAACTGCAAATGACAGTATTCCCAAAAAGTTAATATATTTTGTGGCATCTTAGAGCGTAGGACAATAACACCTACCTTTTTAACCATATCTTTGTGAGATACATTGAAAGATATTCTTTTGTTCGAAAGGGTAATGCATATTTGCAATTAGATAGAGATCAAATTCATAATACTGCTGTATTGTGGACTGCATCAACATAGACTTCTTCAACAAATGGATCGGCACAAATAGTCCTTTTATAAAATTGTCACCCGGAGCTCCAGATTTATGTTCGTTAGATTTTTACTTCTAACAATTTGTAAAATCTAATAGTCTATAAAAGTCGATCGACTACGTTAAATGCACAAACATGTTTAGAAAGACTGGAAATAATTAAACCATTTAGAAGAAGGTTTAGGTAAGTCAATGAATTTTAAATTAAATGATAAATAATTGTGCTACGATCAGAACATTATATCGTTACTGTCAAAATTTTTGTGAATTTTTTTATTAAATTTGTTTGGGTAGAATACAACTCTCATACTCTCGCATACTCTCATAAATGCTGTTTTTATTTTAGTTTAGCCAATTGTTTTTCATTTTTTCAGTTTATAGTCTCCTAGACGTTCATCACAAAATTCTACCTTGCTTTTATTTTTTTAAGTTTATCGGCTTGTAGAAAAAACATTAATAGTAAACCAGGTAGTTTAGCAGTTGAATAGTTTTCGTATGTTTTGAGTTCATTTTACAGAATTGAACGTTTCTTTTTTAAAGGATTAAAAGTCAGAATCGTTCATCAAATTAATTTTTTTGATATTTGTAGGCGACTATATACATACAGGGCCGGAGAGAACCAAAGTGGGTCCCGGGGCAGAAGTTTTGCCGGGCCCCAATGGGAAAATTTTTAGGAAGTTCAAGGTCATTGTGTTTATCATTTACATTTCTGTAAGGCTACATGACGACATTAGGTACATGTTTATAATTTGTAAGATCTAGTAGATACCTATTGATATATTGGACCTGAACCGACATGATGACAAACGATTACACAAATATTTTTATCTGCTACAACTGAAAAAATTTGTCCATTATTTCTTCAGTAACTGATAATTATTAATAGAGGAATACGTTTATATAGAGGTGCCTATCAAAACATTGCCGCAAGTGTTTTTATTTAATTTTTTTTCTCCACTAACCCGACAAACATCAGTCAAAACATCAAAATTGATGAAAAAGACTTTGTATTCGGGATATTTGTCGGGCCATTCATATGACGAGGGGTCATTATTTTGCCGTCTGAAATCCACGCGGGTCTTTCGCGGCACCATTGTAGTTTGAAATATTAAGATAAACATTTTAAAATTTTTGGAAAACAACATACGGAAGCACCCAAATAAACACAATTTTGACAGATGACCCAGTAGCTCAGTGTATAGTGTGCTGGCGTGATAAATCCAAAGTCGGTTGTTCGTTTCCCGGAATAAATATATTTTAACATAAACTTACTGCTACATATAAGATTAATCACTTTTATTATAATTTAGTAAATTAAAAAATTTATAAGGACAAAACTAGATATACTTGAGCGGGCCCAAGGATAAGCCTCTTAAACAACGCGTGGACCCTGGCATGGGCCTTTAAAAGAGGTGTGGGCCCGGGAAACTTGTTCCCTCCTGCCCTCTTCCCCTCTCGTCGGGCCAGTATGCATAGGTATAATCTTTAATCCTGCATTTGTATCATCATTAGATAAAATTTACAAGACATTCTGGCAAATCATTCCCGTTTCATTAATCATGATTAGAGAGATATCTCGAGCAGAGAACCATTAATTCGGTTGGAGATTGTGAAGCTGCATATCGGCAGCCGTCGTCAACTTGCAGCAGGAAATGGTTCAGGCAATACGTCTAAGCACTCCAACTTAAAACTCTAATCAAGTGCGGAGTGAAGGCTTACGTGACGCCGCCAGTTGCTAATAACTTTTATGTCTCCGGGATGCAGCTCCGGATTATTATGTTATCGTCTCAGTTTTGATGTTTGAAGTTGCGCTAAGTAGTTCTCGAAATTCGCATCCATAAATAAGACACTTCGTCTAGTCACTCGAGTATCTGTCTGTGGAGGTGGAGGCAGTGGAATAATTCAAAGTAATAATTTGTATTATTTAATCTCCAAAGTAACGGTCAACATTTAATTAGGAATTTTACAGATTGGGGGCTGCTTTGAAACAGCATTATTCTGAAAATAAAAAAAATATTTCTATATTGATGATGGATGCATGCCCTCCTCCAATCATTTTATTGTTTGAGGTGGTATCTGTAAAAAATATCGCGATAATCTGTACCTAAGAGGTGTTCAAATTAGATGCAATAACATGATTAGGTCTGTAATTTAGCAAACAATAACATAGCAAATATTTTGATATGAGATTATAAATATATTGATTGAAGAAATGCCAATTTTTTAATAAACACTTACTTTTTGCACTTGTTGTATGTATAAATAACTATTTAGATTTAAATTTGTTTAATGCCAAAGTGACAATCCTGTGACAACTATCACTTCATTTCTAGTAACATAACGACTACAGAAAATATTGTTGTGGAGAAGATCACAGGAAACAATTCGACACTAAATGCACCCAAAGATTCTACTTTTTCTGGAACCAGAAATCTTTTTAATAATTGCACTATTTGTACTTTAAATGTTGAGGTAAAAATTATTGTAAATAAAATTACACATTTTTAATATTCGATAAGTTACTGCCTTCTTAGCGGTAAGTTACTGTTCTTACCGATCTGACATTTGTAAACATCTAGAAGTGGTCAAGGTACGACAGAGCGAATGAGGCTTCGTACTGAAGAACAACAAAAGGCCCAAAAGAATGTTGTGAAGAGTCTGCAAGATTTATTGGATAACTTTTATAAAGGACAGGACTGTGCAGATTTTACCATGTACAGGAGGTGAAGACCCACTCAGTGTTGGAACTGTGGAGTAAAGGGTCATCTGAAGAATCAGTGCTCTACGAATATATTCAATTAGGATCAGAAGAAGCCTGACAGTTGGAGAACACACAACAAAAGAAACCAGCTAAAACTGACTTCCAATATCGAGACACAGGTAGAACCTATTATTAAAATTGAGACAGGGACAGGAAAAGGAGAAGAAAACAGTAATTGAGTTAGATATAAAGCTTTGGTTACTAACGTCAACTTCTTCAACCAGAGAAAATTAATTCAAGTTCAAATAAAGCAAAAAGAAGCGCAGTGGATTAAAGAAAAAGGAGAACTATCGAAAAACTTAAAATATATAGATCAGTTACTGCGAAAGTTATTCTATTTTATTCTATTTTAAATACCGTTAAAAACAGGACGGCAATGTTACGGAAGCTCAGTAACCTGCTTTCAAATTTATAATTTTTGTAATGCCTTTATTTTGACGTTTTCTACAATATTCTAGGTTAGTTTCAATTTGGTTCTGAAAACATATATAAGCGGGTTCGTTTTTCCTTCACAGTTCAGTTTATGTTCAGAAATGTAATGCGAATGACTGAAACGTCAATGTAAAGATTTATTTGCCAGTTTGAATTGTCTGAAGTACATTTGTTGTGTAATCAAGTTGTGACAATAAAGTTTGTTTTTCTACATGAGGTATTTCAAGACGAAGCAAAATCAACAGGGGTTACAATATTATTATTATTATTTTTCTCTATATATTAATTTTTGAAATTTTATACGAGGTATTACTGACAGTACGATTAAAATGACAAGTGTACCTACTGGAAAGAATTATTTTTTCACATTTTTGTAGTATTCTAATATAATTTTTTCGATAGTTCTAGAACATTTTTGCAATAAAAAAATAGTAAAAATATAAATACTAGCATCCAGAATATATCCGTGTGTGTTAAAACTGCCAAACAATTTATTTGGATATTTATACGAATTTACTAATTTAGAGGTACTTTGGAAGAAAAATATTTTAAAATTTCAATTTCGATATACAGTGTGGAAGAAAGGTATGAAATAAATTCATTATTTCTAAAACTACGAAGTTTCATGAAATTTCCTCGGACAGGTCGATTTTGCTTTTTAAAAATACTGTTTTTTCTATACCAACGCATTTCCGACGTTCATTTGGTTTCGCGTGATGATGTCATGGAAAATTTTTTTAAATAGAACCCCTATATTTTTTCATCGGATTCTTGTAGAGCTTAACTTGCTGAATTCAAAAATGTATAATTTGAACACTTTATTCCTTCAACTTTAGCAATAGTGCAGCTATTGAAAACTGTTATCGTTTCAGGTAAAGTGCCTTTTCTACTGAAAATACAGCAACATTTTACTTGACAAAGTTGTTCAAAACGGTAAATTAAGGAGACGTGCAAAATTTTAAAAAGATCGGCCTGCTTTGATAAAATCTTAGTGCTTTGTTGAAAAATGGTTTCAAAATCAAACCTCGCCGGTCTTCTTAAAATTTTGCACGTCCTCATAATTTACCGTTCTGTACAACTTTTTCAAGTAACATTTTGCTATATTATTATACATTTTTGAATTCAGCAAGTTAATCTCTACAAGAATCCGATGAAAAATATAGGGGTTCTATTTAAAAAAATATCCGATGACGTCATCACGCGAAAACAAATGAACGTCGGAAATGCGTTGGTATAGAAAAAACAGTATTTTTAAAAAGCAAAATCGACCTGTCCGAGGAAATTTCATGAAACTTCGAAGTTTTAGAAATAATGAATTTATTCCATGCCTTTCTTCCACACTGTACAGACGCTGTTGAAAACAGTTTCTCCAGTATGTATAAATGCGGCTAGACGTTGGGGGTGCGTTGTGAAATTTGGAATTGATCATTGCATTGCATTTGATCAGATCGATTTATACGTTCTTTTAAGGAAATTGGATGATTGTGGCTTTTCTGTAAAATTGTTGTCACTATTTAAGTCTTACCTTTTTAATCGTAAGCAATATGCAGAGCATGAGGGTTTTAGATCTAACTACTTTTCCCCCACTTCTGGAGTACCTCAAGGTTCTAACCTGGGTCCGCTATTGTTTGTTCTTTTTATTAATGATGTAACACATGTAGTTCGTAGCTCTAAACTGCTTTACGCGGATGACTTGAAGATATATCGTATTATTGATAGTTTAGATGATTCATCCCTACTTCAGGAAGACCTTGAGAGAATTTCAGAGTGGTGTTCAGAAAATTGTTTGAAATTAAATGCGGAGAAGTGTTTTGTCTTATCATTTTCAAAAATTATAATGTCATCAGAAGTTCTTATAGAATAGATACTTTTGAGTTGACCAGATGTAATGAAATAAAAGATCTAGGTGTGGTATTTGATTCATAACTATCTTTTGTTACTCACATTGAAAAGACTGTTGCCTCTGCCAATAGAATGATGGGATTTATTATGAGGAATGGAAGAGTTTTTGCGAGCACTGATGTACTTTCAACACTTTTTATTGCTTTTGTGCGCTCAGTTTTGGAATACGGTGCTTTAATTTGGTGTCCTATTTATGCTAATCACATATGTCTCATTGAACGTGTCCAGAGAAAATTTTTAAAATTTGTCAGGTTTAAAAGGACAGGTGTATACCCAGAGAGGGGTATAGAGTATTCAACTTTGTTGAATGAATGTCAGTTCAATTCCTTGCATATTAGACGAATACTTTTATCTGTATCATTCCTTTATAACCTATCAAATAACTATGTAATCTGTCCACGTTTACATGAGAGTGTGAGGTTCCGGGTTCCTAGATTGGGTTTAAGAAATTCTTTACCGTTTCATACAGATTTGGCAAGAACAAATATTCTGCAAAAGTCACCGGTTCTTAGTGCTTGCAATAATTTTAATAATTACTGCTCATCCTGTGATATCCATATTAGTTCTTTAAGAGAAATTTATGAAAAGATATTGGAACACATTAGTGGTACTTGATTGATGTTCTACCATAACCTATACTATTATCACTGCGTAGAGCGTTGTTTGTATTTTATTATTTTGTTAAATATTTGGTATTTTAGAATTTTAGTATTTTATTATTTTCTTTTAGTGAACTGAATATTATTGTTTATATTGTAACATAACATTTCCTGTTATTGGGTTTTACCTGTTGGAAATAAAATCTATCTATCTATCTATCTATCTATCTATCTATCTATCATTGCAACGACTTCAGGTATCTACGTTCTTATAATTTGGTTTTTAGTTACATCTTAACAAACATAAGAATTCTTGATATGACTAAAAACTTTATATTGAAAAAATCTACATTTTAAATACAAGCAATAATTGTGTCTGTATAATATATGTATATACTTAATAATTTTTTATTTAACTTTGCCTATAAAATTATCCTTATATCTACTAAAGTCCTTGTGATTTTTTAGGTAGTTCTGACTGCAAACCATAATTATAAGCATGTACTGTTGTTGCATTGACTAAATTGAAAATGTATTGAGTTTAATTATTTTTTCTTAACATCGATTCTTTTACATAAAAAAAACAACAGTAAAAGTCCTTGCGATTTTCATCCGTTTAGTCTATTTCCACAAAAATTTTAATAAAGGCCTTTTGCTCGTACTATTCCAATCGTGAAAATTTTATTTGTCTGCGTAAAATTCAAATTACGTTCACGCAGTAAATAACCCGAAATTGTAATTGTATGCAAAAATATTAGGGCCGAATTAATGCCTATAGCAGTTAGGGAAGAAGGGTTATGACCAAAATGAATACAAATGAATTGAGCGTCACGAAGTCTCGATTTGCATGAGTCCAAGTGACGCGCCCTGTTATGCTAATGCTACCGTAATATATAATATTGCAAGGAAAGCTACAGCATAGCAAACGGAAACCTAAATAGGGCCATACTTTAAGCCATATCGTGGCCGAGTGAGTCTCCAAAATTTCTTTGATAAAGCTGATATTGTTAACATACAAATTTTTTATAAACATATTATGGAGTGTGTTGTTTATGAGATAACAAGTGTTGAAATTCGTTGATACTATTTTTATTATCTGTTTAATATGTTCATCGAATCCACGTCGAGATAGAACAAACTTATAACGGATTAAGTCTGCATTAGCTAATTTGGTACGGCGTAACTGAGATCGACACGTGAAAAGATTGCTTCGAAAACGAGGTCGCTAGGGAACCGAAGCCTTTTCGTAACTTACTTTTCTTTGATCTTGCGTCAATCTGTCCTTCGAACATGCAATAAAGCGATATTAATGATGAAGCGTAGTTCCTGAATCAACTGCCATTATCTCGCAATATTTCATATGCCTTGCTTGTAATTTGTTCATGTTTTATGATAATCCAGTTTTATATTCCTTCCATTAAGAACAAGTAAAATTTATTTTTTACTGAACATTACTTAAAAAGGTATTTTATGATAATATACAGGGTGCCGAAAATTAGTAGGTCAATCCGTTAACCATAGATAGCTGATATGAAAATAATGGGACTTTCATTATGCCACTTTTCATTTAGGAGCCCCATTTTTGAAATACAGGGTGTCAAAATGTAAATGTCACAAAGGAAATTTGTCGATAACTCCGGTAGAATTAGAGATATTTGTTTGAAATTTCGCTAACATTTTTTTCTTGTAGAGACACACTTTCAGTATACTTTTGGTAAAAATCAAAGCACGAGCGGAGGTGAGGGGTTAAAGTGCATTATGACCCCCTCAACTTTTTCATACTCACGCCTATGGTAAAAAAATATATTTTCTTAGATAAAGCGGCTTTTATTCTAACTTTTCTTATTCTTGCAAGATTTTGATTTGGAGCCTGGATTACCAGATATTGTAACTTATTTTAATAAAGTTTAAAATCCGTTTTGTACTATAAATTTTATTTAACATTTAACAACATGAAACAAACTGCGTATATTTTATATTACAAACAGAAATTAAATTCGAAAAATTATATTAAATGTTCAACATGAGAACCACCTTCGCGGACGCACATCCTGCATCTCTTTATAAAGGAGAAACGAATATTATGAAAAATATGTGGTTTCACCTAAATTGCTCGGCTCCTTCTAAAATTCTTAATTTTAAATGTTGTTCATCCACAATTGGAACCATGTAAACAAAATCTTTCATAAACCCCCAGAAACAGAAGTCTAAGGAATTAAGGTCTGGGGATCGAGATGGCCATTTGACTGGCGCAAGACGTCCCCGGTCGATCCAGCGGTTAGGAAAGGTTTGGTTTAAATAGTTCTGAACAATTCGGCCATAATGTGGCGGAGCCCCATCTAGTTGAAACCACATATTTTGCCGAACCGCTAAAGGCAAATCATCAAGTAAGTCTGGTTTGCAGAAAATGCAAAAATTCGACGGCATTTAAACGGGAGGGTAAAAAAAACGGTCCTAAAAGAAAGTTATCAATTATTCCTGCCCATACGTTTACTTTAAAACTTACTTGATGATGTGCCTCTACAATGAATTTCGGATTTTCAGCAGCCCATGTATGAGTATTATGAATATTCGTTACTCCGTTACGAGTAAACGAGGCCTCATCGGAAAATAAAATAAATTTACTAAAATTAATATTATCATTATTTTCTTGGCATATCCAATTACAGAAAGTGACTCTTGCTTCTGAATCTAAAGGTAGAAGTGCCTGCACTTTTTGTACATGATATGGGTACAGTAATTGCTGTTTGAAGACACGTTAATATTATTGTTGCCACCATTATTAATTTGATTAGCTAGTATCCTCGTACTTATACTCGGAGTTTCTTCGACAATTTGCAAGATTTGCTCCTCTTCGTTTGGACGTAATTTCAGTTGCCGTCCACATTGGCCCACCCTCCTATGCTTAAAGTTGCCAGATTCTCTCAGACGGTTGACTAAGCTTAAGAAAAATCTCCTTTTTGGATGGTGCCTGGTTGGAAATTTGTCCGCATAACGCCTAGCAGCTAAACTAGCATTAGAGTTAGATTTTCCTAAAAGCAAGAGAAATTAAATTGTTTAGGTTCGAGATTACAATTAACACTTATTAAGAAAAATCCTATTCCTTTTAATAAGTACTTACTTACCCATTATTAAAATCATATCGGTCATTTCAGAAAATGATAGCAAACCTTCTCTGTTCGCCATTTTTTATTGAACACTTCAATTAAAAAATGTCTAAATAACGTTTTTTCTATTTAACTTATAAATTATTTTGACAACCAAATGTACCTACCTATCTGACTTTGTTTTCAAAGCCTACGTAGAACTTATTACTTGAAACACTAGTTACCAAATCCATACTATCCGTCCAAATAAGTTACAATATCTGGTAACCCAGGCTCCAAATCAAAATCTTGCAAGAATAAGAAAAGTTAGAATAAAAGCCGCTTTATCTAAGAAAATATGCTTTTTTACCATAGGCGTGCGTATGAAAAAGTTGAGGGGGTCATAATGCACTTTAACCCCCTCACCTCCGCTCGTGCTTTGATTTTTTTTTATCAAAAGTATACTGAAAGTGTGTCTCTACAAGAAAAAAATATTAGCGAAATTTCAAACAAATATCTCTAATTCTACCGGAGTTATCGACAAATTTCCTTTTTGACATTTACATTTTGACACCCTGTATTTAAAAATGGGGCTCCTAAATGAAAAGTGGCATAATGAAAGTCCCATTATTTTCATATCAGCTATCTATGGTTAACGGATTGACCTACTAATTTTCGGCACCCTGTATATCAAATCTCCTACAATTCCTATCAATGAAGTCATATGTATGCTCTCTGATACCAAACATCTAGGTATGCTAATGAACAATTCCACAGACAAAGCTCTATTCAATAATTATCTAAAAAAATTAATCTAGCTAAATTTACTAACCTGGTTTAATGAAAACATTCTATAAATATCTAAGTTCACTTTTGAAAATGTGGAAACTCGAAAATTAACCACAATAGATGAGATCTGACTTATTTCTGCATTTTTAGGATTGCTTCTTCAGGTGGCCTCCTTTAAGTTGAGTCCAATATCTAACTAAAAATTATACCACTATTTTTTTACTGTTTAAGAAAGGTATTTTAAGCTAATATGTATCAATATGTATGTACAGTAAAAAAATGTTACAAAAGCTAATAATAAGGAATATATGGGTAGATATTGTAGGTGTAATTCAACGCTGGTTGGGACTTTAGTCCACAGAGTAGCTAGCTTCACACAATATTGTTAATACCTAAAAATATATATATAAAAAAAACGATTACATAAAGGGTAAAATTTTGTTATATCTCTAATACATTTTTATGTGAACTTTTTATTTCCGATAAATTTTACACACATTTGTATGTTACCAAATATTTTATTCTGTTAGACGTTAATATCAATAGAGAACTGAAATTATGCAAAAGAGTTGTTCTTTTTTCCAAAAGTACATGACATGGTAAATTTACAAATTAATTAATTAATATTTCTGTTTATAGAACTATTTTTTTTACATCGCTTAGCTCAGTTGCCTCCAATATTATCAGTATCAATATGAAAAGTTTCACAGTTCTCAGATAAAGTACATTGTAAAAGTCAATCAATTACCAATGATAATAGTTTATTCTTTTAGCCGTAATCAAACTGTTCATTATTTTTTTTTACCTAAGCATCAACACGTGGCGTGCCAATGTGTTTCTGCTTTGCAGCTTTTACGTGAAATACAATACGAAAATCAAAAAAAGTCACGTTTATTAAAAGCATGGTTTATTCCATGGGACTGGCATTAAATTTCATATATAAGCTTAAAAACACAAAACAATGTTGGCACATCATGTGATGTCACGTGACCGAATAATAATCTACCACTTATATAACGATTTGTTGGACGGTTTTATATATTCCAGTAATTTTTATGTGACACTCAAGTTATCTTATATCGTTGAATTCAGAAAAAAAATCTGTATCAAAGTATAAAAATATAATATAAAGTATGTTCAAAAAGTTTCAGAACTCATTTCTTGTAGATTTATTATATTATACGATCGAGTAGCTTATTACCTTCAAAATATTCCCTCAATGTGTCTTCTGGAATCCTTTGTATTTCGTCCAGTCAATTTTGTGTTATGTCTTCAATAGTGTGAAATATTGAGGAGGATTGAGCTTGAGGAATCAAGAAAAATTCGGTAGGTGCCAAGACACGCGAGTCACTCGCGCAATATGATACTCGTCGGGCGATGTCACTCAGAACGATGTATTTTCTGCCCGATTATTGTTCTTCGTACAGATGGCATTATTGGAAAAGTTACAAAACATAATGCTAACACGTTTCTCTGGAACTCATCACAAAATTGCCAACACAAAAATGCTCTTACAAATACAACTATATCTAGTAGCTGTCATTAACAGAATTAAAGTTCAGATCCTTAGCTTTAGCTGGGATTCTTTGATCTGCCTTTGCTTTTCTCGGGCTAGAATCTGTCAAGAAGTAGACCCGCTATCGGTATCTCTGGGCCCGCCCATATATTGATTTCGGCTCCTGTTGTTGACATTACGACAGTTAAAATGTATTAGAAATGTCAGATGTTGGGCATGAGGCCCGGTCCACTGTCCGTTTGCGCAGATGTAAGGGCACTGACATTATTAGACCGCTGACGAGATCCTAAACAGCCTCAGTCGCGGCGAAGCTTTCACCACTGAAGATGCCGACAGTGAAGAACGACGAAACGTTTGGAAACATGAGATGCGAGGCGGCTACAGAAACGAAACAATTACAGAAGCAGCTACGGGTCATCTCGGAAGATCACCATTATCCGAGGAACGGTTCCTACCGTAGCAGTCGTAATACCAAAAACAGGAGCCTAAATCAATATATGGACGGGTCTAGAGATACCTATAGCGGGTCTACCCTCCACAAAACCCATCCCGAGAACAACAAGCGCAGGTCAAAGAATGCTAGATAAAGTTAGAGAACAACCCGGAAAATCACTATATATCAAATTTATATAAGTGTAGGATGCAAAATTGTCCTGTAATTCAGTGTTGGAAGTTCTGGGAAGTTTTTGACCAGATCTAGTTTTTATTTAAAAAAACTGATAGTCGCCTGCTGCCAAAGTGGACGAGAAAAAATAAAACCAAGTGTCAGATTGTAAATATTATTAAATAAATGTCTACTCTTTTGTATTTTTTTTTAATGTCAAGATTATACATAGTTTGTTCATTTTTTCCAAGACATTCTGTACCAGATGTATGGAAGATATACGGTAATTGCGAAACCCCTAATACCCGAAAGGATTGTCCAGGGGGCAAAAGTGAACAAAAAAGCTAATAAACATATGATCGAATACCAACGGTTGCTGAGATAGCAATGAAAATATTTTTACCCGAGTCAATTATTGTAATGCATCACTAGAGAAAAGGTAAAGGTCTGTAGGTATTATAAATTATAACATTGATTAAAAATCTAATAAACCGAAATTAATGAATTAAATTTTGAAATATACTACCGTTCGCCTCAATGCATGCATCAACTCGTTTGTGGATTTCACGAGTAGCTCGTTGAAGTGCACGGTGATTTTCTCTTATAAGTGCTGCACAGCTGACAATCCGATCAAATAGCGTCTCTCTTGTGTTCACTATGGTTGCATATAATAATGATTTAAAGCATCCCTAAAGGCATGCAATGGAGGGGATTCAAATCTGGTGAGCTTGGTGACCAACTTTGGAAACCACCTAAGCCAATCTAGCGTTGTGAAAGCGATTTTTAAGATAATTGATCACAACACGACTAACATGGACAGGAGCAACATTATGTTGAAAGTACATGTTTTGCCTAATATCCAATGGAACATCGTCCAGTTGATCTGTCAACTTATAAAAATTGTACATATCTAGCTCCAGTAAGATGACCATCTAGCATAACTGGGCCAAGTAATTGATTATTAAACATATCACATCACACGTTAATTCTGAATCGATGCTGAAAGTTACTTTTCACCGTGGCGTGCGGATTTTCATCTGACCAACGATGTTCATTGTGACAGTGATTTATTCCATCACGAGTAAATTGAGCCTCATCAGTGAACAAAATGTATTTGTAAAGTGTATGGTTTGCCTTTGTCCAATTGCAAAAATGCAGCCGCAAATCATTATTACCGCCCTGAAGATACTGGACGCGCTGAATATGGAAAGATTTTAAACCAATTTTATGAATGACTTCCCATGCCGTAGTTTGATTAATATGGAGACGAGTTGCAATGCGCCTTCTACTTACACCCGGGCTACGTTCTACCATATTTAGAATTACTTCTTCCACTGCTAGACCAGGACCAGCTTGCCTCTCAATTGTAATTCTCACACTGAGAAACATTCCAGTTTCACGTGTATTGTTGAAGACTGTCTGGAATACATTTTCTATCTGGCATTTTTCGGTTCAGGAAGCTACGCCGACATTCAGCAGCTGCACAATTAGCACCACCGTTGCAATACCCATAAATAAAAATAATATCAGCGTATTTTTGATGACTAAATGTGGCAGGCATTACGAAATTATATGTGTACAATACCGATTAAACGGACGCATATGTAAAAATAAATGCGAAAGTTATGAAATAAGCGTTTAACACAAACGATAAAATAAATGTGGCAATTCGTAATCACTGATCGGAGTTTGATTTAGAATGCTTGACCTACTCGAAATAAAATATCAAATAATAATAGCTCTCGCAAAAATAGCAATAAAAATATTTTCATTGCTATCTCAGTAACCGTTGATATTCGACCATATGTTTATTAGGCTTTTTTGTTCACTTTTACTCCCTCAACATCCCTTTCGAATATTGGGGGTTCCCCCTCAATCACCCTGTATATAGTAGATCATTCTGAGGCAAGACTCCGTTGATTTTTTACGTTAAAAGGAATAATTTTTACACTACAAATCATAAAATGAATGAGGCGATTTGGCAAAGTTGGACCAAGTAAATAAAGAAATATGTATGGATTAGTTCTTTAATAAAGCACACTGCATATTTTAAAAACAGCACAAAAACGTAACACAATAAACGGTTTCCATACTTTCTGTTAGATACAGACATGCTAGAAAGAATATTTTACGTAAATCAATTACGCAATTTTTCCTTGTACGCCGTTTTTCATTTCTGCTAATCCATAGTGAACATTTCTCTAAGTGTAAATTAAAAAATACTGTTAGTTGCCCCGCCGTCACCTAATGGCCAGAGTATTTAGGCAATAAACTTACTAACCGGCTCCCGTGCGCCATTCCCGGCCATTTGTTAATTTAATTATCTCTAATTACCAGTTTCCCGTGGCAGTTTGATTGCAACCAACTGCGAGAGTAAATTTCGCCGAACTACTGCAACAAATTTAGATACTTTAGCGCGATGTCGCCTACCGGGCTCGTTAGCCAGACCGCAGAGATCTGGAGTTGTGTGGGATCGGCCCTGGTCTGGATGAGCGATAACTATGAGTTATCCAAAGAATATTGGAGATGTTATGATTTGGGTATGATATTCATGTAAAGGTGCATAGGTATACATACGTCATAGACCAAAGGTAATGAACGAATTCGTTTGCTTACTGTAAAATTGTAAAGAATGTCACCAAAATATCTTCGTTATACATACAGTGTATGTTATCAATACATTAAGCGAACAAATTTGTTCATTACCTTCATTCATTTTATGTTGGTTCATATCTAATTCTTTTTTTAACCGTATTTTAATTTAATTAGATCGTATTTTATAAATGAATTCAGCAATATGTCATATTTAATACTTTCGGTAGGTGGGACTATTTATTTTCATTGTATCCATTAAGGGAACGAATTCGTTAAAAAAAATAAATATGACATCTTGGTGGAAAGTATCTTCAATAGTAGTGGTAGTGGTAGTAGTGATAGAAGTGGCAGTAGTGGTAGTAATGGTAGTAGTGGTAGTAGTGGTAGTAGTAGTAGTAGTAGTAGTAGCAGTAGCGGCGAAAGCTGTTGAATTTTCTGATATAAAATATGTGTTATAAATTTTATTTATTTATTTTCTCTCAATTTTTTGTACGTTCATTTTTTATTACACTTAGCCGCCGGTGCCGGTCGCCGACTGCATGCTTTGCCTTGTGAAAAGTTGCACAAGGTCATGTTTTACAGTGGCGTGCAGAGATGTATTTTTAAATTATTTTCGAACTGTCCTTTTTGATTTTCTTTTACAAAATTGTATCTGTAAGAGTATCCTGAATATAGTGCTAACACTTGATTATTTTTAAGTTAGTTAAAGTTTTAATGTTAATGCAATTTGTAAAATGAACATCTTGTGGGATTTCAAGTTATGTGAAAATATTAACCTTAGCAGAATCTTTGAACTGTTACAGTAACTAAAATTAATTGTAATATTTAGAAATAAGGTATATATTTTTTTTTCACTTATTTTTTATAGGGAATTTATTTATTTAATAAGAAAAAGAACACATTTATAACAATTAGAAATACATACTTATATAGATATAAGTTTAATATGTCTGTTTTTAATATTACACATTATTTTTCTCATATATAATTTAATATTAAAAGAGACCTATTAAACCATATAATTCTGTAATCGTGAAAACTTTCCACTATAATATGTAGATAACTATCTGGTTGGTATCTATATCTGTAAAAGGCAACGAGAAACGATTCTTTTTTTTTAAATGCATTAGGTACTAATGAAAAATTAATGAATAAATCATTTAGCTTTTTTAGTTGAGGCGACATATTTACATGATGATGATTGAGAATCTTTGATTGCTGCTTTTGGATGGTACATTCTTTAAAATTTATACGACATCAGTTTGGTAACTGTTAAAGTTCCGAAATATAATTTTTCATCTAATTGTTAAATTAGGAGCATCATCTGTTTCAATATTCAGATGGATACACTAAGCAGCAAGAAAGTTCTGTCATTTAAAAGAGACATAATGTGCCACAAGTGGCGCCCTCTAGTAGTGACGTCAAAATTAGAAACAAATTTGAATTTCTCGCCCACAAAAAACCCTGAATTACAAATTTTATGTAGTTATGTAATATTTGAATTTTTTAAGAAGTTATCTACAAATATCGAAAATAATATTTTAATTTTGACACCCTGTATCTTTTTTATTATGCGTCTTGGGTTATAGGTATGTTAGGTTAAATCGATTTACTTTCACCTAAGGAATCTGTGGTCTCATTTTTGCTACTTTATTTAAAATCACCCTGTATATATTCGTTAAGAGGATTAGCACCCTCTCTGCGGATATGGTAGAGTGGATGAATTGACTTGGGTCAATGTGAGAGATTGATACCGGTCGACGTTTGACCACCCTCCTAATTAATGACATTTTCCAGGTTACCCTCATTCCTGCACTGAATGGTGGTTAGGGCCTACGTAAGTTGTTCCTGGGCGCAAATGCGCCGTCCTGGTTAATAATACTATGCTTTTCACGCACAAGTCTCTGACTTCTGGGCTGATCCTCGTCATTAGAATAAGAGGTAGAGATATCATTATTATTATTATTTGAATGATTTTGCAATATTAGTACGATCTGAAAAAAAATATAATTATTTTCAGGCGCTTTAAAATAAATTGAGAACCTTATAGCAGGCCGGGATGCGTTCTCTATTTTATACTTGTATTTAGAATACGAAGATGGCCGTCAGGGTAATTAGGATTGCGGTTTATAATAGGGGATAATTTTATTTATCACCAAAATAAATATTTGTCACCAAATGAAGTCCTCTGATTATGAAATTCAATCCCAGAAATTATATTTTATATCAGATTAACATAAATGTCACTAAATGCATGTATTCAAATTTATACCAATTTTTATCCAAAATAAACGAATAATGATCAGGTTATGTTAGGTTAGTTATGTTAGGTTAGGTTAATTACGTTTTAGGGTGATTGTACATAAAGTTATAGAACATCGTTTTGGAATAGTTTAGTGTTAACAAATAATTGGTGACAGATCTATCATTTAGATAACAAATTTAAGTATTTGATGACAAATTACGTTTTCGGGTGATTGTACATAAATTTATAGATAATCGGTTTGGAATAGGTTGGTGTTAACAAATTGGTGACAGATCTATCTTTCTGAGAATACATCTAATTATTTGGTAATGGAAACCACATTAAACTGGTGACCGATAAAATCATACCCTTTATAATATATATTATTAGTTTACCCCGAAATCCTCCGGAATACGCGAAACTTGTAGCAGAAAACAATAAAGCGCGACAACAATCTTGGGCTCAATACAAATAAATATGTATTGTATATTAAGATTTATAATAAAATTATTTTAATAATAATATACTTATGTAGAATTTATTCTTGATCTTTATTTAGTTTTAATTATGTTTAAATTCTTAGGTACCTTTAAAATTAAGGTATATCTACATACCTTTAAAATTAAACAACATACCTACGTATTTAGTAGATACGTTAGTAGTCTTTTTACTATCGAGTTTACAGATTGCTTAATTGTTGGGTTTATAAGGTGGTCCAATAAAAGAAATCAAATTACTGAATTCTAATAAAGCTACTGAAGTTTATACATATCCAATTTAAATTTGAATAACTAATCATCTAATTAAGTATTTTTATATTTGTGTGTGTATAGTTTTGTTAGACGGTGGTCTGTGTGTTAGACATTTGTAAATTTATCTTTTAATTTAAACATAAGCTGAACTGCATTGTCCCTGTACGTTCTCGTGAAGATCTGTAATAGAATAATTTTTTAATATGTACAGTAAAAAATATATTGTTTACACACCCTGTATAATTAGTACCTTACTAAACTTTAAATTAACTAAAATTTAAAAAATGTTAGCTAATAGGTATATAATACAACACATGTTCTGTTTTGTTGTAGGTACTTACATAAAGCTCTTTTTTTAGAAACCAAAACATTCCATTTTATTATTAACTTTGTAATCTAATAAATAATTTAACACAGAAAGGCCCTTGCCCGAGTTCGTGCAAAGGGAATGAGTACCGAGAAGCTGCAGGAGGCAATGACGTCACGCCTCGCGAGCGATTAATTTCAATTTGACCTCGTATATTGCGAAAACTACTTATCAAATCGAATTTTATGGGCTCATAGATGCTTCATAACAATTAAGCAGACAGTGTAATTTGAGATTTAACCAAATTACTCTATTTAAATGATGTTTTTTCGGGTTGTAAACTCATAACTGTCGCCGTCAAATTTCTTTATTTGTTCATGTTGCTGTTCTTTGATTAGGAGCTGACCTATATCAAAACTCCCATATTATTGATTTGGGTTCATGTTGGTAGTTCTAACGCTCTACGGTTGTAGCTATTCCTCATACAACAGTGGTCATATGAAACGTTCCTTAGTACGTAACATGATTTTATCCAAAGCTACAAAAAGTTTAACTGCTCTTCACTGGATATCTTGCAAGTTGTAGCTTGTTACCGAATCTTATCTAATCTGGATTCATATCCATAGATATGACAGACGTATGATTTCTCACAATTTTTGTATTCTAGCATGCTTTGTATAACTGACATTTTTTCACATCTTTCAAATAAGATTTGAGAGTAACGTCATTTTGGAAATTCACCGCTAGACTAAAGGGAAGAAAGTACTTTTCCGAGTATTTAAATCGCCACCCGCGAGGGCCATTAAAACGAAATCCGAATGTGTCTCGCAACGGGTGGACCGAGGCAGCGGCGCAATTAAAGCGACAAATTATATTGCCCCTGGAAGTTGTGTTACGACCCTAATGGCTGCGTACTGATTTTACACTGACCGTTTGCGCTAATGGAAACGGAGGATGCTGTCGGAATGATATACCTAGTCGTCTAGCATCACTTTAGCAAACTCAATAATTTACCATACCAAACAAACTAGAAAATGTGTCTTTGTAGATATTTGGAAATTATTCACATTAAACCTACTTACAGAAACAAGATGATTAATGAAACTGATAAACGTAACTCACTGGATATACCGTATGGATCGCTTCTAAAATGAGAAAAACTATATTCTGATTTCGTATTATAAGAAACTTTTTGGACCAAATTTGCTTGATACATCTTAACAAATTTACGTTGAATTTCTCACAAGAAACAACCATTTAATTTTTACAAGTACATGAATCGATGTTTCTCATTCATCCTAGTTCGAATCCTGCGTTCGGAAGACCATAGATCAGTTATACCTGTGGAGAGAATAGGCACTCACTCTATCATCTCTTCCACTGAAGCTGAATTCAGTGGGAGATATTCTATTCAAAGTTAACTCATGTTAAGAATTTATACAACGTACATTCGTTGCAACATAAAGATTTCCGGTTCGAATCAATATCATATTTTGTTTAAATTATGATGGCTTAACCGTTTGCCTATCACACATGTGCCTAGATAAAAACAATTATTTTTATAAGACAGTATTTAATATGTCTTTATTTATATACTACTTACCCTTATTTTGTTCACAAAAATATAATTATTGGTCAATAATTTGTCGGAACGGATTCCCTTATAATTTTGTTTATATGTCTGTTTTTGCCAATTTAATGGTGAATCAGAAAAATAGTATACAATATTTTGGGAAAATGAGTACAAGTTTAACTTATCCTAAGTATAAGTTTACTTATCCTCATTTCATTTTTCTTCAATCATGCAACAGAAACTAATTGAAAAAGCTATACACATTTTTTATTTTATTTTAGGATATCACAACGGGTATGATCGATTACGGCCTAACGACCCAATCTAACAAATAAGGGATTGTTCGACGTTACCTTAACCTTGCATAAATATGCACTATCCTTATTACTGCTGCTTTAATAAAACAGCACATGTACGCATAAGGTAGCCTAAATAATGCTTAACCGTATGAGATGTCCAATAACTCTCTGTTCTCTGAACAAAGTCCATTAAAATACTGAGCGACTAACGTAGAAACTGTGAGATTAGAGTCCTGAATCAGTATAATTTTTTTTATATTTATTTTCCTTCTAGTTTTGACTTCTTCAGCCCTCCTCAAGGACATAGTCATCTGTTATACGACTTCGAAACTTACACACTATAAAAAAGAAAAATAAACAACACATAATTTGAGATATGTGGTCTGCTACTTCTTGCTCGGCGTAAGCGACTCGACTTGAAGGATGCGACCTACGTTACAGCAGGTACTTAAAAGCAGACCTCTCGCTCTGGGCGACGCGCCATTAAATCTATAAATGATACTGCAGGTAACAACTACTCCGCAGACTAATACCCCGACCGCTATTGAATTTCATCTGCAATATCTGTGTAAATAGCCAAGAACCCTTATCGAGCACACCACCAGACATATACTGGTTTCGGGTTTGTTAGCCCTCATCAGTATGGCATAGGTGATGACCGACAATTGAGCTGGTTGTTCCTTCATATGTATGTTCACATGTAGACTGAGTGAAGGTGAGATATAAGTGCTCTGCTACTTCCTGCTCGGCCTAAACGACTCGACTAGCAGGAAGCGACCTACATTACAGCAGGTACTTAAACGCAGACCTCTCGCCCTGGGAGACGCGCCATTAAATCTATAAATGATACTGCAGGTAATAACTACTCCGCGGACTAATGCCCCGACCGGTATTGAATATCCGGTATTGTTACCTGCATTTTCTAAAATATTAAATGTTCAGATTTATGTAAAAGCATAAAATTATTGTCAATATTGAAAGAATGTTTATACAAATTTAAATGTCTACAAAAAAAAAACAGATCTTTCAAAATCATTTTTATTTAAATGCTCTGCAATTCGAGTTTTAATATTCATGACTTTATCTTATTTATTTGGTTTAGACTAAAATAATGTGTATTTTTTTAGGATTGTTAAATACACCATTTACTTTTAAATATTTTCTAATAATATTACAAACATAAAATTGGACAAAAAAACTGAAATTGATTAATATCCAATGTTATGTTTACCTCTATAAAATTTTATTTTTGTGACTATGAGCATTTGAAAAAATTATATCTGTTCATTCAATATCTCATAGTAAAGGTGCTAAAGGATTACCCATTTCAAGACCATCATTCTGTGTGTAAATGTAAATAAAAGAAATTGATTAAGACCAATCTACAATATCATCTGGCAAATTAGACTCGTTTAACAAACTGATAACTAAACGTAAACTAATTAGCACAGGAACGTTGGTGTTATAATCTTATATGTTAAATCTAAAGAATTTTTGACTGTAAAATAAGAAGAAAAATTCAAAGTTTGTTTAAAAGAATCATTCAAAAATTTTGAATTTAAATAACAAGGAGAGTTGATGAATTAAATAATCGATCTAACAGGACAATTTGTTTTATGAATTTTGGGTAAACCATATAATCTTGGTAAATTAACATTCACTAGAATTTTACACTAAAAATTAATATTTCCCAATGTTTTTCCCAACTATTTTTCTGAATAAATAATTTTAATTTTCTATTAAATACCTAGATCTAAAGGGTTATCGGGCAAAAAGTATTACAATTCTCGGATAAAAATTTTTCTTTGTCATTATTATACATGATAATAACAGCATCAAAATTAGGTTATTAATTAGAATTGAATTTTTTAAGGATTTAATTATTTTACTAGTTTTATTATAACTAACATATGAAGAACTATTAGGCAAAACATATTATAATGTTTGAGCAAAAATTTAAAAACTTGAGCTCTAATGTTACTTTTCTTACTTTCATCATTCAGGTATAATATTCGACGTCAACAGTATTTAGATGTAAACATATATCCTGTATATCCTGTATACTAGTTCTGAGTAGTATCGTGGAAGTGAAACATAAGTAATTTATCAGTGGAAGTTGGAAATAGTGACGTTCGACAACTTGCGCTTAAATTTATTTGAAACTATACCAAACTAAAAACCACAAACTTTTCGTGCAGCATCTGGGGAGAATTCAGTTGATGTCAGATCGCTCCATCATCGATTATTTACTGAGTTTTTCAACTCAATCTCCGCGTGTTCGTGCTAACCGCGGTCTCTGAAATTGCATGTACATGTCCAATACTTTCTGACTGCCTTTTCTAGCTTTAAGTTAGATAAACTGACTTTTTAGTCAAAATGCATGAAAATAAAATATTTGGAAAATACTGTTTTATTCATTTTATTTCACATCAGCAATTTCATTTACTTGTAAATACAAGGTCATTCTTAACATATACGTATAAATTTGGGAAATTATAGCTGATGAGAAATAATGACAGCGAAAAAAAGTAGTAAAATATTTTTAGTTTCGGAAATTTGCAAAAATTTATCAGGTGAAATTTTGTGTTTATTAAAAAAATAAGAAGCAAACAAATCATGAAGATATGTTTGGTATATTTGTTCGAGGTCATTTTCACGCGATTATAGAAGTATGGTAGGTACATAATTTCTCAAAGGAAGAACTTATGGATATGCTATACGGGGAATTACATGAAAATTCAGTGGCTGCAGTTGATCTTTATCTCCAAAGGTTTCCCATCTGACAGGTGAAGCCTTTATACGTGTGGTTCAGCTATTAGGCCACACGTGGGCCCTTTTTGCCCATCCTGCCATCCCATCACCTCTCTACTATCTGCCCTCGGCCCTCCTCGAACCTACCCGACACCCTAATGAACGCCAGGATCTTGGCCCCTCATCTCTTCCCTTTGTAGCTCCTCGGCGCCAAAGATTCTAGTGTCACAAGAACCGCGCAATGTCCTAGAAAATTGATAGATGTCTCTTCCCTCTCTCCACATTATGGGCATAAGGGATCCTCCTCTATTCCTATCAAGCTTAAATGCCTCCTGAGTCTGCAGTGGTCCGTCAGGACATCCACCATTTGGACTGAGGTTCAGTAGTCACACTGTTCTAGATTTATTAGGCTCATTGAATAAGTCATGGTGTTCAGCGGGGTAGAGAAACTGATAATTTCTGGTCGAAGCCTGAGTAAGATGGAGGAGTCATTCAACCTAGGCAAATTGTAAATCTCGAGAAAGAGATTTTACGCCGTTGAAGAGCAGCTTGGTATAAGCATTACGACAATTACAATGCAATCTCGAATATCTCAATCCATGGTTTGGGGAACGTTAAGACACGACTTACTCTACCCATTTTACGTGCAGAAGATTCAAACCTTATTTCCAAGGGATCTCCCGCTAAGAGTGAACTTCCAAGTTTATGCACTCTGTAACAGTAACGTAATATTTAAATTTTAACTAATTTTTAAATAGTAATTGTTTTTTCCAAAATCTATAAATTGATTCTTCATCCATGGGATGTAAATCAATGTTGGAGATACAGGCTTCATTTATATTTTGAATAAAAATTATCCAGTGCAGTTTTTCAGCGCAGGAGCGTTATTGGCAAGATAACTAAGATTAAAATCAGTATAAATTTGCGCGAAACTTTGCCAAACGAATAAATTATACATATAGTATAATTCCGTAATCGTTAAATACGCAGCTAAAATTATTGACAGGTAAAATATTTGGCGTTCATGAAAGTTCTGCTGACAATGATTGTAGTTTATTCTGGATTTTGGTGATTTCTAGTGAACAGCGCGCATTTTATGAAAAAAGCTTAAAAATGCAAGGAATACCCCTCATTCTAATCACGAGGATTGGCCCAGAAGTCGAAGACTTATGTGGGAGATGGGGCGGTATATTATTACTTACGTGGGTAGGCCCTAACCACCATTCAGTGCAGGAATGAGGGAAACCCGGAAAACTTCATTAATTAGGGGGGTATTCAAACGTCAACCGATATCAATCTCTCACATTGACTCAAGCCAACATTTTTCCACCCTTCCATATACGCAGAGAGGGTGCCAACCCCCTCCACGAATATAGCTAATATGCGGTCTACCGGCTGCGGGGGTCGAACCCACAGCGATCTAGTCACCTTGGTTCAAGTACTAACGCCTTAAACTGCGCGACAACTGACCGATCCGATTTAGTTAGTTAATCTAGAAAAGTTTTGTTGCCATAATTATATACAGAGTGAGTCAGCCATAATTTCATTAATTTTAACCACGTATTCGGGAGGCCTAATAAAGACAGAAAATCGAAAAAAAAATTTTTTACTCGACCTTTAAAAAAATAAACAAATCACCCTATAGAAATCGGTAACACGACGCTCCTGGTGCGCTACGAACTTTCTGATGACACACCCATACGACAATCGAATGCCGGATTAAACATCGTTGCCACATCATGTTTACGTAGATAATATCGCCTAACACTTCAGCGTGTTATTCAAATTTACCCCCATTTAGCACTTTCTGCAGGCTTTTAGCAGTAGTTTCCTTATTTCGGTCTCCAGGAAATAATTTTAACATTATGTTTTTATTTTCATGTTTCTGTAAATATTTAGAAATAAAGATATTTCAGTTGAAATTACTGTTATTATTTTTATGTATGGTTCTTTTCAGAGAAATATAATGAAAAAACTGTTCATTACTCGTCCATAAATTTGCTTTTCCCGTGCTCGCATGAATTTGTCAAGCGCCCACGGCAAATGAAATATACTATATTTATACTCAACGGCAAACACTATAACTAGGATTCTGATCAGATGAAACTTGATATTCGTGCAAAACTCCAAAATTAGGGATACTGATTAAAAATATAATAGTTGTTTATATTAACTCGTTACTTTCGTGCAGTGGAAAGTCGTAGGTGATCAAGGAAAGAAAACTTTACTAGATTCTAATTGGGCAGTAACTTGAATTCAGTTTTGGTATATTCTGACTATTCAAAAACAGCAATGTATGACATAATTTACATGAAGTCCAATAGTCCATATACGTACATAAAACATTTATTATGAACTAATACCATTTCAAAAATTGGTGATTTCAAAACGTAGAATCAGTTTCTCAATGTCGGCGAATTACATTTTGTAAGACCTATGTATACACTTTAAATTTTTGTAACTGAGACGTAAAGACAACCAAATTGGCGGCATTACAAAATAAGAGAATGCGAAAGAAGTAGGAATCAGAGAAAGGAAAGGAAACGTTTGCAAGAAAACAAACAGTTAATCGAAGCAAATATAAATGAGGAATTGATAAAGATCGAAAATATCATACAAACAGCCAGTGAGAAAGTATTACCAAAAAAAGAGTTTGCAGGGATGAGGAGTGTATCAGAGAGGCTGAGAAGATAAATAAGCTAAGGATTAAAGCACTTCAGTCAGTACAAGAGGGGGATAAGAAAATATACAGGGAACAAAGACGAAAGGCAAAGAAAGTGTTTAGCCAAAAGAAGAGAGCAGAACAGTTTAAGAAAATAGATGAAATAGAAAGTCATTATTAGAGAAAAGAAATACGTAACTCCTAGTGGTGCGGCTTCACCGCAAATTATTCAAATATTCATATTTTCTCATAAAATATATAAAAATATAATAAAATACATTTGTTGCAACAACGCAATATAAATAGTTAGTTACTTCATTTCAAATATAATAAAATTCATTTGTTGCAACAACGTGACATAAATAGTTAATTCATTTCAAATACTGTTTTTTTTCGCGTTTTTTTTAGGAAAATTTTTTTTTGTGCCTCTACGTAGATAAGAATAGATAGACTTCGAATATAGTCGGCGAAATGTGTGATCGTACTGTGTCGTGTCCCGATCCACTTCCTGAAGGGCCCTTCCTTCGTTACAAGAAAACAGTTTGGTAAGCCTTTTCCAATTCGTTTACATTGTATTTGATTTTTTATTTACTTTAATTCATACAGTCCATTACTTTTATATGACCATAGCGTCACATGTTGATCCTTCTCCGGATTTAAACCTTTCTTTATTGTTGTTGTAACAAATTATATATTAATTTCATTATTAACAATATTGATATTTTAATCTTATTTCAAGTTAACTTCTATTCTTACAAAAATTAACTTACAGTTATAAACTGTATGTCCATTACCTTTATATGACCATAGCGTCACACCTATAGAGAGATAAAAAAAGGAGAAAAAAGAGAAGTAATATATGTGAGGGATAAAAGTATCAATTTAATAAGAGACGAAACAGAAGTAAGAGAAAGATGCAGGCAATATTTTGCAGATATGCTTAATGAAGAGAGATGGTGCTGGCAAGGGAAGAGGAAGTGGACTTAAAAGAACCTACAAAAAAGGAAATATACATAATTATAACTTTATAACGGCAGATAACATTAAGTACGCAGGAGAGGATTTAAGACAAAGTGTATACGAAATAATCCGAAAGATTTGGAGAACAGAATGTATGCCTGAAAATTGGAGAGTTGCTATGATTATAACAATGCTAGATATAGTGTATAAAATCATGGCAACGTTAATAAAATAGATAATAGAATCTATAGCAGAACTTCAGATAGGGGAGTAGCAAGCAAGTTTTAAAAACGGGCCAACGGTCAACAACGGTCCAAATCTTCATGGAAATTCTGACTACATGCTTTGAATATGGGATTAAAATTATGGTCTTATTCGTGGACTTTAGAATGATTTGGTCAAAAGGAATAAACTAAGTAAAATATTGAAACAATTTGGGATACTAACTAAACTGATTAGGCTATTGACAATGACCTTAGAAAATACTAAAAGCAAAGTACGAATAAAAGGTGAATGGTCGGAAGATTGTACTGTTGACACAGGACTGAGACAAGGAGACCCACTCTCAACGCTTCTTTTTAACTTAGTACTAGAAAAGGTCATAAGAGATAGTCAGTTGAACAGAAAAGGACACATATTGTTGAAAAGTCACTACAGTCACCAAATAATAAGTTATGCATATGGCATAGCTATTATTGCTAGAGATGTAGGGAATTAGAGGAAGTAACGAGAAAACTTGCGGCGGAAGCACGTAAACTGGGATTGCAGATAAATCAAGAGAAAAGTAAGCATAGGAGAACAAAAAAAATATGCCAATTTCAAATTGAGAACGCAGCATGGAGAGATGGAGTTTAAAGAAGTTCAAAAATATGTGTATTTGAGGGCGCTGATAACAGCTAACTGTGATTAGGAGCAGTCAATTAATAGGAGAATAATAAAAGCAAACAGAAGTACGGCAGCAGTCAACCACTTAATATAATCAATAAATTTGTCCAGAGGAGTAATATTTAGAATGTATAAAAAAAATTGAGACCGACATCGCTGTATGGCAGTGAAACCTGGATCCTCGATAAGAAGTTAAGAGAAAACATTTTAAGGTGGGAAAGTATGGTCTTAAGAAGAATTCTATGGAGAATGAAGTCGGAGGAAAGCTATGTAAGGAAAAATAATGAGGAAATATATGGAATGTACCAGGCACCAAAAATAGACGAAGTTGTAAAAGCCATAAGAGAGCAGTGACTGGGGCATCTAGAACGTATGGAAGATGAAAGGACAATTAAAATAATTGTAGGAAGTAAACCAAACTACAAGAAAAAACGAGGGAGACCGAGGAAGCGATGGAGGGTAGTAGTGGCAATAAATAAATAAATAATAAGGGAGAAAAATGTAACGGATTGGAAAAGAAAGGCTAAGAAAAAAATGGAGCAGAGGAGAATAACGCAGCTACAGCCAGCAAAAATTTCGTCCATGTGACATCCCTATTATATACTGTGTATATAAGGAAAATAAAAATATACATTATTAAAAATGAAAAACAGATGCTTCTTCTATAAAAAATATCAACAATACGAGAAATAATAAATTAAAAAATCCTATCTTTGTGAACTCCAGAGTATATTTTAATAGACTACTATTGGTTTCATCAAAGATGTTTTATAAAAGATCAAGATAGTCATGATACATCAAATTTGTTAGATTTATTTCACAAAAATTTAATCAAAGTCAGAGGGAAAGGATATGATCGATAAAGGTGGTTGAATTATGAATAAAAGGTAAGGTAAAATAAAATCAATAATATATATTTTATCTCTTATTTTTTTACTAATATTTATTTACAATATACAGAATGTTTAGTGAGTCGATGCATTAATTGCAGGAGTTTCTAACACAAGTAACTTGTGTAGATAATTTTCTATATACAGGGTGTAAAAATTTTATTAAAAAAATTTAATTTTATTGATATCGTGGAAACCGAATAGAATGAAACTTTACAGGTTTTTATGTTAACAATAATACATGTTTTACAATAAATATTTATTTATGTATTAAGAGCGAAATCACGCGAGAGCAGTAATGTCACTTTTTGCTTGTAATGCATACAATGTTTTATCTACAATCACTCAACAAAATAAACTGTTCAATTATTAACTTTATTACGAGAACATTAATAACAACAAATACTTTGTTGCTATTGACAACAAGCGATATCACTCGGCAAGCAATAAAGTAACACTCATGTGACCGCTTCAATAAACGTCAGCTTTTCGTTGTCACTGTCAAGCATAAAACTCCAATTCAATTAATGATTGTAAATAAAATATTGTTTTCAGTTTCATCGAAACACGTACGCACAGGCAGGTCTATGCATATCAGGTGAGCGATCGGTGAGATTTTAGGTAAGTCATATCTGAATACCCAGACATGGGATCCACACCAAACTTTAAGATATACAGGGTGTCTACTTTTATTTGTGAACAAATCCGTAAAAACTTTATTCTTCAAGAAAATCAATTTTTTTTTAAATTTAAATGACATTGAAAACCACTTCCTCTGACCCTACCACGGCATTTAAGATGGCGATCCAAGACCGACTATGATTTTTTGTATACCCTCGAAATTCAATAAAAACGTTTAGCAATTTTCTATGTAAAATCTGATAAGGTGGTGTTATTCAGGACCTCTCAAAACCCCTATGTGTAAAATTTGAACAAAAACTATACAGTGTTTTCTTCTATACGTTCTTAAAGTTTTTTTTTAAATTCATAAAACTTTATTTTTTAAAATATTAAACGCCGTGGTAGGATTAGAAGTAGCGGTTTTCGATGACATTTAAATCAAAAAAATGTTTGTTGTGCTATTTTGAAAAATAAAATTTTATGAATTTTTACAAAAATAAAACTTTAAGAACATGTAAAAGAAAACACTGGGGTTTTTGTTCAAATTTCATACATAGGGGCTTTGAGGGGTCCTGATTATTATCAGATTTTAAATAAAAAAACCGCTAAACAATTTTTTTAAATTTCGGGGGTTTAAAAAATCATAGCAGGTCTTGGATCGCCATCTTAAATGCCATGGTAGGGTCATAGGAAGCGGTTTTCGATGTCATTTAAAATTAAAAAAAATTTTCATTATCTTGAACAATAAAGTATTTACGGATTTGTACACAAATAATAGTAGACACACTATATGTACTGTGGCCATATAGACAACTTTTTCAGAAGGAAAACCTTCTTGTAGCTTGCAAAATAGTTAAAAAAAATTGCTGCCTCACCTAGGAATTTCAAAATCGGCTCTTTCAATTTTCTGAAATATTTATTTTTTAATTTTATTGAAAACTAACGAACTACCTAAGAAGTTTTTAATAAAATTTTAAATAACTCGACAAAGTTACATCTAATATGTGAAAGAATATGTTTCAGAAAGATTAAAGACGCCAATTATGAATTCCAAGATGAGGTGGCTAGTTTTTTAACTTTTTTTCGCACACTGTAAAAAGGTTCTCCTTCTAAAAGTTGAGTTCCATGTCTCGTTATTGAGATATGACATACCAGAAGTCTCACCGGACCTGGATATTTTTAAAGAAAAAAAAATGATCCAACTGATTTTTATTGAAATAAAAATTATTTTTTAATTGATTGTTTAATTTAGAAGTGAAAAGGTCTCTCGACTTTTTTCTTACAACACCATTTTCTAGGAAAAAAAATATAATCAATTTATAATCCGGTTTCAATAATTTTAAAAATAGCAGAAATTATGCACTTAGTTATGATTATGACTTAGCAAGTTAGTAATGATGTTTACTGCGAGTAGTAATAATTTTTTGTAATAAAATTGGTACAAAGAAACTATGTGCATAATTTCCCGTATGTTTCAAATCATTGAAACAGGACTTCCATACCATGCAATAAATGAAATTAAATTTTTTTACTCGAAAATGGTGAGTCGTAAGAAAAAAAAAGGAGAAACCATTTATGTTCCAAATTGAACAAGAAATTCGAAAATAATTTTATTAGAAGAAAAATCAGTGACGAATCATTTTTTCTCTAAAAATATCTAGAGACGTCCCTGCCCGCATACGCCGTGCGTATGCGACTGGTGAAACTGAAAATAGTACTTTTATTGCAAAACAGTTATTGTCGTTAACTGCCACAGCCTGCAAAATTTCATTAAAATATTGCGAGCACACATAATATTTATATTACGTATTTTATACGAATTTTTGTACCAATATCTATGGCTCGAAAATATTTTTTTTATAATCCCTTACACATAATATGCTATTGCGTATTTTATACGAAATATATATGTATATATTTTTTTGATACCAATATCGATGGTTTGAAAATTAATTCTTTATAATTCCTCCAAACTCATATATTATTACGTATTTTATAAGAAAATTCCATAAATATAATATTCCATTACGTATTTTATATTGCATCTTATGTTTTTTTTTCATTATTCGTCTCATTTTCAGACATTAACATTTCATTAAGATTATCGGAATTTTTTGGTCCAAGTTTGTAAGCCATATCTAACCTTCCCCTTGTCAACGCCAAATTGCCTAACATTTTTAATCATTTAGCATTATTAAGGCAACATTTGGCAGATATCTTAATTCCCATTGTCTACTGTAATATTACAACTGGATTATTTAAAATTTTAAAACAGCTGTATTAGGTATATTCTTGGATTATTTCAATTGCTCCATTAATTGCCTCAAACTCTTTAATTATTACATGATACAACTAAGTTTTAAAATTCCAATATATATTTTTTTGAAAGTGAACTAAGATATAGTTCATGAATCAAACTATGCACCACGCAACATCAAAATATAACTAGTAACTGTTATATATCATTTTGAAGGAAAAAATAATGCAACTGAATTGTTTATCAGAAGTAATTTTCACAATTCCAATATCTGAGCTATTCTCTGAGAAACGAAGAATTCCTTAAATTTTCTGTATCTGAAAAACTAAGAGATCTATGACCATTGTGAATACGGCATCTTAAATTTCTCGAAAAAGTAGCCTAGTGCTGTGAAAACACATCCTTCTATCTCTTGCAATTTCCGATGTAAAATGCAACGATATTGAGACACATTGTACAATATCAGGTAGTATAATTAATTGCAAAAATATGGAATCATTTAAATGCTATCCGAAATTAAACCATATATACTCTACTATTTTTGATGTACTACTATACCTATTTACAAAGTTACTTCGGTATAGTCACACAAAATTGCTTTGCCCCTATTTAATAAAAATTCAATATTTTTGCATTGACTAGATCTTCATGGTTATATTTTTTTCTCTGGAAGTCTTTACAGGTTCACTGAAATGTTGTTTACCACTCCCTCGATAAATATAGACTACCTCTGGCAGAGGCTTACGTTTTTACGATCAAAGGTCGTCAAGAATAGACGCTCATTAGGAGGTGGCACGGAACGTACGCAGTCAGCACCGCAGGACGCGAAGAAACCGAAGGATAATCGGGTCGACGCCGACGACTCGCATCTAGAAATCCGGACGGTTCCCCTTAATTAACGTGCCAACTTCAGCGATAACCGGGTCGGGAGGCCTCCAGGGTGCGGGCGACGTCGACGAAATTGCCTCCGTTGTGCGTAATAATCCCCCTCCACTGCACGACCTATCAGCAGGCTGGCCATGTTTTCAATATGACGGGAAAATGATAAAAATACTAATATGGAAAGTTCGCTTTTCCGTACTGTTCTAGAATATTTTCCAGTCCTCAGATCTAATATGTATATCTGAAATATACATGAAAATATGCCGCGTTTTAATTTTGATAAAAGGACGTTTTATTTCATCATTATTTTGACTAAACATTAGTGTTATATCATCACTAGTATGAAAATCAACATTTCCTCATTAATTAGGAAAATAATGACGATAAATTTGTACCTAAAAGTGAAAATGCTGAAAAATTTTACAGTTCAAATAAGTGGCATTTTACCCATGTATTTTTAAATACATGCAGTGTTACAACCTGTAATCTTAAACAAGCATTTTTGAAATTGGGGTCATTAAATACATATAGGGTGTCCGGAATGTCAAGAATGAGAAGACATACAGGGGAGGTTAAAATAGTTGTAGTACTTCATATAAAAAATTTTGCAATCCAGCTTCGTTATGGAGTTATTCACTTTCATAGTAAGAAGTTGAAAAATAAAATTCATTTATGATAATGAAATTTGGGCAATTAAAGTAACTCATAGTAATGCTCATTTTCAAGTTTAAAGTGATGTTCAATATGCCTGCATTATACATAAGCAGACGAAACTATCCATTTAAAGTTATACATCTTTGACAACGTTACCAAATTTATCATTTTTCATTCACAATTCGATTCCCCTCCTATTTTCCTAAAAAAAAGATATACCGTGATATGCCGTTTCAATCGATATCTTGTACAGTTTTTGAGAAAAATCACATTTTATAATAACAACTAAAATAAGCTGCTGGCCACTCGAACTTACACAGACATTTTTAGGCAAAATTTAAAGTTCAATATTTTCAGCAGGAATGCAAATTTTTCAACGCGGCTTGCAAATTTAAGGAGTTTATCGTAGGACGATAAGTTTATTATACAGGGTGATTCTTTAATATTGCGAAAAATTTTAGGAACAGGTGCTTTAGATAAAAATAAGAAAAAAAGTTCCCATTAGCATGTGTCCGGAAACGCTTTGTTTCCGAGATACAGGGTGTTCATTTTTTTTTGTAATCTACTTTTAATACTTGTTATTTCAAAAGTCATTTAACCGATTTATTAAAACACGAAACGAGTAGTTATTTTACTCACTCTTACACTCACAATGTGACAAATAGTAATCAACTATTGACAAAAAACAATTATTGATAGTTGGTGGGCATTCCAATTTCCAAGCCAACTGGGACTATTTTGTTTGAACACGATAAGATAATTTAATCAGACGTCTATCAAGACAGATACCCTAATCGTATAGTTAAAAGACTTTTGAAATAACAAGTATTAAAAGTAGATTACAAAAATGAACGCCTGTATCTCGGAAACGAAGCGTTTCCGGACACATGCTAATGGGAACTTTTTCTTATTTTTATCAAAAGAACCTGTCCCTGAAATTTTCGCAATATTAAAGAATCACCCTGTATACCGTACAATAAGGTAGGTAGAAATTACACCCGATCATAAATATGGGTATGAGGGTGCACAAAACACTCTGTAAAACAGAATGATTCTTTGAGACAACAAACTGGGGTGTAAGTTTCGGACAGAACACTGAGAAGAACATTAAATACAAACAACTTGAGGTTAGAATTTATTTTTACAAAAACTTAAATAATGCCAAAACTTAGGGCACTTTGTACCCTACGTTTTTGTTTATTATTGACCCGGTATAACGTGTAACTTTCAACCTTCAAATAAAATACTTAGACCACAGAAAATCTACGTGAAATAAGGATTCCAAATCTGCAAAAATCATCAGGAATCGTCAATCCAATGGCATTTTAAAATTTTTGCTACCCAAATTCTATGTTGAGTAGTGTGTACAAGGTCTAAGGGCCTTAATCCAAAAACTGACAAAAGGTCTAGAGATATTGATGTTACCTTAGTAACAAACCATATTGCAATGACCATACAGAATTTTTGCGGAAATTTCACTCATACAAACTTTTTGATTTTTTGCATGACTTCATTGATCACCCCGTATATAATAAACCTATGATCCTGCGATAAATATACGTCATGCTGCATAATCCGAAAAAAAACTAGCTCTTAAAATTTGCAAGCCGCTTTCAAAGATTTGCATTCCTGGTGAAAATATTGAACTTTAAATTTTGCCTAAAAATCTCTGTGTAAGTTCGAGTGGCCAGCAGCTTATATTGTAGCATAAAAATACTGATGTAAAATTTTTAAAAACAAATTGTTTCTGTAGAAATTTTCAACAAACAAGATATAACTGTTAAGTATGATGTTGAATATGTAAACTCTGTATGTTAACTCCATTTTCTAAAATTTCTCAAACATCTCTGCTCTACTCAAAATAACAGTTGGTCATTTCTAATGATGTCGTCGTATGTAATTATACGATTTAATAATTCCTCTGTGTTATTTGCAGGAGCTTGATAAACTAAAGTTTTAAGATGGCGTCAAAGAAAAAAAATCTAAATTCGTTTTTATTGTTTTGCTAAAATGAGGAACACCATCGTGCATCAGCCACATGTTATTTATGTTATTTATCTCAAAATCGGTACAAGATATGGAATGAAAGATGGTATATCTTTTTTAACAAAATAAGATAGGAACTGAATTATGAAACAAAAATGCCAAATTTAACAACGCTGTCAAAGATGTATAACTTTGTCTGTTCCTTTATAATGCAGGCATATTGATTATCAGTTTAAACTTGGAAATGAGCATTACTATGAGTTACCTTAATAACCCAAATTTTATTATTATAATTGAAATTTGTTTTTCAACTTCTTACTTTGAAAAAGAATAACTTCAAAACAAAGTACGATTGCAAATTTTTTTATATGAAGTACTATTTTGACTTCCCCTGTATGTCCTTTCAATTTTGACATGACCTTTCCGGATATCCTGTATATTATTCTGATGCGTAAGTCCAAATATATACTTCTAGTCACCAATCAATATTAAAATACAATCGTAATGTATATTGATATTGATACGTCGTTACCTTGTTTTAATTCTGTGAATAGTTAATTTATAAACTTTCAATGCTGAGCATTTTTTAGTAACTTATGGGATGCTAAGCCATTTAAAATAATTTCCATTTGTTCAATTCCTCTTTAATATTTTAATTAACCTATACTCTCATTAATGACAAGTTGGAGATGACGTCTAATAAATATATAAAAAGACAAAGGAAACAATGAACTGAGATCAACGTCTTTGACATCCAGCATGAATGAGTTGTGATGTTATAAAGCTTTATTGCAAGTTCCACCCATGCTTATCGCTTATCAACTTAAATTTATAGCAAATTTAAGAAATCATTGGAAACCGAAGCATTTTCCTCAGTTATTTTTGTATATATTGAAATGGAATCTGAAAAATCGTTAAAAAAATACCCAACGACTTCTTGTGGCCGAATTTCTACTTACCTATATAGGTACAGCTATTTTCGAAATTATTATTTTTTTATTTTTATCTTAATTATTAAAATTAGGAGATGAGGAAGGCACAGGCAGTTATTGAAAAGCCATACAGATAGAAAATGAAGTCATCCTGTCGAAAAAAAATAATAATTTTCCGTGTATTCAGATATTGTAAAATATATTCTTTAGTGACAAGCCTACTGGAATGATCATAATTTCGATTTTATTAGATTAATATTGCGTGAAATTAAGTAATTTGCGAACTAATATCTGGTATACAGCAAACCTATTTAATAAAACCATTCTCGAATAATATTTGACATCAATATCTTTCTAGACTTACTAATATAGAACATAGGTACATAAATAGCAAGGTTTGTTTGGTTCCGATAAGAAAATGGTCCAGGAGAATTCAAAATAACTGAACATCTCATTAATAAGAACTACTAAACGATGACAAGCTGAAAATGCAACTGGATGGTTAGAACTGTTCTCATTCAAATTGAAAACCAAAACATAACTATAAAGTAGACGTAGCGGCTTTCAGTCCTCTTTTACCTGAATACGCCATATTCATTTATTTGCTAAACTTTGCTTTCACATAATAAACTTTCGAATTATTGTTTATATGCATTTTATATTATTATTTTTTTATATATTTTACAAGGATAACTGACTAGAGGGAGAGTTCGGCTGGTTTCTCAGTATCACTAGTCTGAATTGGACAGTAAAGTACAACATATTTTTTCATAATTTTCTTCATCTGAAACTGAGATGCAAAAAGACAACTAACTGTTTTGACAATAATGATTTTGTTCGCTTCCATAAAAGTGTTCTACATTTAGCAACCTTGACTTAGATGTTTCATTTTCTATATTTTAGATGGGATGTAATTTATAAAATTAAAACCAATAAAATAAAAGTACACAAAATACTGTTTGATCATTGTAATAAAATTATGTTATTCAGTCTTTAATTATAAACAATTAACAGTTAATTTTTAAATATCGTATGTTTTTTTCATGCCTGAACTATATTTTAACAAATTCCATTTCCTATTTGATATAATCTTTAAATCAATTTTACCGCAGTCTCTCGAAATAACGCAATATCAAGTATCATTTTACTTTAAAGTTTGTCTAAAAAAAGTCACACTACTCAGTACAGAAAATTGCAGTAGGTATACATATTATTCAATTTAAAAAAAAATTAATAAAAATATAGTATCTTCGTGACGAATCGTTTGCAAATAAGTCATACAATGAGTTATAGAAATATATGTCATAGCATCGTTTCCGAGATACATATCGAGTTTCCAAAGTTGATAAAAAAATTAATTTAAAATTCACAACTTCTAAACCCCTTGCGATAGGTTTGGTAAATTTGACATAATTTTTAGAGTACCTATATTGATAGGTACAAAATATTAAATTTGTAGGTTACGTAAATTACCATATTAATACAACTAAATTTGTTTCTAAACGACTGGAAATGCAAAAAAAATGTGCAGAGAGAAAAAATTATGATTCATGTGAAAAAAGTCATTATAGTGATAACCATACTGATACTTTACATAAGCTGCAAATTTTATATTTAAAGCTACAAATTTGATGTTTTATTTCTACGAATATAGGTACTAAAAAATTGTACCAAAATATTCCAAGGGGTTTAGAAGTTATGAAGTTTAGATTATTTTTTTTATCAACTTTGGAATACTATACCTCGGAAAAGACGCTCTTGATACCCTATGTTTATTTAACAAAATTACCTTAATTTTGACCATAGAATACGCCCCAGGATTTTCTGCATGCAATTAGGAGAGGAGTGTGGTGCATGTGTATTGCAATATATGTTTTCATTAATTTATAATGTGCTACAATTAGAAGCAGTAAAGTGTTAATTTTAGCGCTTCCAGCTGTCAGTTTTCTGTTCTAAATTCATATAATTTCTTGAGATCCTACTATGAGTTGGTACATGTAGACGGGAAGATTCTGACTTTAGGTTGACAGGTTGTTATCAATTATTCAATTATCTTATTTTTCAATAATTTTTTTATTGTTTATTAATATACTTCATGCAATACAAAAAACAACAACTATATGTTACACTAAAACACGTACCCTATATGCAAATATTAATTAAATTTATTTTTCTTCCAAAATGTACAGGCTAATTATTTTATTTTTCTTTACGTTTCCTACTAAACTAATAATGTATTCAGATTATAAATATCTTATTTTTTATTCACGTTAATTTTATGATCTATTAATATCATTCATTTGTGGTCGAATATATTTCATGTAGTTTAAATAAACATTGAACATATTCTGCAATTACTCTTTTATTTTGCAAATAGCTTTTATTATACATAATTAAAAGAAAACATGAATTCGGTGAAGCCTACTTTCGCGTTCAATTCTGAAAATGGAACATCTTAAACCTCGCAGATTCCACTTTCCCACAATGGAGTGTGCCAAATGACAGAACGTGGATCCCAGATCCCAGTTGCCGGATAAGTGAAAAGAGTAACCGTGATATACGCCCTAATTTCGCATGCCTTAAGTAGCTGCTACTTACCATAATAGGTGTAGTAAATTACAATTAAGGCATACATTCATCAATCCGTTTCCTGCAGGCCTTGAAGAATATTCTAATCTAGCAGGCTGCATACCAAGCAGGCCTATTATCGTGATAGTATTGTTACTTAGTGGTCTCTGGAGAAATTATCGTGAGTGCCGTTCGGAACCCGTTCGTTTTCGCACACACACACGCAGGCTCCATAGGATGTTATAGTGGAGAGGCTCTCGCCTCAAGAGGAAGTGTCCTTATAAAAAATATTTTTTAGAACTTTACTTTGTCAGTGTCCCTTTAATTAATGTACAGAGTGTTTCCACACTCCGTTTACATGGAAAAACCACCGGTTCTTGGGATTAAAATAGGATGATTTAATTCAATCTATATCTATTCAAAAACGCATGGCTTGAACGCCAGAGTGTGCCAAAATTAGAGAAGCTATTATTTTGTTGACAAATAACTCTAATAGACGCGATACAATACACGGTTAAAAATGTACGTTCTAAACCACGGTAATAAATAAGTAGTATGTCGTCTCCACACATCAATCTTTTTTCTTTCGGTTGAATTAGTGGAGTGATGGATTCTCATTAACGAGTAGTGGTGGCAACTGTGACGATATAAAACTAGAAAAAAATAAATCGTTTTTATACTTCATTCTGAAATGATCCAGAATTATAAAAAATAATTCTATGACTGGCAGCATAGATATACAGTGTGTTTTAAATGAAGTAGCAAAAATGAGACCACAGATTCCTTAGATACAAAAATAAATTGATTTAACCTAACATACCTATATCCCAAGTAGCATAATAAAAAGGGTGTCAAATTTAAAATTTAATTTTGATATCTGTTGATAACTTCTTAAAAAATCCAAATAGTGAATAAAAATTGTAAATTAAGGTTTTTTTCAGGCGAGAAATTCAAATTTGTTTCTAATTTCGACATCACTAGTAGAGGGCGCCACTTAAAGCACATCATGTTTCTTTTAAATGGCAGAACTTTTTTGATGCTTAATATATATCTGACTATTGAAACAATCGATTCTCCTACATGTTATATCTTGTTGAAGTCGTTAGGAGTAACAGTTTTCGAAATGATCCTATTTGAAATATTCAGTGCAGCGATTGAAAACTGTTGTCGTTTCAGGAAAAATGCCTTAAAATACTGCAAAATGTTACTTAAAAATGTTGTTGAGAATGGTAAATTACGGAGACGTGCAAAATTTCAAAGAGATCGGCATGCTTTGATAAAATGTGCTTTGTTGAAAAATTGTTTCGTCAAACCTCGCCGATCTTTTTGAAATCCTGCACGTCTTTATAATTTACAATTCTGAAGGACTTTTTCAAGTAACATTTTGCTAAACGGTTTTTACTCGCTGCACTATTTCAAATACGATTATTTCAAAAATGGTTACTCCTACCGACTTCAGCAAGGTATACTTTTTTCAAATAAAACAAGTAGGAGAATCGATTGTTTTGGTAGTCAGATGGATACACTTAGCTGCAATAAAGTTCTGTCATTTAAAAGAAACATGGTGTGCCACAAATGGCGCCCTCTACTAGTGCCGTTAAAATTAGAAACAAATTTTAATTTCTCGCCCGCAAAAACCCTCGATTTACAAATTTTATGTAAATATTTGGATGTCTTAAGAAGTTATTTACAAATATCGAAAATACAGTACGCATGGACTTGTATCATTAGGTCTGTTCCAACAGCCGTCGGGAACTGGTTCAGAATGGTGAAAAATGTTTGACCAACACCGGCTTACGTCGCATTCGCCGATAGTATATTATCAACTGAACTGAATGACTAGTTCTGGACGGTTCAGAATCGATTCTTGCTGTTGTTGGAACAAACCTATTGCTTTTTAATAGTGTTTAAGAAAGGTATTTTAAGCTAATATGTATCAAATCTCCTACAATTCCTATCAATGAAGTCATATGTATGTTCTCTGATACCAAACATCTAGGTATGCTAATGAACATCCACAGACAAAACTCTATTCAATAATTATCTAAAGAATTTAATATATTTACTAACCTCTGGAGTGGGAACTCGAAATTCAACCACAATAGATGAGATCTCACTTATTTCTGCATTTTATTATTAGGATTGCTTCATCAGGTGGCCTCCTTTAACTTGAGTCAAATATCTAACTATAAAGATGATTATACCAATAAATTAAAATTATTTGAAATGACTTCATTGATAGGAATTGTAGGAGATTTGATACATATTAGCTTAAAATACCTTTCTTAAACAGTAAAAAATGTTACAAAAGCTAATAATAAGGAATATATGGGTAGATATTGTGGGTGTAATTCAATGCAGGTTGGGGCTTTTGTCCACTGAGTAGTTAGTTTCACACAATATTGTTAATACCTGAAAATATATGAAAAACCTATTGCTGTTCTAATTGAATTGTATGGTAGAGAACGTAATTGCAATGAAAAAACAATTTATAAAATCAATTTGCCTTTCAATATTTTATTACGATGTATTATTTTAAAGTCTGTATCAATTACCACTACCATCGACCTAATTTAGTTGAACACTTGATGTGAAGAAGAAAACCGGCCATCCTGAATTTGACTAATACGTTACCGCTTCATTTTATCACATTTATGTTAGCTACTATAGACTTTTTAGGTGTAATTCAATGCTGGTTGATTCATTAACCCGCTAAGTAGTTTCCTAAAATTCCTCATTTGCAAATATCTCAATCTCCACTGGCGATATGGGTCAGGTATGGTTCAATGTACCCAGTGTGGTAGGTCGCCTTTTGTTGTGCGCGCTCAGTGCAGTGACCACTAGATGCAGATACGTGCTACATATCGCGTACTTATATATATATGGTTTTAAATGCCACTTGTATACAGATCTTCCATACTTATATAAAAAATAAAATAGAACACATTTTTTGGTAGTACTCCACCAAAATCTATGGTTCTTAACCTGTGGTCCGCTAACCCCTGGGGGTTAGTCATTCCTTCCAAAGGTTCTGCAAAGTTTTATGGAAGATTTAATAACTTAATTAAGAAAATGCATACTGACTATACATGTCAGAGTGTAACTTATTGTTGTTTATTATATTTAAATTTATATCGCATTTGTTGCACAGAGTTATATGGTTTCTATTGTGCAGTTTTCTATAACGACGGTTGAGACACACAGTAATAGATAGCGTGCAACTGCAGTGCTGCCAATGAAAGGCCGAAAAATAAAGCCTCTTATGGGCTCTTATTTCATTTAGTTACTCATATGGTGCGTACTAGCACTGATTCCAAAATTGCACTGTAGTAAATTTACTTATTTGTGGTTTTCGATAAGACTCTTAGAAAGGAACTGTTTCAGTAAATTTCTAGCAATATTAGTTAAAATTGTTTAACTTTTCGAGATGGACCGCAGCATATTTATAAATTACTCGCTCACTATCACAGCTACAGAAAAGCTTACAGAAATATCTACAAATGCTGCTTTAAAATTGCAGCTAGAAAACAAAACTTTCAAATTTCTCAGCTTTTTCAGAACTATCAATGAAAACTATAAAAGTATTGATGCCTTTTGCGATGGCATATTTATGTGAAAAACATTATTTGCCCTATTTAAAAAAATAGAAAAAGAATAATCTTAACCAGCGTGGAGTCGGAACTTAGGTTACAAGTTTCACAAGTGAATGCGTTTGCTTCATTTTTCGAATCTATATTTATTTCCCGAAATTGTAATGCACCTCTCCTTGCCCCTTCCATATGACTATGGGTCCTGACGGAATTCCTTCTTGTTTGTTAAAAGACTGTGCGTCAATTTTTGCTGCTCCGCTTTTGACTATTTTCAATATAGCACTTAGAACTCACTATTTTCTAGAGATCTGAAAAAAGCAGAACAGAAGTATAATTGAAAATTATCGACCAATTATTATTCTGTGCAATTTTAGCAAGGTGTTTGAAGTGGTGTTGCATGATTTGGTTTACTCTCATGTTAAATCACAGATTGTTGAAAATCAGTATGGCTTCTTTAAGGGAAGGTCAACTATTTCTAATTTGGTTTGTGTCACACAATATATCGTTTAGATGGATCATTCCAGGTAGGCGTCGTTTACACTGATTTTTCTAGAGCTTTTGACAGACTTGACCATAGTTTGCTTTTTGGAAGACTTTCGAGCTTTAGTTTATCTAACTACTTTGTTTTATTTTTTCAAACGTATCTCTTCAAGAGGTCATTATTTGTTCAATATCAGGGTTTAAAGCTGTCACTTTTGTTGCTAAATCTGGGGTTCCGCAAAAGTGTGTCTTTTTAACTTGTTTATAAATGACCTTTGCCTTGGGCTGAATTCAGAAGTTCTTTTATATGCCGATGATTGCAAACTGTCGCAAAATCACCTCCTTAGATGACTGCTTAATCCTTCGAGATATATTGATAGTAAATTAACGTTCTCAATGCAATTGTGTGATTTATTTAAACAGAGAGGTACTAAAATACACGTAATTAATTTATCCACTCCAAATATTACAATATTACAAAGTAATTACTCTAGTTGGCTTCAAAATCCACTTTCAGAATCCATTGAAGTTATGTTAATCCAAATAAATACACCCAGCGATATTTTATTCGACCTCCTACGTACCTACACATAGGTTCGATATCGGAAACAATAAATCAAGTAGTGTTGCCGCCAACTGGATTTTCGGAAATCTCGGACCCAGGACTATCAAAGGGCTTGCCGAGATCCTGCCGTTCGATTGCAAACCCGTCCGAAGCACCCCGCAAACAACATTCTAATCAGGTAGGCGCTGCCTCATCCTTATCGGTCCCGGCTTTAATAGGAAGTGTTTTCTCCGGTAAGTATCAATTTATAGGGTGTTTCAATTAGGCTCTGTCAAATTATACCCCCGGAATGCCTTCTTGGTGGCCCTAATGGCTAAAGATAACTGAATACTCATTAAATTGGGAAAACTATTTACATTGTATGTTTACCATGGAATAATCTACTATCTCACTAATAGCGCCTAAAATTTATAATGCTTGAACCTTTTAGACCTACGACAATAGTGCTATCAATACATATGTAAACAGTCATTGATTTCAATATTTCAAAGCGTCTTATGTCTGTCATTACATAACTAATTTTATTATTTGAAGTGATAGAAACATCGTTAAATAGGCAAATTCATGGCAAATTTGTTACTTTTTATATCAGATTTTTTTTATTTACTTACAACTTCATTTTCTTTATTTACCAACCTAACAAGAACTTCATACCTTCTAGAGGACTAGCAAATACTATAACATATTGGCGGAAAAAGATTATCCGAAAGAATTAATTAATTATCATTATGTTTCTACATTGTGTACAGTCCGGTCAATAGTGCTAGGACTAAAGATTCATTTCATTATATTTCCATCATGATTTTTATTTTTCATGAAAATCAAATCAACATGATGTATTATACAAACAAAAATAATATCGAGATAAATATCAGTTACCTTTCATTAAGGTAGACGTTGAAAATTAAATTGTGATATTATTGCAATCACTAACGCCATTTTTTAATTTTTTAAATTGGATGAAAAACAACGGACTTACAGGTTAAGGAACACTGTATACTCAGGATAACAGTGGTGCTAAAAAAATTCAATAACTTATTGCCGTACACTTTGCATTTATGTCAGATGTTTTTGTGACATCAGTAAATTATGATGACAAAATCCCATTATCGAAAATGACTTTTTTGCCTTAATATCACATATAAACTCAATTTACCCAAAAACCCGAGATAGACTCCACTAGATGGGCTGGTGATTGATTGATCATGAAACTACAACAAGGGAATCCCCTAAAAGAAAGTGAAAAACTCGCTCGTCGTCTCCTCCGTTAAGAAAATAATAAATCATAATTTACAACGGCCATTATAACGGAGAGGATAAATAGATCAGATTATAATGAATGAAAAAATGGATAATGAATAGCTTTCAATAGATGTAATCGACAACCGTTTAGGTGAAGCCTCGCATGAAGTTATCAATGAACCGAAGCAGAAGGAGAGGAAGATAGGGAGAGAGACGCAGAACAGGCGGCAGACGGATCTGGATCCTAATGACTTGACTTAGCATATTGATGGGGTGAGTCTCCCTATCCAGATGAGCAGTCCACATTAATTCGGCTTGTAAATAGGGATAATAAAATTTCGGGTTTGATTGGAGAACTGATTTAAATATAAAATTTTTACGATTCAGCTTCAAGTACTCTTGAGAAGTACAAAAATAAGTCAGTTGAATATATACACGTAAGTATATTTGTACAGGAAATTCATTATGTTCGGTTTTCATTTTGTTTGTTTACCAAAGATATTGCAAATTTTTCTTGTTCGTAGAAACAAGCTTATATTCATTTTAAAACTTAATAATTACATAAATCATTTTAAAGGTAGGTATATAAATTATACTTAATTCATTTCTGTTATGTTACCTAAAATTAAAAGTAATACAAGATACCATAAAATAGTAAATAATTGTAGGCGATAATATTCTGAATTCTGTAAATACTTTAAATAAGAAAAGCAACAACAATTTTCATTTGCTTCAAATTATTTTTCCAATACTTAGATAAATCTGTAAGCATAAAAGGTAAGTAAACCATTGCAACTTATACAGGGTGTTTTAATAAGGCATGGCAATATTGCCAGAGCTGATAAAATATTGAAAAATCAATGGAGTTTACTTAGATATGTCATACATTTATTAGTAAAACGTCTTTTATTTGTCAATGTTCTATCAGCTCTAACAATATTGCTATGTCTTTTTGAAACACCCTGTTCTTTATTTCAGGTACTACAACTATTTGTACTGGTCCCAAAAAATAAATTAAAATATTTTGCATAAGTGATACTTTAGCTACTGTTTTTAATTAGTTTTTATTTTGATTGCTTCTGGCATGAACTACACTGAGAAAAATCGTCCAATAAAAATGTTTTGCTAAGACAATCCGTATTGCATTGGAGTTTTTCTTATTAGTATTACAATCTCATTTTAATAGAATAGAATAGTGTTTATTAACAACATTATGCTTTACACAAGCATTTGAATGAGCTCACAATTTTAAAGTAAAAAACTACAGAAAACACTGAATTTGTAAAATTAATAATTAGAAACATAAATATAAGTGTAAATATACGCATACAGCACAAAGAAAATGTGACAAAAAATTGATTAAAAAAATGAAAATAAAAGAAAATGTCAATGTATAGTACTACAATGACAGTGACAGTTGTTGACAGTGTGTTCTGTAATTAGCACCAGAAATTATTCTAACAGCGTTTTTCTACAACCGAAATGATTTAATTACATGTTGTGAATTTCCCCATATCACAGTAGCATATGTAAGATCGGAACGAAACAGTGAGAAGTAAGCTAATCTCAGAGTACTAAGGTCTAGAAAATTTCTTAGTCTTCTAAGCAGGAAGATAGAGCTTGCTAACCTAGAGTTTAAATCATCAACATGACACGCCCAGTTTAATCTGTCATCAAGATATAAACTCAAAATTTTTACACTTGCACCTCTTGTTAAGAAGCTGTTAGAAGAGATAACTAATCTCTGTGTTTTATCTTGATAAAGTTTCAATTTATTGGTTTAAAACCATTGATTCGCTTGCATTTCGGTCAATGTAGAGTGGCGCAATAGTCCTTCAACATTTCCATCAGAGCTCATAAAAGCAGTATCGTCTGCGAATAACACGTCTATTTGGAGACATATAATGGAAGAAATCACATATATCAAGAATAATAGCCCCAAAACCGAGCCCTGGGGCACACCATGATTTAATTCTAAGAATTCAGACTGAAACTTATTTTTTCATATATTTTCAGGTATTAACAATATTGAGTGAAACTAACTACTCAGTGGACAAAAGTCCCAACCTGCGTTGAGTTACACCCACAATATCTACCCATATATGACTTCATTGATACGAATTGTAGGAGATTTACTATATATTAGCTTAAAATACCTTTCTTAAACAGTGAAACTTATTTGTAGTAACACATTGCATACGATTAAAGAGATATGACTGGAACAAGAGTAAGGGAATACCACGGGTCCCATAAAGTGAATGCATTTTTTCAATGAGCCTACCATGAGAAACGCAATCGAACGCCTTGACTAAATCACATAGAGTGACAGCTGTATACCGCCCGCCTTCAAGGCCATCAACAATGTAACCGATAATATTTTTTAGTACTGCTTGTGCAGTCGATCTACCACGCCGAATTCCAAACTGTGACGGATTTAAGAACGAATATTTATCTAAGTAAGTAAGTAGTCTATTAGCAAGGATTGTTTTAAAAATGTTACTGAAGTTGGAAAGTATGGAAATTGGACGGTAATTATCAACATCACTAACATCCCCTTTTTTAAATAAGGGTATAACTCGAGCAGTTTTAAACACATGGAAAAACACCTTCTAAAATACATATATTAAGTATTGATGTTAGGGGGGTAATGATAAGGTCTTCAACATATTTGATGATTTTAGCATTTAATTCTTAAATATCGAGAGAACTGGAGTTTTTTAATTATTGAATGGCACACTTCACCTCTTACTCCGCTATCGGAAACAAATAGAATTAAATATTATGTATATCACTTACAATGTTGCCCAAATCACTACTGCCATTGCCAGCAGGAAAAGAGTTAATAATTTGTTCTGCTATCATTGTAAAGTGTTTATTAAATAAATCAGGATCAATGTGATCAGTAATATCAGTGTGACTAGTTTTATTAGTTTCATAATTAATTATTTTTCATCCGTCTGATTCTGTTATTTGAATTACGGATGAAGTTACTAGAGGCTGCAGTTTTCACAATTCTTATTTCTTACGAATAATGTTTCTTATATTCTTTATATACATCCAAATCATTTCAATTTGCAAGGTCAAATCGGTTAGACTAACTAAACTAAACGTTTATCTGGAAAAACTTGATTATGAAGAACTTTTGTACATCGAATTTTTAAACCTAATCTACTACATCCATATCACATTCAAAAAGGGCAAGATGTATTGGCTCAAGATTTGGGTCGATGAGTGACCGTTCGCAAGTTATCTCGCATCAGGATACTAATGTTCACAAGAAATTCTTTTCACTGATGAGGCTTGTTTCACTCGTAGATGAATTACAAATATTCACAGCTTTCTTGAATATTTCGATGTCAACTCATATGCAATAACTCCTAGACATTTTTAACGCGAGTTTGGTCTAAATATTTGGGCCGGTATTATTGATCGTTTTTTTTATTGAACCAGCTATTTTGTTAAATCGATTAAATGGCGAAAGTTATTTGGAATTTCTGTAAAATACTCTACATAATTTAATCGAAGATTTACCGTTGCAATTTAGAGTTCTGATTTATACCGTCTAATTTTAGTGCCACTGTTAGAGGCTTTTTGAATTTTTAGTGGCCAAATAAATGGTTAGGACGAAGAAATAAGTGTCTTCAAAATTGGAAACCAGAATCGCCAAACCTCAACATATGTGATTTTTTTCTTCAGGAAAACATTGAAGGATTTTGTTTATTCCGCGCCAATTAAATTTCGAAGAAATTTGTGGAATCGTATTACGAATAAATGTAACGTTATAAGAAACGACCATCATTTATTGGAGAGCGTAAACTTCAATTTTTGGCGAAGAGTAAATTTATATTTGAGAGAAAATGGCGCCCATTTTAAACAATTTATTTAGTTTCAATTTGATTTTATTTTATTACTATAACTGTCAAGACAAAGCTTACTACTAGCTTTTTGGTTTCTTCTAATAAACGCTATATTAAAATCTTGTTTTGCATTCTTTATAGAAAACCTTACAGTTTTTTTAAATTTAACAAGAGTAAAAACGTGTTTTCAATTACATTCTGCGCGGGTATTATCATTCTTTTTACATTCTATGAATAGAAAAAAGTTTAGTATTGTTTTAGGGGTGACACCTATGAATACCTTGTAGTATTTCAATTTACTTGAAACCATAATCAAAGAAGACCAAAATCATGTACTAAATTTGGTTATTCGAAGTTAAAGTAATTCAGAGATATTATTATTTTTTTTATTATCTGGCCCCACTTTGAAGGTCTGTAACTCCACTCACAAACATTTAAAATGTCACTTCACTTTGATATTAATTCATACCAACAGAGATACAAAGCCAAACAATTAAAATAAGTGTCAGATTGCATAAATATATTAGCATCAGTTACTACGCCAAAAACACCAGCACAAGCAAAAAATCAGCCATCCCGTCAGGTAACCAAACAAATGAGATTGAGATCCGTCCAAACACAAAAATAATTATAATAAATTGTTTTGTATTGCGTATTTGATTGTGTATATGTATTCTGTTGATAGTGTTTATATAGTTGATCCTAGATTTTGTTTTTGTCCATTATTAATGTGATACAATAAAACTTTGATTAAGACATCAAGGATGGATCAGTATATACGCGATTTTCAAACAAATGATATCGAAACTTATACATTGTCAAGTTGTTGTGAATGCAAATCTGTACTTGATGTCAACCAAACTACTGACGGTTTTAAAATTTTACAAAATAATATAAGAAGCATAAATAAAAACATGGATGAGTTCAAGGTGTTTCTTCATGATTTAAATAGTGATTTTGATTGTATAGTTCTAACGGAAACATGGCAAGTAAACTGCTTAGACTTATATAATATCGATGGTTATACTGTAATATACAACAACGGTGAAGTCAATCAAAATGACGGGGTAGTAGTTTACATAAAAAATAATATTAAATATTCTTTTACGATTGTTCCTATTGGTGGCATTAATACAATTGTTGTAAACATTACATTAAAGAATAAGAAAAATATAACCATCACTGCATTATATCGCTGTCATAGTATAGATGTAAACGACTTTATCGGCCCTTTACAAATATATTTAGAAACTACAAGAGCCAGTTCGTCAGACTATAATATTTTTATTGGAGATATAAATATCGATATTATTGAACGCAACAACTGTTCAATTGAATATTTAAACACGTTAAGTGAATTTGGGTATGTATCAGTAATTAATAATTATACAAGGGTTCAAGGTAATCAAAAATCATGTCTAGATCATATATTTATAAAAACTAAATCTAACAAATATGAATATTTAATTCCTATAGTTATAAAATCAAATATTACTGACCATTTTACAGCTGTATTACAAATTATAATGGATTCTCCTAAGCAAGATATTGATAATCTCCGTTGTATCAAAAACTGATAATCCTAAATTACTAAGTATAATTGGTAGAGTTTCTTGGGATTGCGTATATGCTGAAGTGAATGAGAATGCTGCAATGAACAAATTTATTGACATAATATCGCGAGCAATTACCGATTTGTTACACAAATTAAAAGAAAGAACGTTAAAATATCACCTTGGATTACAAACGCACTGGTAAAATCTGTTAACAAAAAAAATATAATGTTTAAAAACTTGGAAAAATATCCAGATGATATTCAAAAACTAAATGAATATAAACTTTATAGAAATAAATTAACTTCATTAATAAACAAAGCTAAATGTGATTATTATAAAAACAAAATAAATAACAATAAAAATGATACCAGATCACTGTGGAATACTATTCAAGAACTTACTAAATGTGTAAATAACAACAAGACCATTGAGCAAATAAATGATGAAGAAGGTAAGACAATTGTAAATAATAAGGATATTGCTAATGAATTCAATTGGGTTTTACAAAATGGGTAGCAAGCTGGCAAATAAGATACAAAAAAATCCCGGTTACAGTCCCACAAGAATGTCTAATAGAAACTCAATGGTTTTACTCCCTACTGATATAACAGAAATGAAGGAGGTTGTTATGGAATTAAAAAATAAAAAGACCGTTGGGCTGGATGGTATAGGCGCAGAAGTACTCAAATTAATATCAATTTATATTCTTGAACCTCTAACATTTCTGTTTAACAGATTTATGGAAAAGGGTATATGGCCTTCAGCATTCAAAGATGCATTTGTAGTACCTATTTTTAAAAAAGGAGATAAAACCATTATAACAAATTATAGGCCAAGAACAATCATCACTCACTTATCAAAGTTATTTGAAAAATAATCAAAAAAGATTAGTATTATTCACTAATAAGTACAACTTAATCTCCAACAACCAGTTTGGTTTCAAGCAAAAACGTCAAGTCAAGATGCCCTACTAGCGTTAACGTCCAAATTTTACTCTGCTCTGGATGAGGGCAATCCGTCTATATGCATTTTCTTGGACCTTTCAAAAGCATTTGATACGGTCAGTCATCGTTTGCTCTTACAGTCACTGGAAGATATTGGAATTAGAAATAATTGTCTGAAACTATTTGAAAGTTACTTATCTGATAGACACCAGTACGTGAGAGTTAACGATGTACTGAGCGATCAAATGTCGATGGATTATGGAGTTCCACAAGGTACTGTCTTGGGTCCCCTGTTATTTTCTATATATGTTGATGGGTTGTTCTCTATTCGGACGAGAGGAGAAATAATTGGATATGCAGACGATACTGCAATTTTCTATAAAGCAGACACTTGGGAAGACCTTAAAATACTAATTGAAACTGATATGATCTTAGTAAAAAAATGGTTTGACTATAAATTGTTGACAATTAACTTTGACAAAACGTACTACTTACCACTCAGTTGCACAAATGCCAGCTTGCCACCTTTTGTTAACATTGAGATAAATACTGGAACTATGTTGTGTACAATTTTATTTGTAAAAGACATTAAATACTTAGGAATCTATATAGACTCACACCTAAAATGGAATTCTCACATAAATTATATTATTAAGAAACTGCAGTATGTGTTGTGTAAATTTCGATATTTAAAAAAAATTCTAAACATCTCCCAGCTTAAATTAATATACCATGCTTTAGTAGAGTGCCATTTGAACTATGGAATTTTAGCGTGGGGCGGTGTAACTAAAACTATTTTAAATCCATTAATTCTTCTTCAAAAAAGATTTTTAAAATTAATATTATCTAAAGAGGTAAAATACCCATCGGACTTAATGTACACAGAAGCTAAAATTCTTGACCCTAGACAATTGTTCTACCTGAATTTGAATCTGAAGTACCATAGTACTAAATCCACCTACAAATTACCCACCCACAATTATGCTACCAGGCAAAAAGATAACTATAACATACCTTTTATGACTAAGACTATTGGTCAGAGATCATTCATGTTCCTTGCACCAAAGGCTTATAACACTTTACCTCGAGAAATTCAAGACATAAGACCAATTCACCTATTTAAAAACAGTTAAAATTATTTATTTTACTAAACCCCAGAAAATTGTTTGATGAAATCATTGATTTAAAAAATAATTAATTAGGCAATACTTACCTTCATGGTTATGCAATTGTTCTTGATTTTATATTTACCACTTGTAACAAAGAGTGGCCTTTTGGTGCTTTGTATTTTAGTATTTTGTTTAATTTTAAGTATTTGTTAGTGTTAGTTCTAAGTATTTGTTATATAATCTCGAAACAAGTATTAATTTACTTATCGAGTATTTTTTATTGCACTTGCATGTTCTGCATCCTATAATATGTTCTATGTTATTACATAAAAATATTATATATTTTCTGTAGTATTTCATTTTATACGATGTAGTATTATTTGTATTTGTATTTATACCCTGCCAGTTTGCACATATACACTGTATAACTATGCGATATTTGTAATGATGCTATATATATATATATATATGCAATAAAGTTATTATTATTATCATTAGTGCTACTCACGTCTACCACTAATGCGTGCACTGAATCAGCATACAAACTTCATTAAGTAATAAAAGTCTCCTAGCTTAAGCTACAAACGACAGAGAAGACGTGAAACATTTTAAGTGATGTAGTTACACATAATATTAAGGGTGAAGATACAAGTTAAAAAAAATTAAGAATTCACCGGAAAAGATGTAGTACCAAATTGAAAACTTCGAGTCACTCAATATAACTAAAAATACTTATGAGCCAATTGTAACTTATTTTACTGAATGGAGTAGCATGATTACGAAGGAATTGGTGCTGACTTAATAACGTTAAAAAGTTGTGAAATGACCCAATTAGAAATGAATGAAGATGACTACTTACATTTCATCAATCACTCAAAATGTGTTTGTTACCGTGCCAATAAAGTCGGATAATATAATGGCTTAGACGATCCAAAAATTTGCTACTGATTGTTAAGAGACAAAAAATAAAGTCAATGAGGATTACGTGCAGCATTTTCTTACATGCAGTTCTTAAAGCAATTCTTGTAAGAAAAAGTCTGCTAGGAAGCCAGTCTTCACAATGCAGTCGAAAAGGAAATGGTACCAATTGACAAGACGTTGAGTCGTATATTGGAAGCTAACAAAGAAGTAAGTCAGTCAGAAGGAGATATTTTATGGACTTATGTTCTTCTTTGTGCCTTTCACTTAATTCAGAAGAATTTAAAAAATTAACAATAAATAAACACAAAACTATTTCTTTTCTATAGTATTATTTGACTAAATATACGAAAGGATTTTGTGTATCATATAAAGAGGTATTACTAGGATGTACTGAAACTTGAACGGTCCTAATAGAATTTACTAACGATTTAATAAATTTGAAGGAGATTACTAGATTTATTTGAAATAGAGGATGCAGGTGTATACGTTTTAACCCCTTCCATCTATTTTTTTCTGCAGAAGAGCCTCTCAAAACGTCAAGAAGTTTAAACCGAGGACATGTCAACCAGTTTAGAATTTTAAGACCAATTATCTGTATCTGCCTTTAGTGCTATGTACTTACTTACTTATCTGAATTTTGGGGCTACTATTATATTGTCTGAGCAACTACGTAAAATATTTAACAAAATATTTTAACGGATGACGACGATGAATTGATCAGTACGTACGGTTATTTTGAGAGGTCAGCAGATTATATCGGACTTATAACAAAGCCGCTCATCCAGTAAGTTATGTAAGCGCTTGGGAAATGCGTCCCCAATACCGCCATGTATCTATGGTTTATATCTTATGAATGATATATTATTTTTATATCCCCATATTCGAACATACGTGTAGTTACCGTTTTTTTCTCTAAATCTCCTGAACATCCACATCGTAATTTAGTAGATCGAGATTACCCGTGTTGAATATAGTCCATAAATTTGGTTGGATTATTTATTAGATGGCATGAATCTAACCGGATAATAATGTATTTAATTTGGAATGGTTAAAGTCTCGAAATAATAAATGGAACATCACGTCTGAATGTGGTTGGCTTAAATCTTAAAATACTAATTACTGACTTGAAAAGAGACCCTCCTTTCTTAAGCCGATGTAAGGAACAGCGACCAATAGATATCTGTCTCTTTAATTAATAACGTTTTCCGGTTTCCCCATCCTTTGTTCCTACACTGAATAATTACAGTTCAAACAAGAGATTTCTGAGAGTGACTTATACATGACAATATGTCACTCATTATCGATTACCGAATCTTCGGTGTATAGCACCGCAGTAATCTTTGATGGTTAATACCTCTCGTAAAAATAATAATAATAAAAGATATGTGAAGAAAGATTGAAAGTCATAATTTTCCATAAATTACTCAAGAACTTTTGAAGATACATCGAGTGATTCTTACATATGTTCTAATTACGGATATACAGGGTGTTTGTAAATAAGTGCGAAATATTTTAGGGGGTGGTTGTCGAAGTTATTTTGTGAAAAAGTTTTCATATAAATGTAGGTGAAATATACTTCGTTTCAGAGATAAATATTTAAATTTAAATTTTTTAATTATTTTTATTAATTATTTCAGATATTGACTCGAAATTTGAAATACGCTTTGGAGGAGAAATGTGCAATTTTTGGAGTGATCCGAATATGTCTACTTGCACCAGCAACGTTTGTGCGAAAATGCCACAACCGTTTTTAATTAAAAAAATGGTACGCCACTGACCTTTTCCCGTTTCGATATTTTTTTAGGAATCCACCATCAATTCTGAATGAAATTAGCCTTCAATTTTTTTTTGTAGGATGCACCGTTTTTGAGGAAAAAATAAAACATATTGTCACGGATTTCCCAATCCGTCTTTTTCTTACTGCCAGAAAAAGAATCCGTTAATTAATCACTTCTTTATTAACTGCTCAGTACACTATTGACTACTAATTACAGGTCAACTAAACACTTATTTAATTAATCGCTATCTAAATCGCTTTGATCTCTCTAACTAAACACTTCACTTCAACACTGTAATACAAGACTAACTAACTCGGCCGTTTATTCTTCTTTTATAGACCCAACGAATATTCCAGGTATATTCCAGTATCTCTAGATCCATTTTCCCGTACGACTCGAATGCTTCTCGTCGATTCCCGATTTTTCCAGTCCCATCTCGATCCGCGGCATTCTGTTTGTTTAACAGAATGGTGTAGGGGTGATCGGGGCAATCTTCGCATTTTGCGATACCACAGTCGTCGGTTTGGGTGTGGGTGGGGCATTTTCCGCAATATTTTATTGCAAGTTCTGTATTTTTAATTTCTATTGATAAATTATCTAGTAGGTTGCTGTCAATATTTCTAAATAAAATATAACCATCTCGTCAAAATGCCAAATTAGTATTTTTTCATTATTTGTCTGCTACAAAATTAATGTCAATAAGTGAATATGCATTTTGCCTATGGTCGAAGTAATGGAAATGCTCTGCAAGCTCGACGACTCTATCACAATACCTCATCACACAATATTTGCTCGCCTTCACCAACGTTTACGCGAAAATCGTACATTTATGAAACGAATTGCTCACTGTGGGCGCTCTCGATAAGGACGAACAACTAGAAGAAGCAGTTCTCGATATAGTTTCAAGTCACCTGAAACTAGCACTCGAAAAATTCCCAACATATTAAATGTAAGCAACTTCACCGTATTTAAAATTCTATAATAGCAGCAATTGTATCCGTTCCATATTCAACATGTACAAGCGCTACTACCTCAAGACTTTTTAACGCATCTAGTTTTTTGCCAATGGATTCTTCATGTAGCCGCTCAAAATCTTATTTTTTTAACTGGCGTTTTGTATACTGTCGAGGCAAGTTTTTCGAGATATTCTATATGAAACTTTCATAACAATCATTTATGGGCTAACGAAAATCTTCATGGATTTTTTCAAGGTCATTTTCAGCATCAAATTTCAGTAAACGTGTGGCTTGGAGTACTTAATGATTATTTAATTGGTCTATATTTCCTCCCTTTACGATTAAATGGCGAATCTCATCATCACTTCCTACAGAAAGAGTTACTTGCTCTTCTTGCAGAATTCTTCTGCTCAGACAAAATTTATGGTTCATGCATGATGATGCCACAGCCCATTTTAGCATTAATGTACGTCGTCACTTAGATACAGTATATCCAAATCGTTGGATAGGTAGGGGAGAAACGCAACAATGGCCAGCTCACTCTCCGGATTTAAATTCTGTTGTTGGTTTGCCACTATTAAAAAATGTTTGCATAACTGTTGTTTTGTGTTATTGTTTTGGTTTAATGTTTTTGTATTAGAAAATAAAAATTTTTGAAATATTCAAGAGAAAAAAATTAAAAGATTAAAATTAGAACACCCGGAATCTCGAAATGGATGATTTATTTTACCCACATTTATATCAACTTGTTGACACTTTAGTAAAAGATACCTTTAAATAATAGATTAACAAAACCTACAATAAAATGTTTTATTTTTTCCTCAAAAACGGTGCATATTACGAAAAAAAATTAAGAGACCAATTTAATTCATAATTAATGGCAGATTTCTAAAAAAATATCAAAACATAGTCGCTTAATTTCTTTGGGAACAAAAAAAAATGTATCTACATAGTAGTAATTAGAACCGACGCTAGTCTTATTTAGTATAACAAGTTCAGGGTTAATATTGCTTCTTGTATTTAGCCGGATATTCATGGCTCATGCAGTCTTGACGAAATACATGAATATTTTCCTTTATGTACATGAGACATTCCAAAATGCAGACACTTGGTATAATGCAAATATGCTACGTACAGGCTACAGTTAACTTAAAAGAATATTCAGTGGTAAAATCTCCAAAAATTCACTGTTACTTCAAACCTCATTACCAATTATTCTCATCCAGATATACCGAATTTTTTTAAAAAATATGTAGATCTCTTATTGTATGTAGATTTTCTGGACCCAAACTATGTAAATTGTGAAAATGTACCATGCCTACTCAGGAAAAGTGTACAAACTTCTCTATCGGAGGCGTAAGCTGTAGGTATTTTCAATAAATAATAATTGCACTTCTAAAATAGTAATTTTATAAAATTCTTTATTTTTTTACAAATTATCGTACCTACTATGTACGTATTTGTTTGTTTGTTACTTGTTAGTAGTAAAATACAAGTTTGTTGATATTTCAATGCTTGTTCCGGTTTCAGTATTTTTATTAAATGTGTTAATTAAAATAAGAAAAATTCAAGTTGAATACGTAACGTCAAGAAACGGTGCTTATGTCAGTAATATCTAAACAATTTCTTTCTATATTTTATTTACAAATTTCTGAAAATTTCTCTATCGAAGACGTAAGCTGTAGGTATTTTCAACAAATAATAATTGCACTTAAAATTTGGGTGCACCCTACAATAGTAATTTTATAAAATTCTTCTTTTTACAAATTATCGTAGGTAATATTCGAATATGATACTTTTTGATAGTTTCGCTTCGATACACGAAAAGTAACGTTTTACAAGAATACATTCAAAAGTCAAGAGAGACGAAATTTAGACAGTGAATCAAGGGAGTAAAAAACATTTCAAACTTTACCAGGGACGTACAAGAAAAATTTTCTGAAGGGTTTCATGATAGCAGATCCTTGAAAAAATATCACCTTGTATAACGATTTTAAAAAATGAACTTGTATAATATGCAATATTAACTTGGCAATAAAAAAAATAACAGTACCTATATTTTTTAAAACAGGGTACATACGCGTCTTTACGATTCACAACATTTAATGAATATATAAACATTAATTATTTCAAACATACTGCGAAGGTTCACTATAAAAATTTATAAATGTGTACTTTGAGCAACGTTGAATTGATTCTTTTGAAATTGTTTAATAGGAAATTTATAGGAGTGGCTAGTCTGAAGTAGAACACACTGTACATATGTTTGCAGCGATAAGTTTCTCAAACGGCCTACAACGGCGGCAAGCAGAAACCTAACCCAAGATCAGGCTGTCGCAAAAACCGCGGCAGCGTAAGGCCGCGACGAAGACGGATACTAATTGAATTTACGATGACATTTCGTGCCCCAGGAGGCCGTATATTTGGCGACGACACGCTTCCGAGATGCCAATATCTCGGCCTCCCCCAGGAACGATCCACGCTGCTCGCTCGTTTTCGGCCTCGCGGGGGCATCGGGCCGTGCAACGGTTCTCTTTGACTCTAGCATGTACAGGGTGACTCATAATTTTCATTTTAGTGCGGTAAACCCGGTGCTAAACATCTTTGCTGTTAACATATTTGAATAGGACAAAATGTAGTGTACACAATATGTAATTCGGAAAACATATGAACATATGGTCTAAAAATAATATGTATTTTCTGCAGATAACGATAGAGAAAGAAATGTACAAACGTGCATGTATTGTACGAGTACAAAACAAAGAAATCATTTTAGTGGGAAATGAGCATTTCAACAGTTGCATACTATACTTTTTCTACAATTATTATTAAGTACATACACATGAAAATGTTTTAAAAAAACCTTATTTAGTAAACCCTAATATGCAGTCTTGATTGTAGCTCGTATGTTGTCAGTTTGACATCTGTCAAGTTAATCAACGAGAATCTATAAAGTGATGTTCTAAGCTTCATTGAATATCATAGTACTTTTATATTTCCTACTTTCAAGTATGTATTAATAAAGTTGTTGCAAAAATCACTGTGTACACACTTGTTTCACCGCTGCCTTAAATTTATTAAGGATGTTGCTTTATCTAAAAACCTTTTTTATGTATAAACATGCTAATAAAAGTTGCAGTGGACGATGTGAACAAGATTGACAATAAAATACAGGGTGTTCGATTCAAAAAAATTAAGAAAATCAAATTTAAAGATTTTGGTACATACAATGTTCATTTTTATAAACAACGTTAGGTACGATATTAGCTACTAAGTATATAAACTTGTATCTAATATTTTAGTCTAAGCAGAGATTATAAATACACTAGATAATCACCGTAAATGTAGTTACTGGACGCGGTAAAAATAGTTTCATAAGTTCCATGTAGAGGTCGGTGGCATGCCGAATTCAGAAATTTATATAATTCTTTAAACCGGACTTGTAGTGCGGTCAAGCGGGACCTTCGCCTGAGATGGCAGGGCACTACCCAGAGATTATAAAAACTAGTGCTGGCAAAACCGGAAAAAAGTTAAACCGATTAACCGGGTTCCGTAAAAACCGATTTCAGATAAAACCGATTACCCAATAGTGGTGAAAACCGGATTATCAAAACCGGTTATTCGAATATTCAAAACGGCTATACGAATAATCGGTTAACCGAATAGTCGGTTAATCGAATAACCGGTTAGATTGACAGATGGGATAAACATTTGTTTATGAAGATTTGGCTACTTAGGTAATTCGATACACTTTTCAATGAAAATATTTTCAACGCTATACGACTTCCTGTTATACCAGAAGTAGGTACCAACTTTTTTATTTTAAATGAAACGTCTATAGTAAACTTTAGTGTTACTTTATAATTATATAACATTTCTCATTTGGCATATACTCGTATTATCAAATATATCATAGCTAACTTTAAAATTCATATTTCAGAAACAGTGAAAGTGGGAATCTTTATTTTTAGGTCAAGCACGTTTGAATTTTCTCAAGTCTGTCAATTAATTTTGAGGACCCTGTACATGTCAAGCTAAATATGAATACATCAAAACGAAGCATAACACCTAATAACAATAAAGATCACCTTTTATTGTTTCTAAAATATGAATTTTTAAAGTTAGCTATGCCATTTTACAAAACGAAATCGAAATACCTCCAAAACAGTTCATTTTAGATGATAAATGTCATATAAAGTGACACTAAAATTCACTATATAACTACTAATAACCGATTTTCCCGTTTTGTAAAAATCTAAATTGTCCGAAACCGATTAACCGAACTATTTAAAAACCCGATTTCAGTTGTCAGCACTAAAATCGGTTATTTGAAGAATCGAATAACCGGTTTTCGGGTTTTGTAAAAAACCGAATTATCCAAAACCGGTTAACCGAACTATCCAAAGAACCGATTTTGGTTGCCAGCACTAATAAATACACAATCTCTGGTGCAGGTAGAAAAGGGTCGTCCGGGAAATCCGAATAGGCCCGTAATCGCTGGCAGATGTAACAACAAAAAACCGAAAGAGATACACTAGCGCTAGGAGAGCATTGGTGGCCTGCATCCACACTAATCAATTTCTGCGTCCATTTTTACCGCGTCCAGTAACTACATGGACGGTGATTATCTAGTGTATTTATAATCTCTGGTCTAAGCAATGAAAAGGTTGTAGCGTGCAATAGCGGGGAGAATATTTGTCTGCGGGAATGTGTTTGGGGTAGTTAGGACGTAATCATAACAAAAGCCCTGTTCCTACCCTGTTCGCTTCAGGGGGGGAGGGGGGTAGAAAAATCCTCTTTGTGTTTCTCCGCTTGCAACTCGAAAACGGTGCATTGTAGCGAAAAATTCATATAAATGAGAGCTCTTAAAATTTTATAAAAGATTAGTTCTATCCATTTTTTCGCTATGATGCATCGTTTTCGAGAGATCTGCTCTCAAAAGTCGGTATTTCAAATAAAAATTTATTTAACAAACTCTTTTTGTCATAATTCTCCTGGTAACTCTTCGGCCGTTTGTTTTACACAAAAATTCCGTGAATGTTTTAGAGCTATAAATTGGGTCAAAACTTACAGAAATTATATTATTTGCAGTACAAATTGGCTCTATTTCCCTTGGCCTTATTCAGTGAGGGTCAAAACAAAAAAAAATCGTAATTTACAAGCTGTTTAAATCAATCTAGATATCTACCAACTTTTATTTGGTGATTGATGGAGGTTTTCTTTTACATAAGGTCATCTGGCAAAGATAATCCCCAGTTTCCACAATTTATGATACGTACGTGAAATCTGTCAAGACCCACTGCCCAGGCAGAAGATGTACTATTGTTTTTGATCGATATAGTAGCCCTCCCAAGCACTAAGTTGACAGATAAATTGGTATCGGATAAAAAAATGTGTCGGCATCAACTTCAATCTAGAAACTGGAATTTCAATGACTCACATGATGCTGAGGTGTTGATTTTAAGCGCTTCTATTGACCGTAAGTGGTGATTATAAGGGAAGACGTCAACCTAGCTGTGCTACTTACAGCAGAAATGCCACCTAACCACAACATCCTGTTCATAAAACCTAGCAGAAGAAAAGTACAAACCAACATTTACTCCAGCCATCAAATGGAACAGTCGGGACTCAAGAACATTTTTTCTTACAGGCATTTACTAGCTGCGAATCACTAGCGCGACATTCTGAAAGAGTAACCTTGGTTTCCAATTCTTCTCATATGCTGATAGTGATATTGAGAAAGATGGGCGAATATGCATGCTCAAATGGTACGGTGCAAAGATAAGTTCTCTGAACACCTTCAGGTACGATTCATTTTTGAAATCAGCGTTGAATATAAAACCATATATCGCATCACTTACACCCAGCGAGCGGAGCATATATTACGCAAATTCCACCAGGTGTAGCTCTGGCTGGAAAATCAACTAACTCTAAGACCTGTGGAGATGGGCACACCTAGTTTCTGTGATGACAAAAAACTAAGCAGCACCCAACGACCTCATATTTCGTAGATACACGAAAGTTTGTAGAAGTGGACAGTGCAGCGCAAAAATGCAGCGAATTGAATCGATTGTGCCAAAACTGCTAAAGTCACTGTTTAAATAGTATTCCGATTCTAAAAAATGACGAAGAAAACATAGGGCCCATTTTCACATCTCCTGCGGACACTGACGAAGATTGGTATCAATGGTGGAGCTAGAAGCAGGACTCTCCCGGCTCAAGAGAAACAGGTTCAGTTTGTTTTGTTAAGATTTTTCATTTATTACATTTTCTCCTTATTAGTTTACATAAAATAAAAATAAAATGTATACAGTTGGCACACAGTCGCCTTCTCCTTAGATTTTCAGTTGTTTACAATTAACTTGAAATTTAGTAAACTTTTATCTAATGTATACATATCTATGCTTGATACTGCACTTCCTGTACGTCAAGTATACACTATTTATGTATAAATACACAGTATATTAGCTTATAAACTCTATAATAACGAATATAAGAAGAGAAGATAGCTTTCTTGACATTGAAGGAGTTCTCTTGAAAAATCGGTCTTTTAACCAAAAATTCCTCTGACACATTAAAGATAAATTAGCATATATATACATTCTTGAACAAAATTTATCGCTTTAAAACACTCCCTTATAGAACTTTTGTGTAAAACAAACGGCTGAGGAGTTACCAAGAAAAATATAACAAAACACGTGTGTAATTTTTTTTCTTTAATTGCCGACTTTTGAGAGCTGATATCTGGGAAACAATTATCATAGCGAAGAAATGGGTAGAACTAATCTTGTAGATAATTTTATAGGCTCTCATTTTTATGTAAACAATGTTTCGATATGGCACATAAGTTATAAGAGAAAAACAAAGAAAGAAGACCTTTCTAACCCCCCCCCCCTGAAGCGGACGGGCTATGGGTGGGGACTTTTAATATGTTTACGTCCTAACTGTCCCCAATACACCAACAAATTTTCCCCTCTCATTGCACGCTACACACCCTTTTCGGTCATTCATTGACTAGCCTATTTGTCATACATGACAGAGTAATATCAAATATTTTCAAATGTTAGTAGGTGAAAGTTAATACAACTTTTCCGTGATCATGGCTTTTTCGAAATAACTTGGCAGCTCTGTGTGTACAAAAATCGAATAGAACAAGTGCAAAAAAGCATCTCAGATATTTGTACAATATAATGTATCATGTTTATGAAGTAGCTTCTGCTTTTAATAGTTTATTTCTTGATGCACCCAAGAAGGTGATAGAGAAGATATACATATGCAGTCAATCCAATTAATATTCCTTTTAATAGTTATTCTATTTTTCTGGAACCCTTTGATTGCCATGAAATGTTAATTTTACTTAATAATAAACTAAAAAATAAAAATTCTTCCGGTTCTGATGGGGTCCCTATGTCTATATTGAGAAAAGTAATTCCATTTATTATTCAGCCACTTATGTACTTGGTTAATCTCTCCTTTTCAACTGGATGCTTTCCTAACGTTTTAAGAGTTGGGAAAATTGTTTCAGTCTTTAAAAAAATTACCCGCATATTATGGAAAATTATAGGGCCTCTAGCTATTCTCACCTGCTTTTTCCAAAATATTCGAGTATTGCTTTTTAAATCGCCTATTAAGTTCATTGATAAATATAACATAATTACGCAAAATCTGCACGGATTTCGTGCTAAATGTTGACACAAAGTGCTATATGTTCATTTTGTATAAAGTTATTAAATTATTTGGAAGCAGGTGAATGCCCTGTTGGTATCTTCTGTGACCTCAGCAGGGCATTCGATTAAGTAGACCACGACAAACTTCTGATAAAACTTAATGCATTTAGCACCCGTGGTGTGGCTTTTGACTGGATAGCTTGATTTCTGAAGCATCGCAAACAATATGTCAGTTTAACCTATAACAATAAAGCTGTGGAATCTGACTTTGATTATGTATACATGGGGGTTCCACAGGGATCCGTGTTGGGTCCTGTTTCATTTTTATTATACACCAATGAGTTGGAATCAGTAATTAAAGACACACTTATTGTCATGTATGCTGACGATCAATCTATATTAATTTCAAATGGTTCAGAGAAGCAGTTGGAGTATAAGTGCAATAGTGTTCTTGAATCTATAAATGACTGGCATATCTCTAATTCTCTTTAATTCAACACGGACAAAACTCACATTTTGAGATTCCACAATAGACAGAAACATTGTTCTTCGTTGAATATTAATTTAGACGGAGGTGTATCACTGGCATTTTCAGATAATGTTAAGTTTCTAGGGGTTGTAGTAGATGAGTATCTTAATTGGAAATTACACTGCACACAGCTGGTGTCAAAGTTAAATTCGGTTTGTTTTGTTTTGAGAAATTTACAAAGTGTTCTGTCGTATACATAACTGATTATGGTCTACAACGCTCAGGTAGCTTCAAGATTGAAATATGGGGTCTGTTTTTGGGGATGTTCCACTCATGCGTCGGATGTATTTAAAGTACAAAAACGCAATTTAAGATGCATTGCTGGAGTCTCTTCCAAGTCTTCCTGTATAAACTTATTTAAAAAATATAATATTTTAACTATTGTAGATATATTAATATATGAAATGAGTGCTTATATTTTTAAGAAAATAACTAATTTTCCTCTACATAAGAATATACATAACATAAATACTAGACAAAACAATTATTTTTATGTCCCATTTTGTAAATATAATGTGACATCAAATTCTACCTCTTATTTAGGATTGCATATATTCAATTTGCTGCCGAATGAAATAAAAGATGCTATTCATTTAAATACATAAAGTGTTTTATTAAGTAAAGCTTTTAATCTTTAGAGGAATATTACCGTATTATGTGTTAGTTTGTAGTTGACCACTGTGACTATTCCTATATAAATGTATTTTTTATCTATGGGAAAATAAAATTATTATTATTTATTATTATTATTAATAGCGATATAGCATATGACACGTTAAATGTATTTAATTTTTAAAAATTTCTATTTATCTGCATTATTTGTATAATAAGTATTAAATGGCAAAGTTGATTGAATGTTTTTATGGAATCAATTTAAATTATATGAAACATATTGTTCAATACATTTTGTTTTTTTGCGTTTACAGTGCTAAATATTTTATCCTATGAAATTGGTTTTGTTGTCATATTGCGAATACAAAATTTTCTCAAAAATCAATATACAGAGTATACTATTTAAAAAGTGCAATATTTGAAGTGTCTCGTTTTTATTAATCACCCTGTATGTTTCAAATTGTTTTACTATTTAGGTTTCTTGATCATGTACTACTTTTATATGAGCATTGTTTTCTATATTTTGAATAACAAGAGAGTTATTGAACTTTCTTGCACTAATGGCCCACCCTGTATATTTCATAAAAATTCAGTTTACCTTTGTATAATTTTGCATCCTGAAATTTTTGTTTGGGAAAACTGAAGACAGACATGCAGATAATTTAGTAGATAAAACCATAGAAATCAAAGAAGAACTTTGGGTCATACTGGGCATTTATGAATGACTACCATAGAACGTTAAATCTGTTTTTTTTTTTCATGAATTGCTGCAAAAAAATTACAGAAAACGCCTCTAATGAAACTATTGACATATTCAAAATTAATTTTTTTTCTGACTGATCAAATGTGTTTCTTATGTACTTCGATGCGCTGAATTTGATTTTGAAGTTTATTGGGCACTCTAGGTGAGACCTAACAAGTGCACATAACAAAACTCTTAACGTTGTTACATAAAAAAATCCCGAATATATATCTTAATAGAACCCAACATTTAAAGTGATATAGATATTGCTATTGACATATAACTATCAGCGATCACACCAAGGTCCTTTATACTGTAAACTGTATCTAAAGATTGATCGCTTATTCGATAAGTATAAGTAATTCTACCTCGACAGAATATCATGGCATGGCACTTTGCAGTACTAAGTTGCTTACCGTTTTCTAAACACCAATCGGTAACAAGATCAGTTTGAAACAGATGGCAATCTCCATCATTAAGAATTCTTGAAAAAAGATTAAGATCATCAGCAAACAGAAGATATTTACAAAAATGAGAGCACTGAGGCATATCATTTATAAAAATATTGGACAAGGGAGGACCCAAGTGTGACCCCTGAGGAACTCCCGAAGTAATCTGTATTTCTTTAAATTTAGAATTACGCACTCGCATTATCTGAGACCGACCACGTAGATAACTTCCTTTCTAATCAATTAATGAGACAGTTGTATGCAAGAGTACATGATGATTGACTCAATCGAAGGCCTTGGAGAAATCGATCTACGTCAAAAGATTGAATTTAGTTGACCTACCAGAGATAAATAAAAACTGTTCAGCTACAAGCGTATCTTCGAAGAAGGAAGTCAAATACTCAAATATGATGCTCTAGAACAGTTTAGGCACAGTACGTTGACGATTCTTGCTTCGAGTTTTATGAATAGGGGTTATGAATAGGGGTTATGTAGCTTTTCTTCCATATATTAAGGAAAAAACCAGTTGAAGATACTTATTAAATATAAGAAAAAGTGGTCTTGCTAGAATAAAACTACAACATTTTAGAATACTAGGAAGTATCTCATCAGGCCCAAGGCCCTTAGGAACATCTAATGTCGATAGTTTAGTATAAATTTCTGATATTGTAATAAAGAGCGAACTTAAATTAAGAGTATTTTCAGGTACATAAATGATAATCGTATCACAGTTATTAACACATTATACCGATGAAAAGTACTGAACAAATAAATTGGCCACCTCTTCCCCAGTAGAACATAGGACATGGTATTCTATTTCAATTGCTTTTCCAAAACTTTTTTTGACAAATTTGCAAACAGTTTATTATTATGAAAGAAACTTTCAGAGATATATAAAAATAAAAATTAATCAATCTTTTCACTGCTACTGCTTTCCATTTACTCCACGACTAAAATAAAATGTAGAGACCAGACAGTAAATTAAAACGAAACGTGGTACACGTCCTCATCTCATTAATTCTACCAATTTTTCCCATGGCTGGGTTTCAACTCTAATAAAAAAATACTTTACAATTCGCAGCAATTTAGTGATTTAAATATCCGCACTGATATCTTGTCGCTGCGAAGCGACAAAGGGTGGATCTGGGGGTGGTCCAAGGGCGCGCTGGGAACCCTCGGCTCGCCGGGCACATTGCCGCTTGTAATTTGTAATTATCTCTGATAATTATCTCGATTTCGCTTTCTACGGCCTTCGGAGATTGAGTTAAAAGTACTCCCCGAACTGGCGAAATGCTCAAGATTAACTCGAAATTATTACGCAACGGTTTGCAGTTTGTAATTTGACTATAGTAGAATTTTTTTGCCGTTTGCCGTCTACAGTGTGTTGGTGGCCTATACAGGGTTAACTATGACTAAGTATAAATATTTTAAGAGGGGATAGAGAAAAATATGAATCATATTAAATCCTTATTTAACGCCGCCTATGCTACGCGTCTGACGCACATTTACAGAGTCAGAGTAGACAACCAGCATGGAACGATAAAATTCACTGTCATGCCATAAATCAATTCCTGTGTTTACGTTGTAGTTTTGTGTTGTTCTTCAGTTCTTAGTGACTTATTTTAATTTTAAACGTTTTATAGTTATTATATAATAATATAGGAATATGTGTCGAGTACACATATTTTCCCACAATATAGTTCGCCGGTTTGTTTTTCTAGGTCATGGGACCGCCGCGGGTGCATTAAAAGTTTTCTATTATCTATTAGTACCTACTCATTCCTTTCGTTCGATTTTATTATAATAAATAGGCATTTTATCTGTACCTACGGGAAGTGTGTTTTATGGGTAGTAAGTGGTTGTAATGAGTGAAAATGTAGTTTTGCCAGTTTGTAACGAAATAATGAAAAACGATTGAAAAATACTGGTGCTAACTGGATTAACTGTTACCTATCTATCAGTTATTATTACAAATAAGAATGTTTAATTTTTGTCGTTTCTGCATTCAGAAACGCTGCAAAAATACGACCGCATGGTAGTTGACATTGTTGACAGATGTAGCTTTATCTATGGATCAAAGCCATCTCAGACAATGCTCATTATAAGCGCCTACTTTCCGCAAGAAAAATGGGTTTTGCCCCATTTATATCGAGCTAAAATTCTGGAATAATTTTTTTATTGTCCATTAGACCTCCCTAAAAAGGGTGGTTAAAATTTTTGTACTTAGTCATAGTTAACCCTGTATAATAAAATAAGTTTCTTAATTTATTCCTTGATATATAATGTAATAAATTTGTACATTGTGTAACAACTACAACCGGTAAAAATTAAGAAGCGTTTTCTTCGTCTAATGCCTTGTCCTCATGGACGCGAAATTCTTGAAAATTTGGGCGAATTATTTATTGACGGGAAAAGTCTCAACTTTTAGCCAATTTTACCAACTGCAATATTTTATATCATTTTCATCATAAAACTGTCGCTAACTGTCACGGTAGATTGTCAGAAGCTCAAGTTAAACTTACTAACCGGATATAACGATGAAAATAGCGGTACTATTCCTGTTTTCAAGATTCACGAAAATTTAACTCTTTCCCTTCATTGATAATTTAAATCAAAATCCGCGAAATTCCCGAGAATGTTTTTGCAATAATATTGACACTCCCTCAAAACAGTTTTTGAATTTCTGGAAGTTCTGAGTAGAAATTTCATTAAATCTCTGTGGTGAGTAAAATAACTAAGTACTAATGTATTTAATTTTCAGTAGATACAAATACGTCAGAAGTTCAAAAGAAATCACAAAATTAATTTTAAATAGTGTGATTATTATTGCAAACGATTGTACCTACATGCACACTACCACTTACATACAAATACAATGGTGTGATTGACATTTGATCTAAATTGTGAATAGTGAATTTCAACAACGTTACAGTTGTGTATAATTAGAAAGTACATAAATTCGTGCTATTAGTCTAAAATTCGTAAATCTCAACAAAAGTTGTCGCTTAATATATTTTGGTTTTCTGAGTAAAAAAACACTCTGTATAGCTTATTTACTGAATATTACTGGATTTCTAAATGCATGTGCCTATCACATGTCAGGTTAGTGTCGAGATTTTGGTAAAATATCTTGCAAACAAAAAATTATAACCGAAATTCTGATATTGTATTAGGTAATCCTTACATATCTGTTACATCTTACATATCAAATAAATATTTATATTGTGCCTACCTAATTAATTCTGATCACATTTTTCTTTGTGAATCATTTGACACGGTGTAAAACTGTACATCATAGTATGGAAGCAGCTCTAAAGAGCAGTAAACAGCTTTGATTGTTTAACTTTGGCGTAGTTAAGGGGCACTTATCATGGGGCGTTTGATAAAATTAATTAATGCTTTAATAAAATGCCATACAGTGCTTAAATTTCAATGCAGTTGATCCAGTAAATCCCCGGGCAAACACGTCTCCTACTTCCCAACGACGGCGAGCAGCAGAAGTTTTCGATTATTTCTCTACAGCGGCAGGGCCTATTCGTAACATGGTTTCATCCTCTTTATGGGTTATTTTAAAGTTCGTAAACCGTTCTCTCATCTAAATATTTTATAAGGGGATCCTTTCGGGTCGTAAAACAATTTAAGTTCTTTCTGGATGGCGGATTAATTTTAAAGACATTCATTGGTTGTTGGAAAGTTCGTAAAACGCGATAGCCCGAGGAAGGACGTGTTATTGAATTAAGAATTTAAAAAGTACTCACTCTTGAGGGACCCATTTCTTGACTGCTTGGGTGATTTCTTACCTGAAACAATATTTTATGGTTTATTAGGAACTTTTTATAAATTTAATGGTTGTACCAGAACGAGGCAGAAAACTTATAATTTATACCTCACAAAAAAACTCTAAGTACTAACAACTTCTTACATATACAAATTTTTATTTGACTCATATACAAATTATCTTCAAACTTCATAACGCATCAGATTGACATGTTATTTAAGAAATTTTCTTAAGTAATTGTACTTGCTAGTACTTGGTTTTACTTTTATATATTTTATCCGCGACTATCCTATTAAACGTCCATTAATGTGTTTTCTAAATAATTGTTCACTGGTTTGAAAGAATTGAGAATGACGTAACAAAACAAAACTTTTTCGGTGTCAGTAATTGAACCTGTGTGAAAGCCCAACACTACCCACAATACCACTTACGACAATATGAACATTTTTTCAAATGAAGTTTACTAATTAAAGTTTTATTTGCTTTCGCGACTTATCAAGTGAAGGACAGATATCAAACTTGAAAGTAAAGCATATTGACGGTTTTGAATTGTATGTTATGTAATGTTCTTGTTATGAGTGTCAAAATATTGTGTAAAGTTTTCAGTAAAAAGTTTGCTAAAATACTGTTAATACTCATAAATAAAGTATAGTTATTCTACTTACAAAAATAATGGCTGAAATTCACTCGGGGGATTACAGCCATCATTATATGCTCGTTGAATAATATACTACTTTAATAGCTATACAGGTACTAATTATTATACAAAAATAAAAAATAACAATATTCTAGTGAAAGTCAATAAAGAATGATTTCCTAGGTGGATCAAAGTAAATTAATTAAATATATTTGTATAAAATTATACTTTCCATCTTTCCCCTTGCCTTATGTTACAGCCAGAAAAAGGAAAAGTTTTAGATTTTCCTGCAATTTTATACAAATTCTCATTAAAAAAATATTGAATCATTAAACTACTTACTTACAGATTTCTTATTTAATATGTATTTCTATCGATTTGAGCATAACATATTTCCATTACAATAGTAATATACAAAGTATTATTATTTTTCGGAGTTAATTTACCTTTAATTCCTCCACAACCTCTTCCTTTATGTGTACACCAATGTCCATCTAGTCTAATGTAAATTTTGTTTTTTGAACTGACCAGCGTTATATGCGTTGAAATAAAAGAAATGTGAGAATACACTTAAATGAACATTGTCTTCGAAATACTACGGTCATTTCAATGATATAAAATAAAACTCATACGATTTTTGTACTATTAGGAAGAATTTTAGAAAACATGTTCATACAAATTTAATTTTTTTATTTCTGTATTAATAATCGTGTGTATCACGTACATATCAGGATGTAATTTAACACTGTATATCAGTATATGTAAGGCTTATTTTTGACTAAAATCGCACATATAAAAATTTTGGAAGAACCAAAAAATGTTTTAAACAATTTTCACATTAAAAAAACTGTATTAGAACTAGTAGTTTCAAATATTCAGAAAAATATATTACACTCAAATATATAAAGACGCATATCAAACATGTATATCTAACTAAAATAATCTTGAAGTGTTGAAGCTTGCCATATTCAGAGGTTTCTGTCGGAATTAGCTTCCATCCTGGGGCTCTATTCGTGAATATCTGCAGAGCAATACGTACACGAATTATATACTTTTATCCTTCTTCTTACGACGATAATGAAGAGATACAGAACTTATTCCATAGTCCAGGGAAGTTAGGAAAAATAGCGGAAATGTTTAGGCACAGCAGATATCGAGATGATGTTTTCTACATTGTGTTCAGGAAGATCCCAGGAAAAAAGTCTATATCGTCTGGTTTAGCCATTTTTTGAAAAATGCCTTCTGGGCCGGAAAATGCATTTTCCAATTGCATCATTATTTGCACCATTATAGGAACGAATGGAAACTCGGAAAAATCGCTCGGAAATCGTTACTCGGGGGTTTTCGGGGCTGCCACACTCGATTCTGGCATTAGATTTCCCCGGGGATGCACGGAGATTGCTCTGTGGGGGTGCGCGTGGGGTGAATTGGGAGAAAAATGGCAGTGTGTATGAAAATCGCTCCGAATTCGTTACTCGGGGGTTTTCGGGGATGCCGAATTCAATTCTGGCATTGGAATTACCCGGGGGGCGGCCCTGCGGGGGTATCCGGGGGGTCATTCTGGGGGGGGGGGGAAATTGCATAATCCATGGGAAGCGCTCAAAACCCGTTACTCGGGGGTTTTCGTGGATGCCGAATTCAATTCTGACATTCCCCCTCAATCACTCACAGACAACCCCACTGAGCCACCCCCGAGCGCTCTCGGGTAATTCCAATGCCAGAATTGAATTGGGCATCCCCGAAAACCCCCCGAGTAACAAGTTTGGAGCGATTTTAAGGCACGCTGCCATTTCTCCCCCAATTCACCCCACGCGCACCCCCACAAAGCAAGCCCCGTGCATCCCCGGGTAATTCTAATGCCAGAGTCGAGTTCGGCCGCCCCGAAAACCTCCGAGTAACGATTTCTGAGCGATTTTTCCGAGTTTCCAGTCGTTGCTATAATGGTGCAAGTATTGATGAATTAGAAAATGCATTTTCCGTCCCAGAAGATATTTTTTCAAAAAATGGCTAAACCAGACGATATAGACTTTTTTCTTGGGACGTTCCTGAACACAATGCAGAAAACCGCATCTCGATATCTGCCGTGCCTAAAAATGTCCGCTATTCCGGTCGATTTTGATCTAAATGCCCTGGACTACCACTGCTTTCGAGAATCGAGACCCTGGTGATCAAACAATGTCCCAATCCTAGGGTATAGAGTGGAAGCAGGTTTTCCGCTTACTGGTAACCAGCGCCGAATACGTACTTATAAACTATGAAATTTGTAATTATATATTTAAATTGATATAAAATCAGCAGGTTGAAGCAGCTTTTATCAGAATGAAAATTTATTTGTTCGCGCCGGTCATGTGTAGAAAAATGGACAAAGAACTAGTAATATCTATATCGATATGTAGTAGACAAATATTGAAGAGAGATTAGTAATGAAATGAATGAAGAAGGTAAGTATTAAAATATACAGAGTGTCCTAAATATGACTGCCTTTATTTTGCTGTAATTGTGCCAAACAAAACATATTTGAATTAACAATTTTATTTGTCCAACGGTAATGAGATTTTGAATATGCGACAATGTCGCATATCTATGTCAGATGTTTCTACATACTAAACACAAAAACTCGTACATACTAATAAACATACTTAGTGTGAACGGTTTTCTTAGAGCTCTTTTCACAACACAGAATTAAATGTGTTCAAAATGAATGTCGTTGCATGTGAAAAGCATTTACCGTACTCTTTTCTCGTAATTAGCAAGTTTTGCCCAGATTCGCCAAAAATTAACTGGTCATGGTTAATATAAATTGTTCCATTTTTATGTACGCAAATATCAAACAAACAGTAGATACAGGAAAACGAAAGGCACTAGACACACTGCTACCACTACTACTTATATAAAATAGACATGGCTTCCGGCGTAGTCTCACTAGTGTGTTCTGCGTAGTAAAAGATGTAAAAAGAACTTTATAAATGGTTTAAAGTGCAAAAACTGTGAGTTATTTCCACACAGGTTGTGCGAAAAACTGTAATTTCGTAAAGTTTATAAATGATGATTTAATCATGTGTTGTGAACTGGAACATGCTACCGACCATTTATTCTTTGATGCTATGGATAATTTGAATCCTTATAGTAAGTTGATTGACATAAATATATTCAAATATATCTTAAAACAGAAGGACATTATTAAGGAATTGCATAGTAAGATTGATTTAATGGGTGAACGTATTGCCTTGTTAAAGGAAAGGCGTGAATATCATTCTAAAAAAGAACAGTCAAAAACCACATCAAAAAGCACATGTACTGAGAAATAATTTACCTACTACTCCGACCGTTGTTGCCAGTTCCTCCCAAAGTAAAGTAATTACTATGAAGGATGTCTCGACAGCATTACTGCAAGTAAATACTAATCAAAAGTGCAATTAAATTTTAAATCTGGAAAAGGAAAATCAAGTACATGAAAAAAATAGTGAATCGAATGTAGTCAGAAACAAAAAAAACACTGAACGTACACCAAGATGTTTGGCTGTAAATAAAACCATCTAACTTGTACAGGATTGTTTTCAATGAAGTGGTTTGCCTATGCATAACACAGCCATGAGAATACGGCGTGTACACCCTTTGACTTGGTGAACGAAACCGAATTTCTATCCTCCGAGAAAGACACCCGAAATCTGTGTCTCCTTTAGCCCAAAACCATCCTATTTGTCGCTTACTTATTTTGGTAAATTGCTATATTGTTACTCTGCACTGTTTGCGTTTTCTCCTCGGCTGCAATTAATTAAAAACTGTTTTTAATTAATACCTTCTCCTTGGCCGGTAGCTTAGACCGCTTTAATTGTTCCTATTCATTTATTTCATAGGGCTGAAATAAATTCAAAATAGAGTTTGCTAAATCCATATATTTTGTCTTTATTTCCAGAACCTCGCTGGAACCGACCCCTAGGTATAGTTTAAACTATTATTTCTAAAGATCTTCCGTTAATAAAAGTATTTCATGCCGTATCTTTTATATTGAGAATTTTTCGTAGAGTATTTAAAAGTTAATAATTTGTATTTGTATAAAAGAAACATAGCAGACCCCTGGAATTTAACTTTCTTCACTGCACTTGCTCAGGTACTTACTCTGAGGGTGAGTTTATGTGAAGTTTATTCCACGTTAAATATAGGGAAACTGGCGCCCGAGACTAACCTAAAAAATACCTAAAATGCACGTCACACTACACTGCCCAACACAGCTGTATGAAATATGTGTGTAAACCACCACAAAAAAAGTGGCATCACCAATTTAATACCCGAGCAGGGACGCTGAGTGATGTCATCACGCGCGAAAATTTAAATAGTCATTACAGAGTTAAATATGACTAAGAACAAACATTTTAAGTGGGAATATACAAAAATAAAAATTTAGGGAATCACCCTTCAAAAAAAAATAGAAACTATAATAGTAAATCGGCAACCAGCAACACAACTACGGTAGACAGAGGACTAAAAGATCGCACACATTATGTCTGCACAGACCTGCAAAGGCAGTTCATGAAGGTCTAATTGTTATTTAATGGAGCATCGCGCACTAGACCAGCACCTGCATGGACCGGCACCTGCAACGATCGTCACTGCAGGTCGTGCCGGTGACCTGCAATTTCTATACTTGGCTGCGCAAGTTCAACGTAAATTCTTTTCTTACAAAAGTCAGGTTTCAAAGTGTTAGAAATATTCGACCAGTTAAGGTGTGAATGTGTCGCTGAACTGTCGGACACCCTCGGTTATCAACAACTTCTATTTACTTATCTTAAACAAACTGCAAGTTTTTCGTCAGATGCCATTGCGCTGCGAAATCTTGTGTTTTGGTGACGAGGACGATCCAAGAACTCAATTTTTTTGTGATCTTCGGAAATACCAAACAAATTTTGTTGATCTCTCTCCAGTTCAGAAAATAAATGATAAAACTCACCATACAGCCTTCTCTTTTTATTGATAGGGTGAACCGAAAACTTTCACCAAATGATAAAATTCGTTGTTATCGGACAATATTTTACAATTAAAGACCGCTGCGGGTGCATTCGAAGTTTTCTTTTATCTATTAGAATTCCTATCGTATTTTCTTAGAATAAATGGGTATTTTATTTAACTGTACGCTGAGTGTGTTTTGTTGTTAGTGGAAAATCTAAACGAACTTGGAATGAGTGAAAATGTAGCTTTAACAGTTTGGAACAAAATATCGATAAACATAATATGCTATATCCCTGTAACCCTGTATAACTAGCTTAAATACATTATACTTATGGTACAATGTTTTTACTGTATTTTTGTTACTATTATAAAGATTTTTCAAAACTTTTATAGCTTTTTATCGAAATAAGTAGAAAAAAGTGTAACATCTATGTTTTTTTTTTAATATTGATAAATATTTTGGTTCTATATTGCCATTAGAAAAATCGCATAGTTTTAGAACACATTTAAATAAGTAAAACTTTACATCTCGTCCCATTTAAAAAGTATTATAGTTTACTGGTCTAAAAGGCAGTATAATTTGTAGCGTTGTAGATATGATATTTTTTCCATTTCTTGTATCGACTGGAAGTGGTAATTATCCTATTCCGTCACAGTTGTTTTGACATTAAATTCTACATTTAAAAATCGGCGAAACAAAGCCTCTCCGACTAAATTTATTGTTCACTTTCTAATTCAGCGACCCTTTGTGGGGTAATGAACTAAATTAATTGTCACTGTGAGGAACAAAAGGGTTTTGTTTTGTTTGATGTATCACCTCGACAAAACGCCACTTAAAATGTAGGTTTTCACCCGCCGGGTTTCCCATCTTAATCCGTCACGCAGGCAACAGATTGATACAGGGTAGTGCATGACATTATGGTACATATGCATTACGCAAATAGTTTTAGAAGATTTATTGCAAAAACGAATCATACTATTTCATTATGTGTCTTCCGTCCATCAATGTCTTCAAAAGGTGTCCCTACACTCATATTCTCTACGATGGTAGCTTGGTAGAAGCTTGTAATAAACTTTTTCTACCATATTTTATGTTCAGTCAGTTCTGAGCATTTTTTTAAGTTGTATACAGGATGTTCAACGAGGAGATGTAGATACTTCAGTATGAACATACATTCTACGTTCAATTTTAAGCAAAAAAATTCCTATGAACTCAGGTCTGAAAACGCTTCAGGATGTTTATATTTTCTTTAATACCTCTTGACTAATTTGAGTTAAATTTATGAAATTTTGTATGCGGATGTTTTTTGGGACGGGAAATTCAAATTTTATGCACAATTGGCTGTATCTCCAAGAGGGCGCCACAAGCGCCGTCCATCCCAAGGCACAATAGATGAGGCCCAAGTCCCTGTGGCAGTCTCCCATAGTTGCACTGACCCTTCTCTCCTCCAGTATGGATCCCACCCATCTGACCATAACAGAACAAAGTTTATCTTACGTTCCTTGCAGACAAAGCTGGATACTGGACTGAGGCCTACATGTACTGATTTCCTCTCTGGAAGCTGTGATCTACTGTTGTTGCTCGATAAAAATCTGGAAACTGGAATTTCTACCTGGGAAACTCTGGAACGGTTATTGGCAGGTTGTTTTCCTCAGGATACTTGGAATTGGATCTTTTTATATACCAGATTCCCTATAGAGAGATGCTGTCCACCAAATTTTCTAATTTGAATATTTGCACATTGGAATTTGAGTTACTTATTGGATTTTTTCTGTGGAAAACTTGTAAGTACTAATTTGGACTAATTTAAGGGCTTTTCCCCTATTTAAACTAATTTTTTTTCTTCTCTACCTAAACTTGCACCTGCTTACTTTTGCAAAGTTTTTTGGTAACTAAGTAAATAATTTCTTGTTTCTTAGTATTTTTACAGTTTTGATCTCATGCACTTTTTGTTAAGGTCTATACGCACGTTTCACTATGTTTTAAATCATTTCTTTTCGTAGCACTTTACACTACACTATGTTTATTTTTAGTCTTAGAATCTAATTTTATAAGAAAATTACGATTTTTAGACACATTTATGTTAAAATGTTCCTTAATTTTTATGTTTTAAGCTAATTACAGGTATTTTGTAAAGCCAACTTTACATCTGACAGTTCTGTTTGACATGAACTCTACAATTGTGAAAATTTTACTTTTTATGCAGATACTTTCTTTTATGGATGTCGTTATCTATAATTACGCATATGGAATTAAACTACTCCTTCTTTAAGCTTTTTTTTAATATGCATACCTCTGGGTTTATTCTGGAGTTAACCTACGTACTGTTCATTTACATGTTATCATCTACACCAATATGACAAATTTTTCCAGATATTTTTAAACTAAATTTATGAAATTTGACTAGAATTATATGCTTTTCTAGAGATATTTTATGATACTTAATTTAAATACTAACGGTTCTTTGATATTTTGCATGTATAACAATAATTATTTCAATATTAGTTTAATAAAATAAGCCAAGTAAATTTTCATTGCATGTTACTGTCGACATTTTCATTTCATCACAATATTTATTATTAGTAATGATGGATGACTATATTGGAGTCAAATCATGCATTCTCATATCAGAAGCGCAAAAAATGTATAAGTATGCTTAAGACAAAGAAACAGTAACATTCTGGTTTACTTTCACTCATAAAAATGTGAAATTTATAGTTAAGGTAGTTGACCTATCAACTTACGAAGTTACCTACATACAATTTTGGATGTATTAGAATATATACACAGAATTAGTAGTTAATACCTAATACTTATTCCCATACACAACCCATGGATTAAAAGTTACCACATCGCGCATGATCGTAAGATAACATTTGGAGAAAGCACCAATTCCCCGATAGAACTCAGATTATTTGTGTATCAAGAGAAACATTTTGTAATTCTCTGTAATGCATTAATTTCCCATTTTTCAAAAATAGTACCCTCATGGCTCAACGTTTGGTTTTTCTATTTCTAAGGTTACAAGGGTTAACAATGGTTACGTGTCTATGTCTATATATTAATAGTTATGCCAATCTTCTGTTTCCTGCTGCAATTCTCGGAAAATGTGCATGTGGTAGAATGTCCCTCTCTTCAGTAACTACTCCCGGGACCACCATGAATTCTTGAGCACAGTGCAACTATCGTCACTAACACTTATTCTTCTATGACAATATTGAAATTACTGAGCGAAAAATTGAACGAAAGTTTGAATAGTGTCACCGCGTTTGAATAGTGTAACCATTTGTGTCAGTCTTATTATCAGTTTTGCCAGATCATGCAAACTATCGACAAAATATTACGTGTATACCCAGCTTAAAGCTTCAACCCATCCGTCCTTTGCGGGTTTGGCAAAGCTCATTCAGTTCGTGCAAAACGTCTAACTTGCGGTCTACACGTAACGTTTTGTTTAACAAATCTGCTATGATCATGCAAGACTGACGACAAAACATTACGTGTAGGCCAGGCTTAACGTCAACGATTAGATCGTACGATGGCTCACATATGAAAAAGGCTGGTCCCAGAAAGTAATATAAAAACTAAAAATATGATGTAGTGACCTAAAAGGATTTTTTTCATACAGGGTAAGGTCTTTGGAAACAATTGGAGAGTTCATAATTGTAAGGATACACCCAATAATGCTCTTCTATTTCTTTTTCGGTTCAAAAATGGAGGCTTGATGAACTTATTTTATTGTCAGCAATAAATGCGAGTACTTATTGTTTATGAATAAAATAAATTTTATAAGATAAGCCTAATAGTTACTTTTTCTTATTGAATATTGAATAACATGAACGTTTTGAATTTATGGAAACACATTTATCACCAAACTGGATAATAACCATATTTTTTTTATTTTTGAACTAGTTGGGATGATATGTAGGTACTTTGTACAGATTGTTGATATAGTAGTTGATAAGGTGATTTGGGAGCTTAGGAAATTTTTAATATGAAATTAGGAAAAACCGAACTGTTAAGAACTAATTAAAAAATAAATAAAATAATTAATTAATTAAAGTTATCTTATAGTTTTTTACAATATTTAATTATTTATTAAAGGAAAGATGACACTCTTTATTATACCCAACAAAACAAATTATAGTACATGGGTATGAGTACTGTAAACAATTAATTTATAGGATTTTTATATACTTACAGGAAGAATTGCAAAACCAGACCACAGACCACATGATGTTAGAGCATAAAAATTGTTGTAAATTTACCTTATAAACACGTTGAATTAGTAACAATATTTTAAACATTACGAGATGCTAAAATAAAATTTGGCGATAACTACCGAAATGAAAATTATTATTTTATTTACGTAATAATTAAAATACCTACACTATAAAAATATCAATCAATGATCTTGAAATAGAAGATTTCTTGTTTTATCCTGCAAATTTTATACCACTGAAAATAATTTTAATTTTATACCAGATTATTATATCCACTTTCTTTCATTTTTTCTTAAACTGACTTCTTTTGTGTAGGACTATGCTGTCATTTTTCAGTTATAAAGCTTACCAATGTCGGTAATTGATAGCGATAAGTAAATTCTTGCTCATAATCCTTGAGGTCCATAATGATTTTTTTTTGGTTTTATTTGATATTGTGCGTGTAAACAAAAATAGAACAATTTAATTTAATGACCGTAACCTCGAGCGTAAGGTACATGACATGTTGATAATTTACTGCGAAGCTGGGGAAAACTATGTGGCTCCGCGACGTTTATACAACTTCATAGCGCATGCAAATGCACTGATAATCATCAGAGAAAAAAAAACTGTTATGTCAATTATGTTTAGTTTGGTAAAATTTATCATATGGCAAAATTAAGACACTGATATTCTGGCTCTCTGTATATTAAATGTTGTATGTTCATATATCTTTTATAGGCTACTTACCCTTAGCTTAAAATTTATTAATAGACAATAAAATATTTATTTATTAATACGACAATAAAACATTTATTAACTCGGAAACCTTTCAACAAATGTATCATTTCTCATACACCTGATGCCTAATCGATAATGCCACCCTTAAAAGGGTACATTTTGGGCACTGTGTTCAGTAAACAACCTGTAATCCGCAGATGGAGAAGAATTGCCCCACAAGGTGGACAGACGTCATCTTTAGTAGTCCAATGATTATTTTATTATAGGTTTTTGTTCTGATCTAAGTGCTTACATTCATCGTCATTGTTGGTGTGTAGTTGTCTTCAGAAATTATTTTTGTTTTAAGTACATATATAAGTATTGATGCACTGTAACTATTTATAACATGTTTTTCCAAGATTTTTATCAAATATGTGCTTTGATTTCAAATATCTAGGTCAATATTTATTTAAAATGAAAATTATCACTGTAACATAGGATAAGCACAAAGTTAGCCACTCTGAAAAGTGATCCCAAGAATATGGAAATTTTAAGGATTACATTTTGCAGGTGTGTTCTTTTTCAAATGGAAGGTTAATACGTTCCACCAATAGAACAGAAAAGAACTGTAAGAATCTAGTAAAGTAAATGGGCTCTTTCATCTGCTATCAGAATTAAACTTAAACGTACTTAAACTCGAAAACAACTGTTACATTAAAACCAAAATCTGGACTCATGTATGAAGAATACCGAGGATCACTGTTCCATCTATTAATCTGTATGATGCTGAGAGGATGCCAACCGAATCCTTTTGTGATTTAAGTCTTGATTTTGGGACTAGTTTCCTTTATCTTAGATTATTTTCTCGCAACCTTTGTTTTACAGTACTCTAACTCCAGTGATCACATTGCAAATCACTAGAAGTGGATGTGCCTAGTCTAACTGCAATAATTGCGCAAAATATTATCTGGAACAGTTGATAATGTTGATTGTTGATTACTCATGGTCCCTACTGTTGGGTTAGATAGGCTTAAGACAGCTAAAGTTGTTCATCGGTCACCTCACCCATGGCATACTGATGAGAGCTAATAAGATAAAACCGGTATGTCTGGTAAATCGTCGATGATTGACTTTAGCTGTTGCTATAGGTTTTTTAGGTGTAATTCAATGCAGGTCGGAACATTAGCCCGAAGAGTAGTTGTTTCCTAGAATTGCGCGTTTGGAACATATAGTTATTGCTGTCTTGCGATAAAGGTGATAGACAAAGCGAGTGTGCGTAAAATTGTAATATTTTCAATTTTGCAACATAATTCACACTCAATAAGGATATAATCAGTATCAGAATTATTAAATTTTCAAGGTTTACCTACTGGATTTGAAATTAAGGTAGATTTTTTTAAGAATAGATTAAGATATACCAGAAGACTATTTTTCAAACTAATAATATTTTTTTTCTTACAAAATCCTGTATGTCATGAATGAAGTGTTTTTAGCAGACATTAAATTAAAATAATCTGTATGTCTGTGTCTATATAATTGATGATTACCTCTGTTCTATATTTGTATCTACCTGTTAAACAGTACATTAAATAATATAATAAATAACATAAAACAAATATTATAAATATTTATGAAGGCATTTCACGTTAAAGATGAAATCGTTGTTCATCATTTGATGTATGGGATTAAATTAATTATTATTAAATGAATTTTGATCAAATCTGAATCTGTTAAGTAAATTCAAACATTTCCCTTCACGAAAAGTCGCTTTTTGTTCGTCTTCAGCGCCGGAGCTAACAGGAAAATTTCCTGCTACGACCGGAAGCCTAAGCCGATTTAATGCAAAGAGGATAGCCGGGCCACCTACGGTCGCTTTTGCGTTCCGATTTAATAATGCATACCTGCACGGGACAGGCAATATTCCAAATCTCCCTATTTTTTGTCGCCGGGTCGTCAAAGAAGGGGCTCCATCTGGAATTTTTATACGAAGGTTGAGGGAAATTATTGGATGGAAATGTAAAAGACGTAAAGGCTTCTTGAGGCCACAATTTAATTTGAAAGTATAATAAAATATACATATATTTTTTTATATATCTAGACTGAGACTTTAAAAATATGTTTAAATATACAGGATGTCCCCATACAAGAGTAGATTCCTGATGAGAAAATAATGCAATGCAGCCAAACTTCCTTAGTTCAAATGCTGTTGATTAAAAAGAAACAGGGTGTCAAAGTTAAAATTTATTTTTCCATATTTGCAAATAACTTTTTTAATAATCCAAATATTTGCATGCATTTTAGAGATCGAAGCGGGAAATTCAAATTTGTTTCTAATTTTGACATTACTAGTGGCGGAACTTTATGCGGCTCATCTGACTGTAACAACTGAAACAATCGATTCTGCTGAAAAATATATACCTTGCTGATGTCGTTAGGAGTAACCGATTCCTAAATAATCCTATTTGAAATATTCAGTGCACCGAGTAAAAACTGTTTTGTTTTCAGGTGTTTTTTCCGCTAAAAATACGGCAAAAATTTTACTTGAAAAAGTTATTCGAAATGATTTATTATGGCGGTGAATAAAATTTCAAGAAGATCTGCAAGGTTTGATGTGCCAATATTACTCTCAAATAAAGACAACTCTACTACTGATACATCAATTTGTGTTTACCTTATTGCTAACTTCACTTTGGATGTTGATTTCTTAAATTAATCACAAATAGTAAAAAACAATTTTCAAATAAAAAGTACATCATAAATTTCCTCCGATTTTATTTGAGCAAGGCACAATTACAAAATAAATTAGAACAAATACGGCTTCTCAGTAATTCTCATTCCACTTGTCAAGTTCTACTAAACGCTAAATGTGATTTAAATCGAGTACCTTCGATTACGACATGTTTATTTTATATAGGTTGATTGGTTGAAGGTACTGTTTCAGAACGAATAATGAAGAAGAAAAAATATGCATTTGAATGTGCTTTAACTTTGTAGGCAAAATTATTTCCTGTAGGTAATACGAATAGTAATATATTAGGTACGTATAGTATACTACATTTGAAAAAATTTACACTGCGTCTTCAATCTCTTAAATGCTTCCGATCACTGTGAAAATACTTTTTAAGGATTTTAATAGTACTAACGCCTGATGGTGGTAACTAGCACCATTGCAAAGCTGGACGTTGGCGTTGGGCGCTTACTTTGGACGACGTACATTTATGTTGTGTTACTAGAATAATTATAAAAGTTAGGTACTATGTTTTAGATACGTTATAAGGTAAATACATTGTATTATATGGACTCAGAAAAAGATCTTTCTCTTTCCTTATTTTTTGCTGGTTTTGCAATCGCTTTAATTAGATTATTTATAGCTTCTATTTCTAATCTCAATTTTTTTTTAGCGTCCCATCCTTCTTTATCCAAATGAATTATTTTCCGATTTCGATTATTTGTTTTACCTACTCTGACTATATTCATTTCCTCTTAGTTATCCTTTGTTCCTTCAAGAGTGTGTTTTATTCTAGTTACGACTATTACTTTTGGTTACTCAGTATCGGAGTCTAATAAAAAGGATTTTGATAATAATACCTCGTTCGAAGGCATAATTGATGCTTTGCCTCCTGTCTCTTCATCAGAAGTGTTGTGTTTATTATAGTATAGCCTTTATGTCTTTATTATGTTATGGTTTTATTTTGTTTGTATGGTTGTAGCAGATTGTGGAAATTTTTGTTATATCCCTCTCCAATAAATTTTGAATTCAATGAACAAATAATCTTTATGAAGCTTTCCCAAATCGATGGAAAGGCAAAAAGGGCTACTTGAATAGCCACCACGCTCCCCTGACTTAGCTCTACTATTGTGAGGTTATCTCGCAAAGTATATCTGAACAGAACAAACATTATGGAATATGAAATTATTGAGCGCCTTATTTAAAAAGTTAGTAATGTTATAGTGGCCAAACATGACATTTTTTCAGAAAAGTGACAATTTGTATATAATAATAACTATGTGCCTTTATTAATTGCAAAAACAAATGGATCAAATGACAAAGTTGAAAAAGACGACGAGATTCAACAAAGTTGCTTTTCCATATAACTATAAATAAATTAGTCATAAACATTGCTGGCACATAAGCTCTCAAGAAATAATAATAATATTGTTACGGAAACTCACGTATCTTTTTGGTTTGTTAATTATGTTCCTGTTTACGTTAGAATTTATAATTGAAGCTCACCTACATTTTTAGTTTGTTAATTATGTTTCTGTTTATGTTAGAATCTATAATTTTTGTGATGCCTTTATTTTGACATTTTTTCTTGTATTGCAAAGCCGCACATGCGAGTGACAAACGTTCAAGTAAAGCGTTGACAGATGAGAAATTTTTTTGAAAGAAATTCTTCGTGTAATCAAGTGACAATAAAGTTTGTTTATCTACGTGACGTGTTTCTACGCTAACCCAACTTAGAGGTTATATTGGTGTCAGAAGTGGGATGTCCCACAAAGAAGACGAGGTTTGGAGAAGACAAGTGAATGCTGGTAACGAGATCTAGAGCATAGGAAATGGAGAAAACATTCAAGTAGTTAATGGAGATGGTGAAAGATATCAAGAAGACTCAAGTAGATAATCGTCGTTGAAGTTGAATGAAGTTCAAAATGTTCAATTTCAACTATTCAGAGAAGCAACATTTGTACATAACATAACCAAGAAAAACAAAACCAACTTTATATAATATTTATTTTACTGAAATTATACTGGTGGTGGGGATGTTGCCAGCAACACTACATTGTTCTCTGAAGGAGACTTAATTCATTAATAAATCATTCATGGGTACATATGTTCTGTGGGATCCGCCATATTCTTGGCGACTTTTTCTAGAGTGGAGGTATTTAAAAACTGCCCGACGTAATTCATTCATAAATTGTTTAAATAAAATTCCGTACTGATTTGATTAATATACTGTGATCTTAACAGATGTATCTATATAATCTACCCTGTATAAACTTGAAAATAAATATTCCACATTATTTGATGACCTAGTGTGTACGGTTTCGCTCCACATTTGAGAGGAAGTACACGCTCCTGAACCACGACCTTCGCCTTCCGCGATTCCCAAGAAATATGGCCCTCAGCCGGAACCACACGTACCTCATAAATCCATTTTAAAAAAATTTTCATGCGTGGCAGCGGAGGGATACGCCACAACTTGCCAGGAGCGGCAGCAGGATGCCAGGAGCCGTAGCCATCATCGGTTGTTCTCGCCCCCTTATTTATGGTGGGTATAAATCACGGGGTCACAACAATACGCACAATGGCGGACGGTCTTCGGACACACTCGATAACGCGTCGGATCTCCGTGCCTTTTGTGTTCCGAATTATGACGTTAATTAAAATGATAAAAGCCTACTCTCTGTTTCTGAATGAGTTACAATGACGTTTTTCCGCCGGTCCCACTTCACTACGACACCGAGACTGAATAAATATCTTAGAACAATGGGGGTATCCGTCTCGAGGATTCGTGAAAATTAATCCGACCGCTTCTTAAGAGAAACCTTCAGACGACGGAATATATTTAAGTATCACTTTTTCTGTGTCTCGTACCTTAATTAATGATTCATAAAAAGAAACTTGAAGTTCATATTCAATATTATTTTTTTTAGCTGAGGTAAAATACCTACAATATCTACTGTACCGAGGTATCTACAGAACATTCATCTTCTTTCTTCTTAATATGTTTATTATAAAAAAAAGGACAAAAATTCTTATCAAAAACATTAACCTGTTAAATATAAAAATATATTTTAGAAAATTTTAAATTGACGACATGGATTTAAAACGTATACAAGGTGATTTAGAATTTATCTAAAAAAAATTATGTACTCTTACAATATAATTTTGTAAAAAAAAATCAGAAAGGCTAGTTCGAAATTGATTTAAAATACACTTTCACAGGGAGCTGGAAACTGCTCCACTTATTAATAGAATTAATTTGTGGTTTTAATTAATACAATAGTTGACATGCCTGATATTACAACAAAATTTTGGGTCCGTTTCTACAAACTAATACAAATGTTTCTGCTTCTTGTCCATTTTGAACTTGTAAGTTATGGGCAGCAACTATGATACGTTTGCGTAAATCATCAATGTATGTAACCACTTGGGTGCGATACACTTCATTTTTTAAATATCTCCACAAAAAGAAGTCCAAACGATTTAAAGTCAGGAGAATGTGGCGGTCATGTTACCGGTCCTCCTCGTCCAATCCCTTGGTATTATTGCCTGAACACGATGTACATGGTACGGATATAATTTTGCCTCGTGTATGATATGCCACACTGCTGCAATGCGCCGTGAACGCTCTGGACCTCCATCTCTTTCATGATTCGATTTCAAATTTCCCTCGCGTTGCATTACACTTGCACTGCATACCGCAGTAAAAGTAGCTGCGTTTGGCACTTTACCGGGAAATCGTTCTGCTAAAGCATTTTCACATCGGGGTAAATTAAAACAATATCAATCAACCGAGTTGCTATTGTTGAGATGAGTTGTTGTTGTACGCCATTTTTGACACTTGAAAAACTAATGTAAAGACAGGAACCACAAAAACTTTAATGTCTACAAAAAGTAATCGGTTTTCAACGAGTGGCAAAATTGTAAGAGACCAGGATAGTCTTGCGGCAGTAAAGTTTGAACCTTTTGTATGGAATACGGGTATAACTGTTACTTCAAAACGGACCAAACTAATTTATGATCGATCTTCCTAGTACTAGTATTTGGGTGGTCTTCTTCAATTTCGTGTAGAATAACTTCTGCCTACACAGGCGTTCTAACACTCAAAGGTCATTCAGGAATTGGACTTTTCTGAAATAAGCCCGACTTCGAAAGACGTTGAAAAAATATTCTTGGATTTGGAGTTAGACGATTTGGAAATGTTTCTATATAAATTCGCCTAGCGTCAGATCATATAAATTTGTAATGGAATAATTTGCTATACCCAATAAAAGAGAAACTATTAGAGACCCATTTAAGTTTGGTACTTCAGTGGATTTGATCACAAGAACTTATTAATATGAAGTGTCTATAAACAAGTTACTAACATTTTATTAAATCAGTATTTATAACTTTCAATAATTATAGTGCAAGTAATATTGATTCAAAATTATTATGCATGACAGATCACTATAGAAAAAGTTAGTTTTTGTCATTAAGGAATACACTATATTTTCTATACACAATGTGCTTGCTTTTTATAACTATCATATAAGAAAATGTTAATGTTATAATATTTATTCCCACTATTATTATATCTTTTAATGATTCCCGAAATAAGCGAATAAATAACATACCATAACTTTTTGCATATTCTCACCAACTTCCGACATATGTTTAAAATCTTTTCTATCTCCGCCTGTTCCTTATTGTGACCGCATAATACTCATCCGAAACCGTCACGTGTCAGCGTTTTTCTTTCATTCAATTCCCCCGATTAATTTATTTCGGGCATCATCTTCGAGGACCCAATTCCAGTTTCCATTTTCTAAAAGCATACTTTTGTTTGAGACTCCCTTACAGACCTTCGCAGCTTTTAAAGAGGATGTATTCGAGGAGGTTAGGACGGCTTTGTTTCACTGCACAAAAAATATCGTAAAATTTGTTATTCTCTCATTTGTATATTGGGATTTTAGATGTTACACAATTAATGGGAATGGACTGTTAGGAGAATATTTAATTAACAAAATTTAAAGTAGTAGCTTGTTGAGCAACTTTTTTTGTGCTATATCCGTCACAAACTGCAGATTTAATATATTTCTATTTTCTTCAAACAAGGTTCATTTAATATTATGCGATTTAAACAGTGATTTAACACTAAAATTATCGATATACTAGCACCTTCTGCATATACCATAGTTTCTTGAGTTATTACTATAGCTTCATTGTTAATTTTAGTTCGAAGTGCCTTAAGAACTTAGGGTCCAAAAACCAATGCTTTTCAGTTGCAAAGTCTACAGGGTTAACTATGACTAAGTACAAAAATGTTAACCATGTGCTAAGGGAGGCTTAAAAGATAACTTTATTTCGGAATTGTAGCAAAATTTTTAAATGCTAGCTAAAGCACTCTAATCTCACAGAAATGTACAATAAGCCTATGGTTAGTAGAGTAAAACTGGATGAGTACCCACTCCATATATTTACAATCAATAATTGATAACATGTACGTAATATTGTGTTTATTGTTCATACTGAAAAAATGGGACAAAACTCTCTTTTCCCTCGGAAAATCGGCGCCAGCAAGTACTCAACAAGAACAAAAATCTTTGCAATGGCAAGTTTTAATGTAAACCAAAAAATGATTCAACTTTTTTGAAATCTCCCCAAATGTCAATCTTGCAAATGAATATCAGTAAGGTAGGTGCTACCTCTTTGTACTACCATATCATGTTTCTCATTAGGTAAATAAGAGACAAGTTATAGTAAATAAACATCTACGATTTGTAAATATTTTTTTTCTTAATTGTGGCGTGAATCGATACACGTGACAAAGCGGTACCTAGCAAATACCTTCGACTTGCGGAATATACCTAACCTAGCGGCAGACAGAAGGCCAGAGTCGGCGATAAATAGAGTTATAATACAGTTTTGAAAAGAAAACGCTTTATAAATAAGTTGAGAAATTTTTTGATGGACAATCCCGTTAGTTCTTATTTTTCTACATCCTTTCTTGAAATATTTGTACATAGTCATAGTTAACACTGTATAGAAAAAAACAGAAATATACAATCGAATACTTAAAGGTGATTTTAACTGGAAAGTTCTGAAATTAAACCTATTTTTTTGTAAGAATCTATATGAATTCAAAACATTGTGGGTCTTGCAAAACCGCATCTGAATGACATTGGTTCATACAGGATAATCTGTCTGTTCGAAACTGTTCCATTAACTGAAAGCTACATGAAGGAGTTGATGTCATATGTGACGTCTAATTAGAAGATTAATTAATGATAGCTAGGGCACTCTAACCTCACATAAATGTACAATAAGCCTATGGTTAGTAGGAGTATCTACCCCATATATTTACAATCAATAATAATTGATGACCTGTAATGTTTAGTTTGTTATTCATACGTTCGTCACACTATTTATAAATTAAAATATAATGAAGAAACTCCCAAAGTACTGCTAGGTGTTGGAAGTTGTACTGATATTTCATTTAGATATGTATATATTATTTAATTTCATCTTGTTTTGTTCTTAATTCCACGTTTGGTTTTCCTTTCATGACCTTTCCAGATATATTATAACATCACGTTTTTCTTAATATTCCTCTTTTCTTTTTTGCTTGTAATTTTGCTACTTATTTATATTTATTGTTCTGCCCATGTAACTGTACAAATTTTGCTTCAAGTTATTTTTGGTTTGTTCTTTCCTTATTATAACTAATCAAGTACTTTCTCCAACGTTTCTGCAATTTTGATCTCAAAAGCTTACGTTAATTTGCACACCATTTGAACACTTCCATTTACTAAATGCCATATTTTTATGATTCACGTAAATTTTTCCGTACATGTTCTAAGTTTGCTATGACTATTCTTTACAAAAGATATTTATGCACGGATATAAATAATATGTCATTGTTATTGTATTCTTTTATAAAAAAGTGTATTTGTATACTAACATCAAAATTAACATTACATTTCCCAAAGCATCTTCCAACGGTGTGCATTTGGGTTATTTAATATTTCACAGGCAGAGCTGGCCGCAAGATTTTTAGGATTAGGGACTAATTTCGGCAGAGTAGCAGCTGATTAAACAGGTTTTGCATATGTTAAACAACCCACTACAACCAAAAGGGAAGCCTACCACAAAGCATCCCAGAGGATAGAATTAAAAGCATTTTGATACATGATAAACCTTCTCCAACTACTCCCACATGTTGCCTGTAGGACTGATTACTTATTCACGCGATTCACCCATTTTTAAGATAAATTTAATCCAAAGAACCTGAATATATCCATTTGTAAAGCTTTCAGAAACGAATTGATTGCACTTATAGGAGACAGCAGTTGCACTGTTATCAGATTGACACTTTTTCAGAAGTTTATAATGTTTTAAGGGAACTTTTGTGCATTCTTATTGATTTGAATATAATATACTTTATTATTATATTGATATAGAATTTCATATCTTGCAGATTTTTATACAGGGTGATTCAGAACTCATTTAAAAAGAATTTTTGAGTGTACAGGGGACTCTTACAAATACAATTTTGTAAAATAAAAACAAAAAGGGTAGTTGGATGTTTTAAAAATACACTTTGGCACGGCACTGTAAACTGATCCACTGTAAAACCTGATAAGGCGACAATCTGCGACCGGACAAAAAATGGAAAGAAATTCTCAAGGAAAGACATAAATAAATAACATAATATAACGACGATTTTATACAGAAAATTTAACTACTTTTGCCGCTATTGGTATTAATTATTATTAGATTTAATTTGTGGGTTTAATAAATAAAATACTTTGACATACCTGATGTTACAACAACATTTTGGCCTCCTCTTACTCAGTCTCTACAAACTAACACAAATGTTTTTTGTCCGTTTTGAATTCGTATGTTATTGGCGGCAACTATGATACGTTTCCGTAAATCATCAATAGTATGTATCCACTTTGGTGCGATACACTTCATTTTTCAAATATCTCCACAAAAAGAAGTCCAAATGATTTAAAGTCAGTAGAGAAGTTGCCATAGGATTGACTGTGAATCAAATTCAAGGTTGCAAATAATTGACTAAAAAGCTTCTTTTATACAGGGTGTATGCTGTTTCTCGTTTTAGATTTGCTATAACATGGTATTCATAAATTTAGCCAATAAATTGGCCAATTTACCAACAATTTGTTGGGTTAAAACAGGTTTTAAAAATAAAACTATCCCTGTTCATATTCAGCTCCTTTTCTGCGTCAGATGTTTTTGAAATAATTTAAGTGGTTCAGCGACTTTGCGTCGAGGTACATAAATAAGTTTTACAAGAAAGAAAATTGAGCTGATGCAACTTAGATCAATAATTGGTTTACTTTCATGTAAGGGTAAATTTTCCTTGTAATATAGAGTATAGTCAAGCGGTTTCGATTTAATGCTAAAGTTTTAAATTGATATAAAGAAAATACGAAATGAAAATCACTGTTCTAGGTATAATAAGAGAACGTAGCAATTTTAGCAGCTGTTATGCAGGAATTTTATATGTATTTTTTATATAAATGACACACATTTGATGAATAAAATATTACAGTTCGAAATCCCTATCCCTTGTTTATAGTCGAATTTCCGGGCATCCAAGGAACGCAAAAATTAAAAGTTTTTTCATTCTTTACCCCAATTGCCAATATAAATGTACCGTAGAATGGCAGCCAGAGGTTTTATGAATCCTTTCAGATGGCGGAACTTTTCATTACGGCCGCCTTTATTAGCCAAAATTATATTGACTTAGAGATCTTTTCGGTCTTCATCTATTGCTCAATTATTGTTTTATTTCTAACTTTGAATGTTCCACTAGAATTGAATTCTCGTTATCTTGTCCTCATTGACCAAACATATTGTGGTATAATATAACAAAGAATATGTTACAGAAAGAATACAGTGTGGAAAAGTAAAATTTCTTTGAAAGTTGATATTTTCTAATTAACAAGTACAACTTTTATAGAAAAATGTTAGATAAGCTGTAACACTTATTTGTATTTTTTTAATGCAACCCCATACACATTTTACACATCCGTACGAAAAAAACAGTTGATTTCAAATAAGAAAATGTATGGCACCATTTAAAAAACTAAATTGGTGGCCAAAATAACGAAATTATTAATTTCAAACGAACTCAAGCTTATCAAAGTGTGCACAAAATGTCAATAAAAAAACGTTTGCCTTGTTTATTAGTTCTCTGATAATATATTGTTGATGTTATTTACGATTTACTAATTTACCAATTATCCTTCGCATTTCCACCGTCCCTTATTTCTATTAAAAGCATAATGTCAAACGTGGAAGAAAGGTAACCCCCGCAATAGCAATAGCAAATTGTTGTACCGGCAGATTCATATTATATGGGAAAATTAACTAAACAGTTATGTAATAGATCGTTGCATTGGTAGATAGATAGTGCAAATAAGGTAATCTTGGTCTAGTATAATAATAATAATAATAATAATAATAATAATATCTCTACCCCTCATTCTAATCACGAGGATTAGCCCAGAAGTCGAAGACTTGTGCGGGAGAGGGGGCGGCATATTATTATTAAGCAGGCCGCATTTGCGCCCAGGAACGACTTACGTTGGTAGGCCCTAATCACCATTCAGTGCAGAAATGAGGGAAACCTGGAAAACCTCATTAATTAGGGGGGTAGTCAAATGTCAACCGGTATCAATCTCTCACATTGACCCTAGCCTACCATACCCGCAGAGAGGGTGCCAATCTCTCCACGAATATAGCTTATATACGGTCTACCGGCTGCGGGGGTCGAACCCACAGCGATCCATTCACCTCGATTCAAGTACTGACGCCTTAAACCGCGCGACCACTGACCGATCCGATCCGATAGTGTTTAAGATACAACGTAATTAGTTTACAAGCAATAAACAAAATATTGTTATCCTGTTGCAAGAATCCATAGAAATCAATAGAAAAAATGTAAAGGGCTGTTTTGATTTCAGCATATGCCTTTGTTCGTGCAAATATCAATACAAACCCATCTACTTTCTAATAATTTTTATAAGGAAATACTATGGAGAAGAAGGTGAAAAAATTGCTTTTCGATGGCCTATATCTCAAACACTTTTGAACCCACAACGATATAATCTTGTACAAGGGGATTTCTAAAGGTGTTGATTAAGAATATCGTTTTCTACCAGTTTTCTTCTAAAAAAATCGCTAATATATTTTTTTTAAATTGACCCCCTTTCTTTCTTCTTAAAATCGGACGCTTCTGACTATAATCAATATGGCTATGTCTAAAGACTCACTTTATAGGTATATATTCACCACCAAAGTTTCAAAGTATTTGGAAATCAGGTGAGCGAGACCAGGGTGGCTCCATGAAAAGAGGGACACATTGTATACGTTTGCTATTAGGATATACCTTTAAGTCATAATGTAATTCCTATTAAAAATCTATAACAATTTACAATTGCAATACGATAGGTATAATTATTATTATTTATTTTGCCGGCAATTTTGAATATAATTTGATTCAGAGATTTCTTTACAAAGTTCGACCTCAAACCAAATTTCAATTATTTATAATAGGATAGAATCTATTCCAATAGAAAACTTAAAAAAATAATGGCTGTCTAATATAAAGGCATAAAAATCATATGTTACCTCCACGGAAATTTATACATGTATCTAGATGAAAAAAGTGTATTGGTACACACAAATCCATAAAATTCTAAGATTTTCCAGAACAATTTATTGGATTCAATACTAGTCTCTAATGCAAATAAAACGCAACAAATATAAAATTCAGTTACGAAATAAATCGATGCATTTACAGATGTAACCGATAAAGCAACGTACAATATAATAGTGATGAATGGCAATCCCTACAGGTGCAATGCAACTAGTTGGCGGTGGATACCTACTATAAGAAAATAAATATCACAAGGAATAATTATAAATATAGTTACAAAATAACTCGTTGCATTTACAGATGGAATATGCCATGACAAATAACAAAATGTAGTTATATAATAAATCGACGCAATGACAGTGGCGACCGATGAGTGCATTTGCGGATGCAATCCCACTAGTTGTATCTAAGGCAAACTAAATACAGTTATTTGATACATGGTGATTTTCCGGGTTGTTATGCCGTGACCTCGGTAACTGGTAGCTGCCAGAAACAAAGTTAAAATGCACATCCCTAGCATTAGCTGGGATACTTTTACCTGCCCTGGTTGTTCTCGGGCTAGGCTCTGTGGGGACAGACCCGCTATCGGTGTCTCTGGGCCTGTCCATATATTGATTTCGGTTCCTACTGTTGGTATTACGACTGCTACGGTCGGAACCGCTTCTCGGATACTGGTGGTCCTCCGAGGCGTTCCGTAGCCGCCGCTGTAACTGGTCGCATCCCATGCTTCCAAACGTTTCACCGCTCTTCACTGTCGGCATCTTCAGTGGTGACTCTGCAAAAGCTTCGCCGCGACTGAGCCACCACTAAATCACCACTAAATACAGTTACATAATAACTCGTTGCATTTACAGATGCAAGCAATAAGAAATGTGCAATTAAGGCAACTGGAAGTTTCAAATACAACCTAATTAGCTAATTTGATCACAATACTTAAATTTGTTACAGTATCAGGTATAGATGTTATACTACAATGATAAAATGCCACAGTCAATTAAATCACGTATGTTAATCTACTATGTTTTTTCGGGTTGTTATATGTTATGGTCTAGAAAACTGATCGCCACCAGTCTCAGAATTAATGTGAATTTCCATAATTTTAGCTGGGAATTTTTGACCACTCCTTGTTGCTCTTGGGCTGGGCCATTTCGAGGCAAACCTGCTCTTCTATGTCATACCTAGCCTATGCAATCGGTCGCATCCAATGCTTCGAAACATTTTCTCCTCTTCGCAGTCGACAGTACTGCTATTACGTTGTTGTAGATGTAATTGATATGTGACGTGGAAATGGCGTCCTGTATTTATTGATGCAATACGTTAGTCCAATTAAAACCAATTAGATTTTATAGGAAAATAGTAAAAATTATTTTCTTGCCAGACGCTTATAGACGGATAATACCAATCAAGATTCCCAGATAAGTCGATAGATTTTATAATTTCCTCTTTTATATTTATGTAAATATAATAAAAAACTTATGTATAACAGAAAAAACCTTTATTGCAAGTAGCACTGTTGAAAAATGACTAATAGATGAAATAAAATTAAATATTATTTTGCAAAGCATTAACGTAATAATAATATACAAAATATTGTCGCATAGTATATCGTAGCAGTACAACCATCAAGTATAATATCTATGTATATGTATAGTCCGTAGGACATGTAATATTTAAATACAATTACAAGTACAATAATTTTTCAATCAAAATTTGGATCATCATATTCACTGAATGACATTAACTCTTCTAAAGAAATTTGATTCTTGAGAAGTACAAGACTCTTCAATTTGCAATGCCGTTTTGGGTTAAGTTAGTTTTAAATTGTAATTAACAAACAGTAGTTTTGCAGCTTTTTAATTTGTTTGTTTTTTTTTCATATATTTTCAGGTATTAACAATATTGTGTGAGCGTTTCGCGATACCACAGTCGTAGAATTGGGTGCGAGCGGGGCAAATTCTGTGACAATATTTTAGGCAATGTACTACAGTATTTTCTTGGAGCTAGTTGTTTACTGATATTCATGATTCTCGTAAAATTTTCTGTAAGGTAAAAAAATATTCAAAAATATCCAAGTTTAAATACTTTTATATGATGCATTATACATATAACACTAAGTTAAGTTTTTCATGAAGTAAAAGTCAAACATAAACAAACGTCCATAGATGTGATCGCGGTGTTAATAGGTTTGTTTATGCAACAGTTGGAAATGGTTTTAAACCATCACAAATTTTCGACGAGTTAAGTAGTTGCACGGATATTTCTTATAGCTTCCAACTGCTAGGGGAACAAACCTAAAATATCGCAAAAAAAATGTTTTCACACCTTCGTTCAAATATCTAAGGATCATTTGTTTGAATCACCCAATAAAAATATTTAGTCAATGATTCATAAAAACTTTTCTGAATATAGTTTACCGCCATACCAGTCAGCCCTGACCCATAAAAACCGCAAAATAAATCCTGCTGCCCCAAAGGTAATTTTTGCAATATCGAAGCGCTCTCCGAATTTACCGAACATGTGGCGCCATTTTATAATTGATATATACGGAGAGGCCGTTCGTTATGTAACATGTGCAGATAAATTTATACGTGTTGCATATTTTCCGGAGTGAAATAGTATATTTAGTGCATCGGTAGCTGCAGTGCGAATGCTATTTACTACTGCAAAAAATAATTATTGTCTGGCATTGGTTTTTCATTTAAACATGTATTTGGGCATGCCTTTAATTTACAGCAGCACAACATCGGATTATCGTAATGGACATAGAGGTGCAAAGTACGGTTTATATACAACAACTTCAAATTTAACGACGTATTATGCACAGTTATTAACACACCGTAAAAATAAGATTGAGTAACCTAAAACCCATCGCACAATTTTTGGCCAAAGAGATGGTTTGTGGAAAAAAACGACATATATCGATAACATAACTCAATTTTGTGCTTGTAGTAACACATAGTTCAGTAAACTTAAAAGTTATTCAGTGTTACCCATAAACGATTGATTTAGCTAACATACAACTGAGTAAACATTGGTCAACGAAGTGTGCTATTATTTCAATATAGTTTGGATGTGGATAACCAAATTTTACTTAAAAATGTTTACAGTGCAGATAATGTGAAACAAAACACAAATTACGCATGTGTTACATCTAGTGGTCACTGGCTATTCAGTTTTGCACCTAGATCTGTCATAAATAAGCAAAAAGCGACCCATTATACTGTGGGTACTATTGAAAGTCGCAACATATATCGCCATCGGGCAAATATCGGGTGTGGGAGTAATGAAGTTGATGGCAGCGCTTGCAGTGGAGACAAATTACATTAAAGCAGGCTGTCAGGAGTAAGATTTCTGATCAGATCATATGTGTGTCACAAAGTATAAACTAGATTATACTTTGTGATGTGTGTTTACCAAAGTTATTTCGAAAAAGAAAGCAAGTAAGAATAGTAGTTATACTATCTTTTCTACAGGACAAAAGTGAATTTTCTAAAGAGGAAACTTAATAAACTTACAATATTACCACTGTCAGAATTAGGGTTGCGACATTTTTTGATAACCAAAAAACGGGCTATGGGGTAGGACTATGTCCAAATTTTGTCAATAATTATTCTTTGAAATACATGCTAAATGAAAATTTCAAAATATGTATGTGTAAACTTTATTTAAAGTAAATGGTTAGATAAACACAGCTACATAAATTATATTAGATAATTATATTTTTATTTAGCATTTCTGCTTCATCATCGAGGTGGTCACCCATATTTATTTACACTGAATTACTGAAATAAAAATCAACAACGCACGACCACAACAATATATAAATAAACTAAAAAAATCAGCACGCATCACGTTGTTATCAAACCTCAAACGTATAAAACTCAGTGCACTCTGAATCCACGGAAATCCTCGCTGAAATTTTGTGACTAAATTGCTATTTTGTAGTATAATATAGAAATGATTGACTCAGCAATAACTACCGCTACCAATGGGAAGATGATATAGCCCGTGATGTATTTTTTGGGAGAATTATCATTATTGCTTCCAGTAATTTTCCAAACTGGTTGTTGTGTTGAGAATGATAAGAAACTGGTCTGTTTTGGATGGCGACCGGCAAACGACCTTGTTAAGGCACGTTTTCCTAGGAAGCGTGACGGATTCTGGAAATGTTGCACACATGCAAAATATCAGTATTTATAAAGACTAAGAACTTACCAGATTTTTAATAAAATTGCGACTTATCTATTTATCTACGTTGATGCCACTGTACAGAGCAGTCCATTTTTGATGGGAATCCAGGGTATCTCGAAAACTACAATATGTACAACAAAACCGCTTATGCATTCTCGATCTACTTTTTCCAGTTTGACTTAATGGTGAAATCAGATCGGGTCTACTGTGTTTCGTTTTTGAGATACAGGGCATTTTTCAAATTTTGCCATTTTTGTCAGGGCCCTGTAACTTTATTATTTTCAGGTCTATCAAAAAAGTTTAAAGGAAAAAGTTTTACATAATTTTAAGTAGAATCCATTGGCGTTGCCGAATTTTTTTTATCGGGTCCCGTTTGTTAGATACAGACCAAATTTGTGGTTTTTAAATACAACACCCTGTATATTTCTTGTTAATTTGAAAGATCTTTCGATTCTGGTTACAGTAATATATAATATATAGGAGTTTAATTGAATTTTAGTACCTCTATTCAACATTTTCATGAATAAATTGGGGGAAACACGTATTCCATTGATTCCATTGATTTATTTCCTTATAAACTACATCAGACTCCTGATGTCTCAACATTATAGAATACTCTATACACTAAATATTATATAAAATATTAAAAAACTAAAATAAATGTTCGAATTGACCCTCATTCCGCTCAATGCACTTGCGGCACCTTCTTTTCGAATCTATAGTTTCATTCCTTATTCCAATAATGTTTAAATTTTTGAAAGTTGCTTGGGTCCTCTCCTTCAGTTCATTGAGAGTGTTGCTCTTTACTTTATAAATTTCGTTTTTCAGATGTCCCCATAAATAAAAATCTAATGGACTCAGGTCCAGAGATCTAGCAGGCCATGGTATAGGCCCGTATGTTCCTAAAAGCACATAATTAATAAACTAACTGTAACAAACTAATTTTTTAATTTATTAGCTTACCTAACCAATGGCCTTCTACATTTGTGTTTAGATACTCTCGAACAACAATGCATTGTGCGGCGTAGCGCCGTCTTGTTGAAAAAAAAACTTTCTCTTAAATTTAATGGCAGATTATCTACAAAAGGTTCCAAATATTGCCTTAATATATTTAAATATGTTTCAGAATTTAAATTTTCATCAAATATATGAGGTCCAATAATTCTGTGATCAATAAGACCGCACCAAACATTAAAGCCAAATCGCCCTTGGGTGACTGGATAATATTTCATGTGGATTTTCTGTAGAACGTATTCGATTATTATGTCTGTTGAAAATGCCATTACTGGTAACACGGGATTCATCCGTCCACATAATATTTAAGGGAAAATTATCATCTTCACATCTGTTAATGAACCAATGGCAAAATTCCAGCCTTCGTTCTGCATCATTTCCATTAATATCATGAACTTTTCTGTATTTGTATGAATTCAGTTTGTGATTTTTAAGTATTCTTTGCACACTAGTGCGCGGAACACCACACTGTTCTGAAATCTTCGAATTTGAAACCTTATTATCAGCTGCAGCCAATGCGAGAACGTTCACTTCATTCATTTTTCTGTTTTCTTTCGTGTATAATTTTGGCTTTGGTTAGCTAAATGACCGAAGTTTGTTAAATTTTCTAGCAGTCGCTTGAAAATCTTTCTTTCGGGTTGCCGCCGTTCCGGATATCTTTCAAAATATAACTGTATTGTAGCCGGCTCGCGTCTATTCGACACAAAGTAACGCTCTAACATATCAATTTTTTCATAATTTTCATAAGCTGCCATTATGGTGCACAAATTTACATAATGTAGTGGAAACGATTACTCTTATTTGCTATACTGAATTTTAAAATGTCAAACCAGAACAATTGTTTTTAATAACTCACTATCAAGATATTAAATACAACTTTAGTCAAGAGTTTAATGTAGTTTATAAGGAAACAAATCTATGGAAATACCCGTTTCTCTCTATTTATTCATAAAACTGTTGAATAAAGGTAGTATTCAATTAAACCCCTGTATATTATATATTACTGTAACCAGAATCGAAATATCTTTCAAATTAACCAGAAATATACAGGGTGTTGTATTTAAAAAAACACAAGTTTGGTCTGTATCTAACAAACGGAACCCGATTAAAAAAATTCGGCAACTCCAATGGATTCTACTCAAAATTTTGTAAAACTTTTTCCTTTAAACTTTTTTGATAGACCTGAAAATAATAAAGTTACAGGGCCCTGACGAAAATGGCAAAATTTGAAAAATGCCCTGTATCTCAAAAACGAAACACAGTAGACCCGATCTGATTTCACCATTAAGTCAAACTGGAAAAAGTAGATCGAGAATGCATAAGCGGTTTTGTTGTACATATTGTAGTTTCCGAGATACCCTGGATTCCCATCAAAATGGACTGCTCTGTACATATTTGCTGTGTGTACGAGTACAGTTACAAGTTACAACTTTCAGTATTTAAATAAAAAAAAGCATATAACCATAAATAAAGCTTTCGATCTGCGGGATTTAACGCAGGAATCCTTCTCTTCCTGAGGTAAAAAGCATCCTATGTTTCTATCTATCTCTTTGCTAAAAAATTGCCTACACTTTCCAGTGAAACTTCGTTTTCCATGTGTCATATTATTTGTATTGGTATTAGCATACAACACTTGTAAGTATTGTCCAAAATAAAACCTTTCACTACATAATTGCATGTTATCTGACTGACTGATTTAAATTTAATGCGATTCACGTGCAAATTTAATATTATCAATTTTATCAGAATTTTTGACAGGCACATCATAGCTCTGACAGCCTACAAAGCTGTGAACGCTACGTGGCGCTGAGGTTACGCACATAGCGAATAGTTCAGGACTTTCAATAATATTCACAGTACAGTGAATAGAATTGAGTAACCAGTGATAGATAGATGTAGACAAGTACATCACGATGCCCATGCCCAAGTTATAGCATATTAGCTAATGTAATGGTAATCGGGGCATTTGCTCGCAGAGTAGTTGACTCCTGAAATTTCGCTTGTGCAGAAAACGAATTGTTCAAAAAATGGAGCTGCACTTTCTAGACATTCGCTATTTTAGCTGACTCACCCCTCTTGAACAAAAAATTTATTACTCTCTGATATACTGAAAATCTAAATTTCAGTTAGGTAATAATTAAGTCTATTTTAGGATCTTTATAGACCAACAAATATTAATTGAAACATTCGTCAACCTATTACTCTAAAATTATTAATCTGTATTGCTATTCCATTAATAACTAAAACCATATGCGCCTTACTTCAGTATGGAGGCACACCACCTATTATAATCAGATGGGTGATATCCACATTGGAGGAAAAGAGAATTGGTGCAACCATGGGTACCTGGTGATGAACAGTCTCCCAAGTCGCCTTACTCTATGGACACTCAGGCCTACCCGATGCTGACGTGGTTCTAGTGGTAGGCCGGTTTCTAGGCGTAGTATGTGCTCTGTCACATACTGTGCAGGAAGTTTTTATTACTATAGAGGGATGGCGTGAGGAGAAAAATCTCTCAGTCAACGCATAAAAGACTGAGATGATTCTTTTCACAAGAAGGAGGAAGATAACTGATTTCGGGGCTCCAACTATGTATGGAAAGACCCTGACTAGTCAAGGAGGTAAAATACTTGGAAGCCGCCTTAGACAGTAAATTGTCTTGGGGGCCACATATTTTACGAATTATTGGGAAATCAATGGCAACATTTTGGCAATTAAGGATAGTACTATGTTAAGACTAGTGACTCATTCCTACAATATGGTTGTGGTGTCCGAGTGTGGTTGTGATAAGGACGACTACAACCGCCGCTCTGGAGAAGAATCTCAGCAGAAGCTCGGGTTGTCATCCCACCGGATACAAATTGTAAGTTAGGTGATCGCGACCTACCTGGAAATAAGAAATGCAGGCGGTTGGAAGGCAGAAGTTTGAGTAGAACACACATGCCGCTATTGCCTTCAGAGCGAAAATGGAGATCCCAATCTCCGCTTTAAGGGTTACTGAAGCGGAGAATAAATTAAGACTGAATGGAAAGTATACTATATTACCACCTTTGCCTCGAGAGAATGGTTGGACCAGGTAGATGACATATTCCCCCCGGGATCCCTGGTATGCTACACGGATGAGTTTTTCGCTGAATGTATACACCACGGATTTCCAGGTAGATGACTTTGCTATTTTGATGGTAGAAGAAATTGTGTGGATGAGGAAATCTTTATCAAGGACTAGATCCATCTTCGTCAATAGTGTGGAGATGCCCTGGAGTCTCTGGCCAGACAGAGGGTGACAGAGTCGTTCTGGATTTTGGACCATAAATAGCTAGCTCGTCTCGGATCTAGAGCGCCTGAACAGAGACTCAAACCCATTATTGCACTTGTGCAAGGTAGTACTAATAGTGCTCTAAAAATAGGCATATCATATAGTAGAATGGAATTGGAGAAGGAATAGAGAATGTAGACAGGTTCATGACTTTTTGCATCAACTCAATAAATCTAGGACAGTGTCGCTGCTGAACCACAGACAAAGGACTCTGAACCCAATGGTGGGAGTTTTGAGTCATCATTGAAGGCATCTACGTTTGATAGGGATGGAACAGGATACTTTATGCCTGGAATGTGGAGAAGGGAAGAACACTATCATCCATTTTTTAGCATTGTGCGGTCTTTCGGATACTAAGACATAGGATCTTTGACGACTAGAAAGGTATAAGATAAGATCCTAGCGTGCATTAGGGCGTCGGGTAGATGATAGTGGATAGTGATGCTTTACTTACTACTACTATTACATTATTAATGTGTGCCTTTCTTCGTACAGATATGTAAATTATCTTAGTATACAATTTAAGATATTTTTAATATAATAAAGTAGTATTTGCTTGTAGAAATAAAATATTTTAACCAATACAAGTCATTTTTCTTATAATTTAATGAATATGATAAGAAAGAAGTGCGTTTATCGAAAAATTATATTATTGTCAGTGATCAGTTTTATGTGTATTATGAGTTTATAAACTAACAATATACAAAAGTACCTATTAAACTGAAAAATTATAATTCTTTAATTTAAAAATGTTAATAGCTATGGTCTTTTTCCTCGTGGCTAAGAAAATTTTTCGGGAAATTCTAAATTTTACTTTGTTTTATTTCAATTTTCATATTGTACGTATACCCAAAGTTATTTTCGTCATTGATTTTCTAGTATGAATGAAACTTTCTGAAAAATCATCAAAAAAGTTAGCAATGATGTCCACTGAACTAGACAAAATGTATAGCTGAAAAAATTACCAAAATATTTCTTTTCTCCTGTGAATTTTCCATGTAAATCAGTATATTCGAGGAAGTTACTTTTTAAATATAAACCGATATTATCTGGACACACTGTAGATGATATAACTCTAGTGATACCTAACAATTAGTAAATAAATATTGACAAAGATTTGCAACATGCCACTGCATTACTTTCTGGATTTTTAAATATTTTATTACCAGACGATAAACAGGGAGAAGAAGGTATAATATGCCTATATATTGAGGACAGTCAAACTTTAGAAGCTATTAAAACCACGTTACATCTAAGGGCTCAGAGCCCTCGCTTAACTGCTGTTTCTACCCATATACCCTTCTAAATCATAAGTACTTCGCTACGACCTGAAAACTGCTGAGACCAGCAAATCATTCGGGGGGTGGAGAGGGGGCGGTTTAACGGGGGCGTGTTCCGGAAGAGAAGTTGTTATCGCTTCCTGTTTATTGTTCTCCTGCAATGCCGTTTTGCAGACTTTTAAACTGGAAAAATTAATCGTTTTAGGCCATGTACCATGCGGGCAAAACTTGTTTATAGAATTATTGATTGTGAACAAATTACAGTATCGCTTGGCTAAACACTGAAACAAAAATTACTTCTGATGATGATTCTAAAGCCCTATTTGGCCCGTAAGTATAATAATTCTTTTTTTTTAAATTACGTCAACATGAACTGATAAAACGTTGATAATAAAAAAGACGCAGAGTGCCAAAGTTGGAATTTAAAATTAGAATTTTTGTAATAATTATCTATTGTATTAACTTTGAAATGTGGAAGTGTATGCGGTTTCATGTACGAGAAATAATAATGTGGTATCTTTTTCAACATATTTTCACTACTGTAAGATGTGGAAATCCTAAGACCAATTTTCACAATTAAACATTTTCCATTTTATATTAGAACACAAATTGCCAAGGTAATACATTTGATTTAAAAAACAGTTGAAGAAAAATTTGATATAAACATACAAATGAGCTTAACAAGTAAATAACTGGATGTGTAAGGAATAAGAGGAAATATAATTTCATAGTAACTTTTCAATTTGTCCAACATTCACCCGGATGAACTTATGTATGCAACTCATGAATAATACCATGAAATAGAAAGAGATTACTGATTCACTAATATCTTTTCAAAGCTGGGGCCAGGTATTTATGTTTTTATGAATAATTTCTTTTATTGTACCTAACACAACAAAGTCTAAAAAATTAAAGTCTGGACTAAGTGACGGTCAAGCAAATATATTAACGTGGCCAATCCAGCATTCAGGAGAATGTTGGTTTAGATATGTTCGTACTTGACATACAATTTGGTGGGGCACTTGCATGAACTACATATTATGCACCAAATGCCGTGCTAAGGCATTGAATAGATCAATAAATTGTTTTTATTTTACTTTAAATTGATACCATTTAAATTTTCTAACAGCTTATATGGGCCTAAAAAATGGTAACCAATTATGGCACACCAAACATTCATTTTTAAGTCATGTTGAAAATCCTGATTTCACATTAAAAAGGAATTTTAAATTTTTCCAAAACGATTATTTCGTAGATTGGATATACGTCGATGCGTAAATGTAGCTTCTTCTGTAAATAGTAAATTCTATTGACAAATGTATGGTCAATATTCTGTCTATTCCGAATATTAATTCCCATATCTTGAAGCAAAATCAATAAATTTTGCACTAGTAGTAATGATACGTTTTTAAAATTGATGTTTTACTGACTCTCGTAGCTTCAGATAGTCATATTGAACTAATTTGTGGATTATCCGTAGTGCGAACTAGTGTATCTCCCCAGTAAACACATATACGTTAGAAAAACGTATATAATGTCCATACAACGTTTGAAAAAGGCTTGTCTTTTTTAAGTACAATCAACTTGAAAATGTCGCGGTGTTACACGTTTCTGGTAACCAAAGTACAAACATTTAATATTAGTAATTGTGGAACGATCATTTTCTACATTCAGTTAACGTTACTAAAACTTTGTCAACATTTTTTGTTAAAAATACGTATTTTAAACGTTATGTTAGACCGTTACTTTCCTAACCATAAAATAATGGTTGATTTTGTAACGTAACACGTATTATCAATCAATGGTACGTTGACAATGCGTTTAAATAACGTATGTGTGTTTACTGGGCCTGGTCAGATGTAATAATTTTTGGTCTACCTAAGTTATCATCAAACTTAAGATGAAGTGTTTTCGCTTAAATATCTGAACAGATTTTGCAATATTCAATTATCGGGATCTACCTTGTTTGCAAACCTTCAGCACGTCCATTGAAGTTTTGTTGAGAATAAATAAAAATCTCTTATTTCCGAATTCAAAAATTATTATCTCGGCATATTTCGATTTTCTTTAAGTAGCAATTGTAACCAAACACAATTTGAAATATTTAGTAGCTGTCACGATAATTTTGTTGCTGTCAAAATAATGGCATATTATAAATCTTTCTGTAATGCAGAAGATGCAGAGATTGTTGAAATGTGATTTTCTCGTAAATGAATAAATTTCTCAGACTAATGACTAGTATACTTTTGGTTCGTAAAAATGAGGTAGGTTTAAGTTTAGAAAATGGACTGGTGAACGTTACATGAAAAAGTTACGCGCATATTTTATATATCATAAACATAGCTTATGCGCCCTTTAGAAAATACAATGATATGAATGTCATATCGTTTCTCATATCTGATACACAAAAACATATATTCCCATTTTTTTTTATATATTTTCAAGTACAATATTATGTGAAACTAACTACTCTGTGGACTAAAGCCCCAACCAGCGTTGAATTACACCCACATACTACCCATATATTCTTTCTTGTTAGCTTTTGTAAAATTTTTTACTGTATTAGAAAGGTGTTTTAAGCTAATATATATCAAATCTACTACAATTCCTATCAATGAAGTCATATGTATGCTCTCTGATACCAAACATCTAGGTATGCTAATGAGCAATTACAATAATTATCTAAAAAAAATAATCAAGCTAAATTTACTAACCTGGTTTAATGAAAACATTCTATGAATATCTAAATTCACTTTTGAAGATGTAGGAACTTAAAAATTCAACCACAATAGATTAGATCTGACCTATTTCTGCATTTTTAGGATTGCTTCTTCAGGTGGCCTCCTTTAAGTTGGAGATTTGATATATATTAGCTTAAAATACCTTTCTAATACAGTAAAAAGTATATTCCCATATTTTTAAATTAATACATTCAAATACTTTATCAGTATTATTTTGGTTTTCTATATATTACTTCCTTTCGAATTTTGGTCTGTCTTGCCACTTACCTCTATACTTAATTGGACCTAGTATGCCCCGTGTTCACAAATTCCCCTAAATTGTTTATCCCAAACAGGACCACTCCAGGTGTTCCCTAGTCACGTGTCTACGCAACTATACCGAGTGCGTAAGCGGCATATCGATTTACCCGTTCGTCCCACGGTTTACCCTCCCTTCGCCTCCCATTCTCGGCATTACATAAACGGCTTTGGTAAATAATTGGCTTTTGAGTGATTAAATTCATTGGAGCTACATACACAAGCATAGTCTACAAAACTTATGCAAGTTTACATCAGCGCAATGTGGAAGTGGTTCACAAGGGGCGAAGGACATTTATTTTGTTAGTGTTTAAAATTAGAATGCCTTTTAAGATGAATAAAATGTTGAAGACATTTTATTTACGGATTTTAAAATAGCATCCAGTAGAGTAAACATAGAATAGAGCAGAAAACTCTATCCTATAGTTTCCATACTTCCAGTATATTTATTAAATTTTTTAACTAGCACTCCTCTTTGGAGACAAGAATTGGAGCAGAAGCAGTTTGATGCAATTATTTAACACGTTTAATGTCTGAAGTAAATACTTTCCAGGAAGGTTTCCACGCGCTCTCCCGTTTTCTATGTACAGGAGGTTAATTTAACTTGAGAAGCGAATTCTCAACTTTTCATTTTCTGTTGGCTTGTCTTTGTGTCATCCATTTGAGGCAAAATAAAGGAGTACATGGTAGCTTTCAAGTATTATACCTGAATAGAGAACACATTGAAATCAATCTATAGAAGGTACAGAGTCTTCATAAATGATTACAAGCCACGTGACCAGGACTGTGATTCTCGAAGAGCAACTCGTATGCGAATACATTTCTTGTCTCTCTCAATTGCCGTAGTGAGGAAAAGGATATTCGCATATGAATTGCTCTGCGATTGATTCGAGAATCTCGGCCCTGATCACGTGGCTTTTAATCATTTATGAAGGCACTGTATAAGATTCGACTATTATTTTATACATCCTATATCAAACTATAAGTTTTTGGCATGCCTCAAAATTTATTATGTGTTATTGATTGATGTAAAATTTGATTAATAATTGTTCACTATTTTCTTTTTCTTAATATTTCTTCTATTTTATAGTTCATTAACTATTTGTGTCCCTTTCCACTTATTTGCGTTATATTCATTATTGGGTGAATATTGCTCTAACTTTCTTGTCATCAGATCAGAAAATTAAAAATTTTGGTACATTTCAAGCGTTTTAGCATATTTAAACACTTTTAAAATTCGTATCAGTAATGTAATTATTCGTAAATTTTTAAATTTTAATACAGCCTATTAATACTTCAAAAACATATATAAAATGTGTCAAATAAATTGAAAATACCTTTTCAGTCTACTAGAGACAATTTGACCTCTTGCATATCATATCTAATATTTTTGTGGTATGTCACAAAATTTTAAAATTAATATTACTCGCAAATGGAATAATTTATGGAAGTAAAAAATTGTTCAATATTTTTAATTTTTTGAGACATGAAAAAGTTAGAGCAATATTTATACAATAATATAACGGAAATGTTCATAATGCTGCAAGAGAATATCGAAATAAATTCGCTCATTGACGTCACCTGTCGCATCACATATTCATTCCTCTTCATTTGGAAGGCTTCCCATGTCTGGTACTGCTACTCTTCCTATACCCATTCATCCGCATGATGTAAATGTTCAAGACATAATCAATGCTGTGGCGAGAAATAAATAACGGGAGTCTGCCTGCACCTTGTTCATCGAAATAGTGTACAAGCCTTGCATCACAAGGATTCAATTTGTTTCACTTAATGTTACAGCCACTCACCCAAGATAACAACTTTATTTAAATAATAACATTTAAATGTTTGAGGTGACTTATTTACATTACTTATAAATGCATTTAATTCGAATTTAAATACCATAACTTTTTGAATATCACATTTTTCTTCTTCAAGAACCCTATCCCACCGAGGAAGACAAATGACCCAATGACTATATACTCATTTATTTACCATATTTTTATGCCATGGCCACCTACATCGCCTAAACTGAATTTTTGCGATTTTTGTTTATGGGGCTTCTTTAAGCAACTTGCTTTTGCTGTGGAATTCAATGAACGTAGCCAGTTATTATAGAGAATTCAAGACGTTGAAACTGATATTAGAAATAATGACTTCACTATTCATGCAAGATGATTTAATTCGTAGTTATGTGTTCACAATTAACTATTCTTTGAACATTTGTAGCTAAACCTCGCTTCATGTTTGTTACAATAAATGTGTTTTATTTTTTTTTAAATTATGACCATTACTGTTTCTGTAGATTATATTTATTTGTTGCTACAAAATGTAGCGTATTTTTCTATCAGGGTGATCTACGACAAGCGTGCCAAACTTAAATTTTCAATCGTTCCACAGCATAACTTTTAAGACACAAATGCTTCTTTGGTACAGGTAGATCTTAATGGGCTCGACATATGAAAGAAAAAAATCAATTTCTCTTGCCCGTGCTGCAAATATATGTTTTCTCCATTTATTCTTAAATCCTCTTAATTGTGTTTCATCTACCAATTTCAATGTTGATATTTTTAGTCGTTTTTACTTCTTGAAACAATCGCTACATCTGCATAGACAATTACCCCAGCTGAGTTAGTTCTGTTGATTGTTCCTACCCCTGATATTTTTTTATTACTATATTCAGACCACGTATAGTGAATGTCCTTGTCTCACGCGTAGAACTTTCTGTGGTTCCTTATCTTCTGTTTATAACCTCCTTCGACCTTTTCATTCTACTATAAGGGTTAAAGTGAATTTGTCGCTATTTGTATGATGCGTCTGAACTTACGGATGTCTAATAATGTTAACTGTATTCTCAAATAAGAGTTTCTAAATATATGCACCATCATTCCTACAATGTGCCCTCCTCCTCCCATTTTTCCTCCCCCTTCTCTACTCATGATCTCTTCTGTCTCCCTATATTTTCCTTTCTCCTTCTCTTTCTTAAATTTCTCACCTACGTTTCAAGAAACCCGGAAGATTCTGCTGTTATATCCTCCCATAGGAAGGAATCGCACTTTCAATGAATCCTTGTTTTAGCTTATCTTTTAGATTGAACATCCGTTAAACTCCATATTCGTTCTCACCACGTTGTATAATAATACTTCATACATTTATACAGGGTGTTCCAGAATGATGGTCAAATATTTTATCAGTGTGTTCCACAAGCCATTTCAGGGGGGATCTTCATATACATATTTTCAATTTGGGTCCTCCCTGTTGAGATATTCGAGTCTCAAAATGGCGGAAAAAATGGTGCCTTAGCTTATGTTTCTGGAGGGCGGGAATACAGAGAAACATCATCATAGCCACCGCCTACTGCGGTTATCAGTAACCGGTGACGAAATGATGTTTAGGGTAAGGAAAACTATTTTTATTTCTTTCCGCGCAAACTGTTGGTTGTATGAAAAAATTACAAGAGGGAAAAAAGTAGTAAAATTAGGTGAAGTATTTAAAAAAAAACGTTTGTTCAAATCGGCCATTGCAGAAAAAAGTTCTGAAATCAATAAATCTAGGGGTTGCTTATTCCCGCCCTCCAGAAACATAAGCTAAGGAATAGACACCACCACAAAATAGCCTTTGACTAGCTGATAATGTGTACCAAAATTGAAATTTCTAAGTATAACCATTTTTAAGGAAAAATAAAAAAACTATTATTTTCCGCCATTTTGAGACTCGAATATCTCAACAGGGAGGACCCAAATTGAAAAATTTTATATGAAGATCCCCCCCTGAAATGGCTTGTGGAACACACTGGTAAAATATTTGACCATCATTCTGGAACACCCTGTATATACACAGTAAGTCTCCCACAAGTACATAGATACTTGTTCTTAATGTTTTCAAAAAAAAACTCGGTTTATTACACTTTAATAGAAAGAACACCTCGTTAATAAGAATAATGAAATATGAAATTTTCACCTACCCCCCTAATTAATGAGGTTTTCCAGGTTTCCCTCATTCCTGCACTGAATTGTGGTTAGGGTCTACCAACGTAAGTCGTTCCTGGGCGCAAATGCGGCCTGCTTAATAATAATATGCAGCCCCCTCTCTCGCACAAGTCTTCGACTTCTGGGTTAATCCTCGGGTTTGGAATGAGGGGTAGAGATATTATTATTATAAAATAGATCTATTGTAGGCCTTGTTTTAAAAAAAAGGTTTTCTCCATCATGACAAGAAAACTATCTATTATTTAAACCAACATGTTTGTTTTTAGTCTGGTTAGAATCTAGATCATGTATCTAGATAAGAAAATCCAAATAATAAAAGTTAAAAATTATTCTGTTAATAAGCATTTTGCAAATATGCATTCAGCATAGACGTTGGTATTTGCTACCTCATAGCTAGATCATCACCTTGCATGGACATTTTACACATGCACGACGCCATAAACTAGACAAAACCAGCTGCCGATACTGTAAGAAAGCCTCACCCGTGATTTCACGGCTGCCAATCGAGTCATGCCCATCCGATCGTGCTCGTGGGTCACACACGGTGACCTGCAGGCCACCGTCTAGTTTACGGTGAACTTCCTCTACAGATTGCCACCAGTTGCCGCGCTTTGTGACATTTGCATTTGGTGAGGTCGTGCAGACAGTTTCTTGAATAAACGCTTTTTTAAAAATAGAAACTCAAGTTTAATTTTACAAAATCTTTAATTGGCTTTGCATTCTGGTGGTCATTTTCTTTCATTGTTCGCAAATGAAAATGCATAACACATTTTTTTACACATAGGAACGTAATTTCAGGAATGGAGTAATACACTGATAAAAATTTGTTTATAATCTCACATAATTCTACATTGGCAATTTGTGACCAGCGTAAAGTTATGTAAAATTACATAATACTTTTGTAAATTAAATAAGTATCTATACTGTAGTATAACAAAAAAAAACATAGATAAAATTCCATATTATGGTGATTTTACAACTATTATGCTAAATTCGATCGTAGCTTTGGGTCAATATAATTTGTCTTGATTTGTACATTGTAATTTTTAAGCTGGAATTGTAAAACATAGAAATGTAATTTTACTAGTAGATAATTTAAATTTTCTTATATTTTATATACAGGATGTCCCATAATGATGTTCGCTGCAACTAATTTCTATAAAATTTTTCGATTTGAGCCCTCTATGAGATAAGGGCTTCTAAAAAATTGAAAAATTTCGGTTTTCATTTTTTCTCTCAAAAATGGTTAAACTTATAAATCTGAAAATCTGTGAATACATTTAGTTAATTAAGTGACATTATTGAATACGATTTTTATTTTTACCAAATGTCTACAAAGGTGGCAACCACCAACCCCTGTTGTTTTTTTTAATTAGAACTGCTTAGTTATTGGCCAATCAGAGTCTTTAGGTCAAGCCTATTTAACTCAAGCAAATTTTTAGCTCTCTTTGTCGATGTGCCCCCTATGAACACTTTCGAGTGAGCTAATCTTGACAGATCTCGCCAGTACTCCCATACTTTTTCCTCTGCCCAGGTCGAGATGACTGTTTTGGCAGTAGCCGAAGCTAAGCCAAGAGCCGGTACTGGATCTATAAAGCTGGAAGAGGCACCCCGCCTTGCTAATGAGTCCGCTGCCTCGTTTCCCTGGATACTTACATGCCCAGGTATCCAAACCAGGGTTACTCTGTTGCTTGTTCCCGACCGTTCCAGAGCCTTTTGACAATTCCATACCGTTTTTGAATTACACAGGTAGGATCTAAGTGCTTTTAAAGCTGCTTGGCTATCAGAAAAGATTTTTATCGACCTGCGTGTAAGTCTAAGCTTTTCCAGCTTCCATGCACATAGTTAGATGGCATAGATTTCTGCCTGAAATATAGTTGCATACTTGCCCAAGTTTGCGGGTAGCCTGGTTTTTGGGTTGCAACTATGCACTCCAGCCCCAACACCCTCTGTAGTCTTGGAGTCATCGGTGTACCAGCAACTATCCGCCTTCAGGAGGTCAGTTTCACCTCGCTCCCATTCCTCCTTCCGAGGAAAGAGAATTTCAAAAGGCAAGATACAGTTGATTTTTGTATGCATAACATCAGAGACCATCGAGTGCTATGACCTTCATTGCCGTTGATAAAAAACATTTCTTTTTTGAACTGTGGTGGTGTTTAAGTTTCATTTGCTACTGGATTCTGTTATTGAGTACTTTAAGTGATCTTAATTTAAAGCAGAATTATTCAAGCTTTTAATTACTTCTCAACATCCTGTAAAGTGAGCATCCGAACATAAGTTGTTAAATAATGTTGTCACTTTTGATGCTGCATTATTATATCGGTACCTTTGTATTTGTGCATGTGCATGTATGTGCGTTTATGTATTGTATATAATTAGTTTGTTTTTTAAGGTTAATATACTTATACTTATTTGAATTGATTATGTGATATAATGATTTAGGTTTACTACGTGTAATTACTTTGCTTAATTATAATTACTTTATGTTAAGAAAGGTTAAGTGGTAGAGCAGGACCTCTCTTATACTTACGTGCAGGTGAGCAACTAAACTTCGCCTTTTAAGTTCACATCAGTAATGTTCACATTTATTTCTATAGATATGTATTTCTTTGTATTATTTGTTTACGTTGGTTCTCTTAATAAGTCATTATTATTATTATTTTGTTAAGTCGTGGAAGTTACGAATGCAAATCTCAGCATAGTCTGCTCTGCTGTCGTAGTTCAAGTTTAATACATAGCCGTATCAAACATTAATTAAATATGCCAGCCCTTCTGTGTTCATGCTGTAATTCTCCTACTGATACCAATAAGGCAGTTATATGTTCTGTCTGAAAGGAGGTTTTTAGAGATACTTGTATTGATTTAACTACTTAAAGTTCTTAATTCAAGTAGAAGGTTGAAATGGACTTGTGATAACTGTTCGCAGTTGAGAAATGATTTGTATTCTCTGCAAGTAGCTCTGATGGAGCTAAAGACTGAGATTTTGGAGCTTAAGAAATCATCAGCTGAAACGGTTACTTCAAGTTTTGATAATAGTCAATATGAAGAAATAATTCAGGAAATCAGTGAGAAACAAAAGAAAAAATCAAACGTTGTAATATTTGGCATCGTTGAACAGGATACTGCTGAGTTACGGACTAGAGCAGCTCAGGATAAAGAGCAAGTCCTCTCAATTTTTAGCGTCATTTACGCCCCAGATGATCAAAATTTGAAGCAAATCGCATTGGAAGGCATAATCCTTCCGATAATTCTCCACATACCGTTAAAGTTTCGCTGAGTGATGAATCTTTAGTTCAGGAAGTCATTCGTAAAGCACAAAATATGAGGAATATTCCAAATTTTAAAGACATCCGCATTAGTACACCTAAACAAATCGCATATTACCGCTGCGTTAAGCAGAAGTTGGATGAGTGTTTGGCATCAGGAGAAATTTGGAGGAATTTGAGAATCAAATATATACATGGCATACCCAAGATAGTTAATTTAAACTAGAGAAGCCCAACAGTCATCAGATATCAACCTAAATATCATGCTGCTATCAGAATGTGAGAGGATTAAGAACCAAAGTCGATTAATTATACTCTTACCAATGTTTCACCTAATGTGGACATAGTAGGATGTAAGCGTGTTGCACTTTTAGTTCGTGAAGATTCACATCATCCTACACTCTTGCTTAATTTTGTAGTAGGTGATAGCAGTGATGTGAGTTTTTCTCCAAATTCTGAGAGTATAGCTTATAATTTCCGCAGAGCCAACTTACCTGAATTATATAATGATGTATTAAATACTGATTGGAGCTTTCTATCTCAAATTGATAATGTAAACGATGTATACGCCGCTTTTATGACATTCTTTATTCGATCTTAGATCAACATGTTCCAACAAGCTCTTTTAAAACTAATAACAAATTCCCTTTTTGGTACACCACTGAAATAAAGAACAACATCAGACTGAAAAACAAGTATCGATTGAAATATAAAAATGAAAAAAATTTAAATTGTTTGCCTGAATTTAGAAGACTGAAGAGTCTGATAAAAAGTCAAATAAATATTGCTTACAAAAACCATCTAAATAATGTACAAAATTCTGTAGTGACCCTACCAAATTTTGGTCATATATTCCAAAAAAAGGATACATCTAGAATACCTAATTTGATTACTTACGCGAATAATACTTTCCAGTCACCTAAATTTATTGTGAACGCTTTTGTCGATTATTTTAGTTCTGTGTATTCAGAAACAAATAGTGACATAGATCATTTCGCTCAGCAATTATGTAGCCATGAAGCAGCTCCTTTGCATATAATAAATCTAGCTGATGAAGAAATATTAAAAGCAATTAGGCATTTAAAAGACAAAATGACATCGGGTCATGATAAGATCCCAGCTTTTTTTGTGAAAGATTGTTCAAGAGCTCTCTTACACCCCCATCTGTTATCTATAATTTAATACTAAAAACGTCCACGTTTCCTGACATATGGAAGTTGTCGAGAGTATGTCCGATCTTTAAGAGTGGTAAAAACTCTGAAGTTAAGAACTATCGACCGATTTCAATTCTCAGTAATTTCTCAAAAATATTCGAGATAGCTGTCTATAATCGCATCTACCCTGCTACAAAAACCGTAATATCATGGGATCAGCATGGTTTCATGCAGGGCCGATCCACGGTATCTAACTTGTGCCTACTTACACAATTCATTTCCAATGAACTTGATATGCAAGGGCAGGTAGATGTGATTTACACAGACATTGCTAAGGCGTTTGATCGTGTTGATAATAAAATTCTTTTGCAAAAGTTGGAGACACCGTGCTCCATTATGTTAGCCTTCGACATACAAATAGTCACTTCTGTATATTGCCCACCTGGCTTCTATCTCCAAAAGTATATGGAGAGGTGGTAGATCCAGGAGGACTTTCAGAGCAGCTGACGGTGTGGTACTGATTGCACCAGTTATCGCCAGACTAGCTTGTATCGCAAACCTGAGTTTTACTTTGACTATCATTTGAAGACTTTGGACCACGAAACTATAGAGCTGTAAGTGATGAATCTGATAACCATCACATACAGCCAGTAGGTATAGTTGTTTAGGACCTACGCTCCAGGACTTTCCACAAATGCGTCAACACGTCCATAAGGACATGCTGGCCTTGTGGATGACATATGAGAGTTCCACTTGAGTGTTTTATCTAGAACAACTTCCAGATATTTTGCTTCCTCTGCAAATGATATTGTCTCTCCCCGTAAAATGGGGAGTCTTAGGTTGACCAGTTTGCGTTTCTTTGTGAAGGGCAAAATCACTGTTTTGTGGAGGTTCACCGATATCTGCTCCCTCTCACACCAGTCTAGTACCCCACTTAAAACTTCCTGAAGGATAAATGGAATACTATATTTATACCTCTTACCAATATGACCAGATCATCAACATATGCCTGGACTTGGACCTCCCATACAGAGAGTATGGCGAGCAGGTCGTCCACAAGGAGCGACCACAGCAGTGGAGAAAGGACTCGACCTTGCGGACAGCCCCTTGCATTGCCCGTATCCAGCCACATATGGTAGATTCTATTCCCCTAGCAGCTGCTGTATAGAGGGACTCTGGTAGGTTAAATGCTCCTTCAATGTCCAGAAATGCCATTACCATTGCCAATACCATTCTCCTGAAAGGATTGGGTAATTTTTCCGACAAGGTTATGTAATGCTAGTTCTGTCGATTTACCAGTCTGATAGGCGTACTGATGGACACTAAGCGGGTTCACATTAAGTATTCCCCCTAACGTACCCATCCAGTGCCTTCTCTGGACTTTTCAACAGAAAAGATGGTAGGCTGATTGGCCTGAACGCTTTAGGGCTAGGTCTTTCCTACCTATCATAGGTATATAGACTACCCTAGTAACTGACCAGCTGGATGGAATGCAATTCCATGCCAAGCTGGCTCTGAATAGCTTGACGAGGTGCATCTTTATAATTTCCAGTCCATGTTGCATTAGAGCTGGAAAGATGCCATCTTTGCCAGACGATTTGAATGGTTCAAATGATTTAATCGCCCATTCAATAATTTGTACTTTTTTAGCTACCAACCAGTCATCTCTATTAGGTCGTCTAAATATACCTTGTGATGTTGTTGGGGGATCATTATTATTATTACCCAGAATCAGACTATTGGGAAAGTGGTTTAGAATTAACAGCTCCAAGGTTTCCCTACTGAGTCCGTAAATGTCCCATCGGATCGTTTTATCGACCCAAGGTCCCTCACAGGCTCTCTAGATAGAATTTTGTGGATTCTGAAACTGCTAGGTAAATCAGAAATACTCTCGCAGAACCTCCTCTAAGATTCCCTTTTTGCCCTTCTAATTTCTTGAACAACTTGAAGCCTCGTACCAATGTTATTCACAATTAGACTTTCTTCTAAGATATAATCAAATAATATCTCACCTCTCCGGTTAATATTGGTGCTTCTCCAAACTGTTTGATGGGAGTTTGCATTGCATCCAATGACCAAATGGCAATTGTGCTTCTTACTGTATGTGATTACATCGCGCAGACCAACTGGAGGCAGTTGTGTGTTGTCCACATCACCCGGTAAGTAGGCTGAGCAGACGATTATGTTCATCCTACCGTCTCCCTCCTTGGTTGATATTTAGATGGCTACCAAGTTTGGGTTGCAGTAACCTGAAAGAACAAAATAATTAATGTTATTCCTGATAAGTATACAAGCTCTCTGGGTCAAATTTAAGATTCCAGAGCTATCACTTTACCAGAAAGATTTCCCAGGCCGGTCACCCATCCCGAGTTACTGGTCCAGGGTTCTTGAATAAACGCAATATCAAGCCGGTCTTCCCCCAAAAACATATGTTGCTGCCTTCGCATGTTGTATATTGGTCTGAAGGCATCTTATACTGTTAGACACTATCAGGGAAATATATAATTTTTTTTCCGTAGGGGCGCCTTGTTGGGGATGTTTTACCCCTCCCGCTCGTAGTTGATAGGGAGTTTTCTTTCCCCACCCTAGCTTCTTGGGGAGGAGGCTCTCTCCTGCCCCATTTATCCAGGGGATACGGTATCCTCTTATTCCCCCCTCTTTACCTCCTCTCACCCAGGAGAAAGTGTGACCTTCTCTCAACAAGGGGGAGGCGTGTCAAGCACCCTTGGCCTCACCTGAACATTTGGGAGGTTTCTTCCTCTCCTGTTCAGCCAAGGGAGGGTTTGCCCTCATCTCTACTCTGTTCCTTGGGCGGAATATCACCTGCCCAAAGCCAAAGAAGGGCCGATTGTCAGACCTTCCAAAGCAACTTTGGCTTCTCATCAACAGAGAAAGTGCAGTCCTGGTCTGGGCTAGGTTCCTCTCGGTGGAGTACTTTCCAATCCCGAGTATTGAGACAATGGTTTATTTTCCTTAGCCTCAATAATACTTTCTCAGATGATAGTCGGTTTGAGCCATCATTTGGAATGTATGCCACATAGATATGTGGCTTGGGTAAGTCTTTGCACTGCACTGCCTTCAGACGAGCCCCGTCCCAAGACTGAAGGTTCGTTGTCATTTCCTCCAGTCATGTGACGCTTGCTCCGTCGGCGCAGGTGATGAGAAGCCACCAAGGCCGATAAGTACAGCCCAGGAATCTCACCTGATATCCATCTTCCGGGATATCCTTCATAGCTGCCATTGTCAACCCCTGCAGGGCACCCAGCTGATCATCCGTTAGGGACACCTCTGGATGGTCAGGGTGTATGATTCCCACCCTAACACCCTCCATAATGGCGCTAAAGGAAGGTTTGGCAGTCTCGCTTGACAAGGCACTTTTTTGCCCTCTGGTCCTGGCTGCTGTCATCTGAGCGTAGGCATTTGTCTGCACCCACAGCCTCAGTGGAGGATATTCGTGCCCTCTCTCCTGCTGCGGAACAGATGTTTGCCGCGCAATGGCCATACTGTGGACAGTTTTATAGGGAATACCGCTTTTCAGTAGGCGATGCTGCTCCTGCCATATGCCTACGCTCTCCAATGAGTTGGAGGTCTCTTCCTCTAGAACGTCATTTACAGTTTCAGGAGTTGGAGTCTCCGCTCCTGTTCTGGGCTTATTGGAGTTGAATTGACCACAACCTCCATAGGTTCTTCAGTTACCTGAGGAACGAGGGATTGACCCCCCTCGTTGGGCAAAGTTTGGTTTGCTTGGTAAATAAAGGTCCCAGGAGTAGCAAGGGGCCTAAAGCGTCGTCCACCACAGAGCCCCTCATGCGATAGTAAGGCAAAATTACTCCCAATGGTTGCCCAGTGCTTGGGAGGCTTCCGTTAACGACACCATCACCCCGGTGCCATTCAACTCTCAACACGGTTACATAACATCCCTGGCTTGGGGGATTTTATCGACTCTCCTTGTCTAGATCCGCCGTGTTTAATTTAAGCAGAGTCATCTCGAGCAGGTTGTGGTTCTTCGCCACGCACGGACGGTCTTGAAAGTAGCTTCCTCATGAGGTTGTAACACCTCACTCAACTGCGCTCCTGGTGTTAGTGCCTAGTAGCCCTAACACCTTGACGACTTTACAAGAATATCCTACATATTGGAAAAATGCAGCGTTTTTGAAATAAATGTTAATACATTACCCCATGGTAATTATTACAAGTATTACATTAAGTTTTTTTAAATTATCAGATTATAATCTGATAATTATTACCTATTTATAAATTTAAAAACAAAACTATTTTTACTTGAACTACTATGGTATTGCAAGTTGTTATATTCTGGCCTAGGTAACGATCGCCATCACTTCCTTAGTCTTATCTAACAGTATTTGATATATCCTTGTTATTTTTGGACTATACTCCGTATGGGTAAACCCATTATTGATACGTTAGGCATGTTCATATATAGTTTATTCTAACGCGGCTAAGCTCTGCTTCGACACCTTTAATAATGATTTCTCAAAAGCTTAGGTTCTGGAATAACAACACGAAAAACCACTATTATTCATTTAGCATTTCTCAAGTATAATCTCAGTTTAAACCACATTCTTATATTAACTTTGAATATCATGTATTTCAAGAATGAAGTGCGTCCAAATACATATTTATACTCACTCTTCTATATTAATTTGTGACATAGAATTCGCCACTAAAGTTAAAGTATTTTCGTAAACAAAGCTTTTAAAACTCTTGAAGGCCGCTGCTTTATTAGTTTTTAGATATTTAAAATACTCGTTTGGAAAGTTTGTTTATATTAATGAGTTTTATAGACAGTTAAAAAAGCATCAACGTAAGAATTATGATGTAAATAAACTTGTACAATGTTGTTTCGTTAAGATGATAGCAGCAGTTAAGGAATACTAAATATGTTTTCCATTAATAAACCGCCACAATATTTCAGAGACTTCATCGTTAGATGTAATCTGATTTTATGTTTTCATCTTCGTTATAATCCAAGGGTATAACAGAGCACGAGGTGTCTTTTCCGAATACAATACGAAACAGTATATTCAATAAAACGGGACAAACACGAACAATTCCCTCTTCCCGAAGATGTATCCTTTATTCCGTCTCTCGAAAATTGCCGGGCCTGCGTTACACAAAGCGCCATCATCGACAGAAAACTCTAAAACGCCAATAAGGGCCAAAGTATTTTGTCCTTGTTTAGGGAATTGGCAGTATTTTCACTCAGTTAGCTTTCATTTTCTTTGCCTGGACGTTTCTTAGCGATTCCGCATCCTTTTTGGTGGATTTTCAATTACGCGCTATTTGTGTCGAGCGTGAGATACTGCAGGGTGTGGGATTACAAGAGAGCCGTTGATGGAGTGATGGAGGCGGGCTGATACTGGCAGAAAATTGTATCGGCGAATTTAAAATTATATTTCGAATTTTAGGGCAGTTTATTCAGTACCAGCAATGCTTATATGCATCATTAATGATTGTTATTTAGTTTTTTCTTGTAATAGTTCTAATTTTTATGACTTTGCGATAACTGCCTAATTGCTTGGAGATGTTGTTACAAGTGTAAGTTTTATTCGTCTGTCGTTTACTAAAAAAGAACATTTTCATAAGAAGTGAAAATAAAAAACACTATACAGATTCGGAAATTGCGGATCTTTACAGAGAAAGTAGAAATTGCCGCTTTGTCCCAGGGGAAGTACGAATTATAAGTGGCGCGGCGCCATGCATTGGTCTAGCATTCCCCACTACTACGGTAATCGGTTCCGTATCGCCAACGCCAATTCGCCATTGCAAATCTAACTGCCCGGTCAACTGATGCCAGTGTTGTCAGGTCTCATGCTTTTGCATGAGATCTCATCCATTTCGAGAAAATCTCATGCTTTTTAATAGGTACAAAAAGAAATAATAAAATTATTAAAATTACTCTCTGAAATCTACCAAAACAAAGACCTAACGAGAAATAAAGGCAAAATTGAGGGCAATATTTGGGTACTTAAAATGTCCTTTATTGTAGACTACTCTCTTAATAATTAGCAATGAATACATAAACGGGTATGACAGTCTACGGATATGCGGTGTGTGTGCTGTATTCACGCTGTATTGCAGTGATTCTTAACTCTATTCCGTAAGGGTACCTACATTTTCTGGAAACAGCAGATTTTACGACCCGTGAGTCACCCTGCGTCACGTCAACTGCGCCTCAACGTTCGCCCGGCCTTACAATAAAATAAATTAGAAAGGTTACGTGGTTAATAACTTTTAAGTAAGTACCTGTAAGTACCTACTTACAATGTAATATTATGATAAAATAGCAGAACATAATGCTTTTTAATGAAATAAAAATGGCATTACAAAAGTAATTAAAAATTAAGCTGTGTAAAGAGATGTTTTTTGATAAATTAAGCCATCTCATGCTTTTTTCTCCAAACCTCATGCTATTTTGAAATTATTCTCATGCACTGAATTTTTCCCACCTGGCAACACTGTCTTATGCGAAGAGTGGGAGCACGCTGTGGTGGAACTATGCGTGTAGCATGACACAAATACACGCAAGCGGCAACACACAATTCACCATCAAGATCCTCATTTTCCAAATCTGTATATAGAAGCTCACCTATTATACAAAAATACTGCCCTACTAGTCCGTAATTTTGCAATAATCACTAAATTTTAGATATATTAAATAAGAAAAAACGCCCAAGGGCGCTATGACACCTATAACGTATTAGTATTGCAATAAGTCAATTCAGGATAAGGAATTATAAGTTACTTACTTACGTCAATGTAGATTATACGTCAAATGTCATATTTTGAAATATAAAAAATGCAGGTTTCATAATGTGCCAGTATCTTGTTGGTGAGGTTGTTGCCCTATGAGAGACAATTGCATTGCTGTTAAATAATATGACAAACACTGATGTATCCTTCAGGCTAATATACTGATTTCTTCATGGTATTATCATTTTCATTACAGTATTGATGCTTTAATTCAATTTTTTCAATCAGTGTACCTTTACAGTTCAGTTTACATGATTATAATAAACCAATGGTATTTTGACTATAGTACGGCGTCCTAAGGATTCCAATAATTCATTTTAGTTATGCACAGTATTCTTGGAACATTATAGATGAATTCGGGTAAAAAAATGTGTGATTATGACAAATTTAACACACACGTTTGACCGATTTATGGTAACACATCAGGACGATTTAAATAAGATATAAATTTAGTTAGGTGAATAAAAAAATTGTTAGTACCTATTTCTATAAAACATACAAATTTCACTAAATATGATCAACAAATAAACATAAAAATCCAGGAGAATATATAAAACCGTCAAGCTTTTACGTAACTATTTATGCATCACATTCACTGCTTAGAAAATTAGCATGAATAATATATACTCGCGACAAGAATTCAAATGACTTACGTCATACGAACAAATGAATAATTCATTATATGTTTATCAAAATATTTAAGAAACTGCAACTGATAGTAATAGAACTATATACTACATTAAAATTTTGCATTATATATTGCACTAAATTGCAAAAAATAATGTTTTTAATGCGACCAAATATCGAATATTACGTTGACAATAGAAACAAATGTGTAACGTCAGCCGTGACGTAAGACGTCTGAATTCTTGACGCGAGTTATATACGAGTATGTTTAATTAAATGTTGTTAAGATTGGAGAAACGATAACTTTCCTTTTTCTTCGCATCCGCCCTACTAAAAAGGGAGAGCCGGAGAACTGCAAATGATGTCCTTAGGGCGACGAAATTCGAAGTATTATTCAGAGCGATGTCTTGATTGGCGAATGAAAAGGAACTTGTTAAATTTTATATAATTGATGCGGCTCTAAGCAAGTAATTAATGAGTTGTTCTGTAAATTGGTTTTAGTAAGCTGGTGCAGTTATTTCACCTTGATAAGTCGATGAAATAATACTTCACAGAGAAAGAAAAAGAAGGAAAGGCGGATTCATTAATTAAATCTTAGTGAAGAATGTTTAATACATTCGATAATATACAGTATGCGCCAAAAGTATGGAATAAATTCAATAAAAACGAAACAATTTTTTTTTGGGAAAAATCCTCGAACAGGTCGATTTTTAATTACATATTTTAGCGTAAAATGCGATTTTCAAATGTCATTTGTTTTCGAGCAATGACGTCATCGATTTTTTTTTAAATGGCAACACCATATTTTTTTCCTTGATTCTGAAAGATCGTTTAATTCTCTATCAGACAGTACTAAAATGTTGCCCTCTTACATAGGAAAGTTTTCGAGTAAATGACGATTGAATGTTAGAAAACGTTAATTTTATCCATAAAAAAGTAACAATTCTGAGGTATGTAAAATAAAACACAATAGATTAAATTTTATACTTAAATTAAATGTTCGAATTGCCATCCACCAACTTCTTGACAATGCGCAATGCGTCTGTGAAGAAATTCTTCTTGCACATTGTGAATGATTTCTGGGGTAACTCTGCGTATTTCGCCCCGAATGCGATTTTGAAGTTCTTCTAAATTACGTGGTTTATTAATGTACACTTTTGACTTCAAGTATACCCATAAAAAATTGTCAAGAGGTGTAAGATCTGGCGATCTTGCAGGCCATTCTATCGGTCCGCGTCTGCCGATCCACCTCCCAGGAAAACAGTTGTCCAAAAAATCTCGTACAGGGCGCGCAGAGTGCAGAGGTGCACCTTGCTGAAACCATATGGTATCGTCAGGAATGTCAGGGTCATTATCGTTAGGAAAAATTACTGCAAGGGCTGGAACAAGGTCATTTTCTAGAAACTCTAAATATCTTTGTCCTGTAAGGGTTCCTTCAAAGAAAGACCCTACTATTCTGTCGGCAACTATTCCAGCCCACACATTTTATTTCTGAGGGTGTTGGGTATGTGCCTCTGCCATCCAATGAGGATTTTCCCGACTCCAATATCTGCAAGTTTGACGGTTTACTGTACCATTCAGACAAAATGTGGCCTCATCTGAAAAAAGTATTTGCCGGTGTAAATTTCTATTTTCTTGACATAAATCCATTAGAATTTCGCAAAAGTGTAAGCGGCGATCGGGATCATCTTCATTGAGTTCCTGCACAAGTTGAATTTTGTAGGGATGATATTTTTCCTTCCTCAAGATACGTAGCACTGTGCTCTGACTAGTGTCATTGTTTAATGCAACCAATCGTGAAGAATTATGAGGATTATCCACCATACTTATCAAAATGTTTCTGATTTTCATTAATGCTTGGACGTCCAGGTTTTGGAATATTTACAACATTGCCAGTTTCTCTAAATTTAGACTCTACCTTACTGACTGTTGATTGGCTGATAGGGCGATCTGGATATTTTTCATTAAATAAATCGCAAACTTCCTGCTGAGTTCTAGTCATATTCTCGCATCCGATAAGAATTAAAATTTCAATTCTTTGAGTAACAGTTAAATGTGCCATAATACCTTAAACTGAATAATAATTTCTATGTCGCTTACAATACTTATTAGACAGTCGGTGTGACAATGACACTTGGCAAAGATTTTCACCTACGTGATCCATAAAAGAACTATGGAATTCGAAAAACTAAACTTGAAAACGTTTTTGCTTTATTTTAATTGATTTACGTTTTCTAACATTCAATAAGCTTTCCTATGTAAGAGGGCAAAATTTTAGTACTGTCTGATAGAGAATTAAACGATCTTTCAGAATCAAGGAAAAAAATATGATGTTGCCATTTAAAAAAAATCGATAACGTCATTACTCGAAAACAAATGACATTTGAAAATCGCATTTTACGCTAAAATATGTATTTTTTAAATTAAAAATCGACCTGTTCGAGGATTTTTCCCAAAAAATAATTGTTTCGTTTTTATTGAATTTATTCCATACTTTTGGCGCATACTGTATATTAAAAATATATTTTAACGGTGAGAGTAAAAGTCATTTGACACTACAAAAAATTTCAGCAGAATTACTTATAAAATTTTATTGGTATATTTCGTTAGAAAGATATGAATTTTAGATAATTTATGAATAAAAATTTTATAATTCACAGTAAAATTATCTTCTATTTACCTAGACAATAAAATATCAACAATCCATCGAAAGATAACAATCAAAAACTTGACATGGCATGAACTGAAGGTGACAAAAATTAGTTTGTTGTTCTGTTACTCTTGTCAATAATGGGACTTTCTTTTTAAGAAAATGTATAGCAGTCTGTCTTAAAACTTATAAAAATAGTCTTACATATTTAGTTATCCGCAAAGTTACAAATAGGTACATAAAAATATTGCTAAACATAGTGACCAAGTTTCAAGTACCAATCTGATATATAAATTTAGCTGCCAAAAACATACTGTTAAAAATATGGATAAACTAATAAAGCCTGATTTTAAAGAATTGGGTAACCAAGCCGACATCCCCTTGTTTTAAAACACAAAATAACTGGAGGAAGCGTGCCCTCCTAGACCCTTCTCGCAGATCCATTAATCATACCCGACTTTTATTACGTCTCGCTTTTGATACTGCGAGGGGCAAATCCAAATTTAATAATAAACATTTTGGTGTAAATCCCTTTGCTTAACAGTTAAATAGTTATAATTGGACAGCTGAATTACCCTAATCACAACTAATTAGTTTTAACGCTTAAATATACTCGACTTTTAAAGCCCTTGAGGAATCATAGGTAATTTTTCATGAACCGAAAAATATTAATTAGTAGTAAAAGAACGAATATTAATATTAATTCCAGTACAATTTATAATTTATTTCTACATTTATTGTGTTATTTACTGCTTAGGTTTCATCTATTCCTTCTGCTTGGAAATGGGTCAACTAAGTTGATCCTTTATACTATCTCACCTGCAGAAAAGTGTTTTTTAATTACTTTAGGTTATAAATCCTCCATGGATTATTGGAATAAATCAAATTTTATACAGAGTGGACCATTAATAGTGGGGCATAGAGCAGGGGCGATATCTTTCAGATCAAATATGGCGTTGTACCTAAATATGTTTTAGTAAAATGTTGGCGTGGAAAAAGATACAGGGTGTCAAAGTAGACATTATTTTTTTGTTTTTGTAATAACTCAAGTACCGCTCAACCGATTGTCATCAAATTTGGTAGGGTTATGCCTCTTATGTAATTTATTTATCTTGTTCCACTTTAGTATCTTCGTATTGGTTTATATCTCATTACACTACTTTTATTTTTATTTCTATTTTATAACAATTATATAGGGTGTCCCTAAAAGGTCTTTACAACGCTCCACCAGATACAGTGCGTCTCAAAATAAGTCGATTTAGCTAAAGCTACCTTAGTACAAAGTTGCCCCATTTAGACGCTATACGACCCTGAAGTTGCAATTTTGAAATCGTTATTTTTTATAAAGGCCTTATAAGATTTTGCTAAAATTTGGTAAGTTGATCTTGATCTAAACCCCAGATCAAAATTATTAGTAATATCAATCCATTGACATGAAATTTGTGTTTTTTAGTAATTACACCTTCGATAATTCTACGCCAATGGAAGAAAAGATTTTTCAGTATATAATATTTAGATTAAGTAAATTATTTCGTACAATAAAGATACTCTTGATAAGACTTGATTACTCTCGTGGTTTATTCGAAGTTTGAAATTTAAATCATTGGCAGCAGTTTTGACACAAAAATTAATTTTAATTAGGAAAAAAATATTTATAATTGCTCCTGATATTCTTGAAATAAAAATGATAATTTTTAACAGACATGCTTATTCGTTTCCGGGTATTCCATATGGTATATACGATATTTTCACAAGTTTCCAGGTACTTGCCTTTGTTTTTTATTTATTTTACTTACATGTTTCATTACCTGTTCGTAACCACTTAAATCAACAGTACCCAAACAAATGGTAATGACGCTCCTGTAAATTGGCCACCACGTTCTCCAGATTTAAATTGAAATATTTTTTATGGGGTTTGTGTCAAGTGGTTACTGAACCAACTAGGAGTACTGCTACGTCTGAATCTCTGGTTGATATAATAGTTATATCTCTTTACGAAATTGCTGAAACTGTTGATATTTTTAGAATGGATGGTAGTCTGACCATCGATATGTTAATTGTAAACTAAAATTAATGAAATCGTCTCAGAAAGCTTTTTTTAAACATATATGCAGTCCAAGATCTTTAATCTATTTTTTAGGATAAAATATATTTTATCTATGAAGATGTTGATGAAAAGCTAACTTTCTTTAATGAAAATGTTACGCATCTGGTGACATTCATGCTCCTTTTAAAACGTCGAAATTTACTAAGCCTCCGGCATCATGGCTAACTGATAACTTAAGGCTAATGTTTAAACTGAGGAGGAAAGCTTTAACCAAATACAAACGATTAAAGACAGATCTATCTTGTAGTGAATACAAAAATATTAGAAATTTAATTAATATGATGGTTAAATTCGAAAATAAAGCATATTTGCATCATAAATTTAAAACAAATCTCAAAGAGTTTTGAAAACTCTTAAATTATTTAAAAATGTGTTCAAATTCTAATACTGATTGTACTGATTTATCTGCTTTTGGTACCCCTGACTATTTTAATACTGTTTTTTATTAATAATGTGCCCTCAAACTGACGCAAATAATAAAGACTTTATTGACTCGATCTATGTTAATGCAGTGTGACTTAATACTACTGACAATTTTGGTGGTAAACTCTGATTTTGTTTCAAGAATCTCATTTAAAATGGGTGCATCTCACGCGTTCGAATTCCTGCGTGTTCGAAGTCCTACGTGACCGAAATCCTACCAGCCCGAATACCTGCCTGTTCGAATAGAGATGTGCGCGCTCCCGGCTGACTGACGGAGAGAAGACCACAATGCAATTCGCCTGAATGATTTGTTCCGGCGGTAAGAATATAACACAACGGTTTTCACAGTGATGTATCACTTTCCACAGTTTTGTGTCCAGGAATATTTCTATTTTTTTCAAATATAAGGGTGGCAGCCCTTTATAACTGCCCTACCTTCAAAATACGTGATTACCATCGTTAGAGCATGTTGGCAGGAGTATAGTTTTTACCTTCAGATGTTTCTTACTTATGTGGTTTAGTGTTCATAAAAGAACTATTTTTCATATATAAGAGTGGCATCCCTTTATTACTGGTATAATATGAAAATACACATATATTGCTGTTGTGCATGCTACTACAAATATTTCTATATTTTTACACTTAACTCGCATTGTTTCTTTTGACTGATAAAAATTTAAAATATTCATGAAAATTGAAATTTGTAAACACTCTGTAGAAAAGTTTATTTAAATATTTTTATTAACAGCCTCTGCTTTTAATAGTTATTTTCATAGAAATTGTAGTAGATGTATTTAACACATGAAATAAAGTCACAAGTAAGTACATATAATAATAATTAAACGTGTGGAAACATTTTAACATAAGGCTGCATTATGGTAATCAATTAATAATGTTTCTAAAACTGTGGAAAGTGATACATCACTGTGAAAACCGTTGTGTTATCTTCTTACCGCGGGAACGAATCATCCAGGCGAATTGCATCGTGGTCTTCTCTCTCCGCCAGTCAGCCCGGATCTATTCGAACAGGCAGGTATTCGGGCTGGTAGGATTTCGGTCACGTAGGACTTCGAACACGCAGGAATTCGAACGCGTGAGGTGCTCCGTTTAAAATTAAAATTAATGCTACTGGCCCTGATGGCATTTCTTTAAAAATGCTGTTATTTCTTGCACCCCATTTGTCTGATTATATTCATTGTTAATAAATGTCTCACTACCCATCACATCCCTAGACTCGGAAAATACGCTAACATAATTCCGGTACCTAAAACTACTCATCCTTCTTTGTTTTCTCATTACAGACCAATAAGTGTTCTACCTGTTATGTCAAATATCCTTGATATGAGTGTAAAAACCTTGGACTTATTATTGATGTACATCTTAGATTCAGACCACATGTAACTAATTTAGTTCAAATGTTTTCAGAAATTTAAGGCTTTGTACTATTATAAGGTCATTATATAAATATTAATCTAAGATTAACCGACAGTTTAGTCTTATCTATATTATCATATTGCGATGTTGTTTTTTGGCCCGCTTTAGTACAAGTAGACAAGAATAGTCTTCAGTAAGTACAAAATGCTTCCCTTAGATTTTGTTATAACTTTGAATTTCTCTCTTACTTTTTGTTGACTAAAAGTTCTGATTGGGTTGACTACAACATTTTAGCGGGCGTCATTTCTACATAAAATAGGTACACTTAGTGGAACTTGAAGAAAACTGTACAATATTACAGTTTGCTGTATGAACACTATTTTAAATCCAAGTCGAGTGATGACATCAAGCGGGACTCTTTTATGGACAAGATTCTACAAGGACGCTATTTGACATCTACTAGTTTTTCATCGCTGGAAACTCTCGGCCTACTATTTTTTACATGGTTCCAATTTTAACAAGGACGTGTTAGGGTTTTTTTATCGAAAAATTATTATTATTATTCTATGTACTCCAAAATAGTTAATTGCAAAATTTGAAGACAACATATCTATTGGTTATTTTTCTATGCACCGATAAAAAAATGCGAGATATAATTTTATGATGTGCGTTTAGAATGTTATGAAATCAAAAATAGTTGGCAGAAGTAACAAGAACAAACATTTAGTTAAATACCTGAAGATTTTCTAGAGGAAGGTGTTAACAGTAAACATAAAATTCGAATTTTTTTAATAACTGCGAGAAGGGTTGAAATAAAAATTAGATACCTACAGATCTGGTGGCGTTTTTTGAATCGCTCTATATTATTTTATTTAATATTAGACTTTAAATTTTGGAGATCACAGATAAATAATATTATTTGAACAAAAATGTATCTATTTCAATATCTATGTAAAATCTCTATCTATATGTATATATCAAGTTGTTTACAGGCCTTTTAGGCTCAGAGCTGCGTTATTATCCTCCACTCCATTCTGTTCTTCGCCTTTCTTTTCCAATCCGTTACATTGTTCTTACTTAGATCTATTGTCACTGCCTCTCTCCATCGCTTCCTCTCCCTCTCTTTTTCTTGTAACTAGGTTTACTTCCTACAATTTTTTTAACTGTCCTTTCATCTTCCATACGTTCTAGATGCCCTAGCCCTTACATTCTTCTGGTTTTTACAACTTCGTCTATTTTTGATGCCTTGTACATTGCATACATTTCCTCGTTATTTCTCCTTACATAGCCTTCCCCCGTCTTCTTTCTCCCTAGAATTCTTCTTAAGACGTTCCTTTCCCACCTTAATGGGTTTGCTCTTGCCTTTCTATGGAGGATCCAGGTTTAACTGCCATGTAGCGTTGTCGGTCGGTTGTTTTAAACATTCTAAATTATATTCCACTGGACAAATTTTTTGATTTCATTAAGTGGTTGACTGCTGCCGAACTTCTGTTTGCTTTCATTATTCTTCTATTAATTTCTTGCTCCTCATCACAGTTAACTGTTATCAGCGCCCCCAAATGCACATATTCTTGAACTTCTACAAACTTTTCTCCGTGCTGCGTTCTTTGAAATTGGTATCTTTTTTTATTCTCTACTACTTTTTCAAAATTTCTGGTAATGGTAAATTGGGAACGGATTTGATTAATGCATACAACACCTTTGAATAGACCTACACAATTGATTATCAAAATATTTTAAACAAAACGTTTTAAATTGATAGATCATTTATCTCTAAAAAAGTACGTAGTTACTTTTTCCTATTTCACTGACATGAAAATATTCTATTACATTTTTGCTATTAATCTGCTAAACTGAATTGTTTTTTACTAAAGCAATCTTTATTTTAGTTTATTTTCACTCCAGTGACACGTGTGGCCCTTGGACTGAAACCTTCCATTCGAATTTTCAAGGATTCGAGGCCCTGCTGGAACTTTGCAAGTAATTACAAACCACGTGATATTGCTGGAAAGCAGTGTCCCGGCAGGACGGCCTTTGTCGACATTCAAGGGAAAGTTCATTTTTGGATGACAGCTTTTTCGTGGAGTAACTAATGCTGGAAGGTAAAAATTATCTTCGACGCCCTAGACAGGGCGTTTTCTGACTTTGTGCTATAATTTTAAGAAGTTATTCGTTGAATCACGATATATCAGAGAGGCTTTGTGAAATTAAATCGAAATACTTATATTACGATAAAATTTATGTTAATAATTTATCTAGATAAATATAAAACACTCACTGAACATTTTATTGAAATCAAAACTTGTTCAATGTCCAGGGTGTCTCAAACTTGACAGTATGGGCCTACTGTGACGATACAAAAAATTGTAATAAACTTAGGGATATGTGGTGTTATGGGATGAAGTTCGATTTTCAATCGAAAGTATTATCTTATAATTTTTAGTAAGTAGGTAATACAGACAAATTACTCTAATAAAACTTTATTAGAAAAAGAGAATTTTTTAACAAGAAATCAATTTGGGTATGCTTTTGAAAAAAATATAATTGCTGACGTCATTAGTCATTTTTGTTAAATCCCAAAGATAATACTTTCGATTGAAAATGGATCTTACCTCATCCCATTTACTACGTGTACCAAATTTTATATATTTTTTTTTTGTATCCTCACAGCGAGTAGGCCTATACTATCGAGTTTGAGACATCCTGTACAATATATTACTCTAAAATACAACACATTAATATATAAATTTTAATTATATTGGTCTGCTATCCCAAAAACAATTAAAATTTTTGAGTACGATTGATTTGGTCTGGAACCATTGATGCCGACTGATATCTGACCACCGGGTAGTGGTTTGCGATTTAGTTATAGCTTCTCCTAAACTTGAAGCCCGAACTATTACATACAGAAATTATAAAACATTCAGCTACGAAAGTTTCTTGGTAGATCTTAATAACATTTGTTGGAACAATATCTTTTATATAAATGATAACAAGGTAGATTTTCTCAACACAAACATTTTGCCATTGTTTGATCGACATGCTCCTTTTAATGTAATACAGATGTCTAAACCACTTGCACCTTGGTATACAGACGTAATAAGACAGATGAAATACGAAAAATAGAAGGCATTACGCCGATATAAAAAAATCGCACTGTAGAAAGCTGAGCTTATTATAAGCAGTTACGCAATCTCCTGGTAAAAGCAATAAACCGTGAAAAAGCAGCATATTTAACATACAATCTAAATTGTATTAACAGTAAATATCTGTAGAATGCGTTAAGGAGGTTAGATATCAAACAAAACCGATTATCTAATATTCCAATAAATTTGTGGGATGTGAATCAAATCAACAATTATTTTATCTCTGTGTATAGTACCACTAATAATTGCATTGAAACGGTTACGCAATATTTGTCACATAGATATAATCCAAATTTGCATGTTGACTTTCGTGCATAACCTTAAATCTAATGCTCATGAAAGTGACAATATAAATGCTTATATGCTGCAACTATGTTCACCGATTATATCCAAACATATAACTCATATTATGAATTGCTGTATTACCTGTATTATAACTACCATTATTACTCCATTACCCAAAATCAAGACTCCCCTAAATTTTCGTGACTTACGGCCAGTTAGCATTATAACTACATTGTCAAAAATTCTAGAAAGGTTTATTCAGGAACAAATGTACAAGTATGTTATAGACAATAATATTATTTCTCATTTACAGTCGGGTTTTAGAAAGGGTCAGAGCACAATAAGTGTACTAGCTAACATCACAGATGATATACTAAAAGCTTTAGATAAAGGGATTTGCATCAGCCTTGATTCTGCTAGATTACTCTAAGGAGTTTAATACGGAAGATCACTCTCTCTTTTGTGTACCAAGTTAGGTTATTTTGGTTTTGATAAAAATATATACATTTTTAAATCGTATCTAGGAAATAGACCCCAAATAGTAAAATAAACGATAGTTTTTCAGAATTATCTGAAATAACTTCTGGAGTTTTTCAAGGTTCGGTGCTAGGTCTTATATTGTTTTTAATTTATACAGCGGATATTTTCGAGCATATAAATTTTATCAGTGCCCATTGCTATGCAGATGATACACAGTTGTTCTCTTCTTTTAATCCACAAGACATTAATTATTATTATTACTATTAGTATTATTTAGCACCTACCTGCTAAATTTACACAGAAGGAAAAACACATTTGGAAATAGTTATGTTTTTGTTACTATTTTTACTATATGCTAAAAATACACTAATTAAATTCAAAGTTGTTCCGTTACTACGTCCCCTAGAAATACATCTAATATCTCTTCGTCAAATTAGGGCAAATGCACCAGTGAATGGACAGTTAAGGGTTTAAAATGTGATCAAACTGTTATAAGCCTTACATTGATATATTTTATATGGTCGTATGGAATAAGGCTCCATTATTGAGAAAAATATATATTTATTAAGAACCCAGAAAACTAGTAAATGAACGGCATTCGTTAATAATTGAAAAGTGTTCATTCAATGAATGGACAAGTACATTTAAAAATTCGTTTCTTTTATAGAATAAAAAAGGAGATTTAGTGCATATTTTTCAATTCATACCAGTATTGATTTGGGGTAGCGGGCCATTTCCATTTATTCTATTTCTTTAAACCATGCATCACACTTATTCTATTTTTGTCTCATTCACATGGATAGGGCACATCTTCATATTATGCTATTACATAATCATCCAATTCTACTAAAGTAGTATTGGATAAGCTTGGTGTTACTAACTGTGACTTACTTTTAGTTGTTTTAATGTTCCTTTAATTTTTTATTCTTTTAGGGATTTTAGGGATTTTTTTAGGGAAAATTAATTTTTTTTTGTTTGAATTGGATTTTATTTTGGTTTTATTATCAGACATTATTAGACATTTATTTAATTTGGGACAAACATCAGTCTCATCACCAGTGAACACTGGAGAAGGGTAGGCAAGAATATCTATACAACCTTTTGACATAAGATAATTTTGACATTTGAAAAACCATTTTCTAAACATTTTCTTTGATACCGATGCTTTGGAAATTATCTCATAATACCTTTTTGTTATCTCTGGATGTCTGTAAAATTAGTTGCAGCCATTTTTTTCTGTTCTCATTAAATGGATTTTTACGTCCTACAGTCTTCATTGTTATCTGTACTGCATCCTATACCTCGCTTTCGTATACGGGGAAACCCAATTTGACGTTAGACCTAAATCCAATGTTCTATGTAATCTTTTTCCTCAGAAAACTGAACGGATGAGGGTCCCATTTTTCTAGCTATCGATACTTTAATGCGTATTTTCATACTGAGTGTTAACTTTGGAATTGAAAATGTCCTGCCAAACACATTCAAGCTCATTTCACCAGCTTCGATTTTATTTAAAGCTTTGGCTAAGGCTTCCTCTGAATATTTGAATCTTTCACTCGACTAATTCATCTTTGTTTCTAGTAAAACACCCACTTTATAAAAATATATCCAAGTAGTAAAGATTTTTTCACATTTTTCAATTGGTCAATAGAATATGTTCATTCAATGGACAGACGATTCATAATGAACATCCAGTGAATGAATACTGTTTCGTTTTCAAATTTGTTATTTTTCTCAACGTTTTTAATGATTACACGATTCTAAGGTTTCCAAGCTTAGATTCATTATGTTTGGGGTTTTTGGATTTAGGTTATTTAGGACCCTTATGTAAACGCTCTAAATAACTATAAGATCTCATTTTTCATAGTAAAAATAAAAAATGCCCTAGAAAATATATTTTTTTTTATAAAATAAAACACAAATTTCTACTAGACAGAAATTTTTCTCTTGGATGGAATTAAAGCAACCGCAAAAACCTTTCTGTGCATTTTTTTAGCTTGAAAAGCCCTATATAATGGCAATGCTGGGTTGAAAATTATTTTATTGACAGTGCATTTTAATTTAAATATACTGTATACTTTGCAAAAATTCCTTCGCTTTTTTTTATAAAAAATATAAATATGATACATGAATACGAATGTTTTATTTAACATTCCCAATGTAAGGCGCCATTCAGAAAAAATAAAAAAACAAATTAATATTTTAATATTTTTTAGTGCTTCATCGATATGCAAAGTTTGATTTCAATAAATTTAAAACTGAAATAAGCCTAAGATCATCATAAGCTTGTTTGAATGGCAAATTTTGTCGGGTAAATATTTTCACCTTTACTATTAATATTATTGTGTCATATTTTCTCTGAACATTTTCATGTTTATATTATTAAACGGGTCCTGTTCATGGACAGATTTGTGTTCAGAGAATCTCTTAAGTTCCTTAGTACAATTAAATTTGCGCATGTGTACACCAATAGTATATAATCGCCCTACTGCACTAGTGCATTTCTCGTGGTCGGTCATCCAGTAAATTAGGGGCGACAACCTGCAACGCGTGTGCATTGCTAATCGCTAGGCATGCATTATGCAACCCGTATCCCTCTACAGTATTGGTTTAGGTACATAGAATTCTGCAATTAATCAGACATTAATTTGATCCCATATACACAAATAGCACACCTATGTAAAAAAAGTTCCACAACTCAACACTTTATATTACAGGAGATTCAGCGAAAGCGATAATGGAAAATATACTTTATTTATTTATAATAATTACAAATAGTTCATAAACAATATCCACTAAGATGTCTACAACCAACATAAATCACACATGACAAAATATATCAATTACAGAGTGGAAAATCGGTAAATATATCAATATTTCAACATTAATGATTAATAAATCTCATAATTCTGCAGGAAGCAGTATTTTGTTAGTTACTATTTGTTAAAGAAATGTTGAATGTACAGAAAGGTATTAATATTTATACAGGGTGTCCGGAATATGAGAGCCTTTATTTTGCTGTATGATAAATTGTACGAAACAAAACATACCTACCTGACTTAACATTTTCTTTCTCTGACCGTCTGACGCATATTATGCCTGCAGACGTTCTGAGGTTTTTAATAATTAGTTGCGTGTAGCTCGGAAAAAGAAATTTTTGACCTGTTGCATGATGAGCTGGAGTAGGGAAAAAGCCAGGAAAATGAGAAAGTTTTGGGTTCACTCTATTAATAAAAAAAGAAAGCTGTACCTGTGGTGAATTTCGTCTTTTATTTTCTGAACTGGAGGGGGAACAATGAAATTGTTTTCATTATTTCCGAATATTACAAAAAAAAATTTGATCTATTGGATCATCCTCGCCTACAGCACCAAAACACAAGACTTACAGTTTGTTTAAGGTAATAAAATATAGGTCGTTGATAAGCAAGGGTGCTCGACAGTTCAACGACAAATTCACAACTTAACTGGTCGAATATTTCTAATAGTTTGAAATTAATCCATGACTTTTGCGGAAACATAATTTACATTGAACTAGCGCGGCCAGACATAGAAATTGCAGGTCACCGACACGACCTGCAGTGACGGTACATGCTGGTGACGGTACATGCAGATGTTGGTATAGTGTGCGATGAGAACCTTCTTGAGCAGGTTTTGCAGGTCTGTACTGACATAATTTGCGCGATCTTTAACGGTAGCACAATTATGACAGGTTTTGAATATGCGGCAACATCGCACACATACCAAGTGAGGTGTGTCTGTACATAATAATTTCAGATACACCTAAACATACTTACTGTGAATGGTTTTCTTTTCTTTTTGTACAACACAGAATCAAATTTTAAATAGTTACAACCGTTGAAATGACTTATGTTGCTTGCAAAAGAATTTATCGTACAAAAGACCTCATAAATCACAAGCGCAAATGCATATAGCCCGTTATAAATATTGCTATTGTTCTTATCTATTTCATGTTTATATGTAAAATTGAGAAAACACACCTGTAAGTATGTAGGTATAGTTACTAACAATTTTTGATAAAGCTATACGTACTTAGGTTATAGTTTTTTATTATTTAACATTAGTTATGTGGATTAAAGAATAATCTTTTTATATTACAAATTTTGATTAATAATATGTACAGTACAATATCTATCATTTAATTTATGACGAATTGAAACTACGTTTAATTCGGCGCCTTCGCCATTTTATAGAATAGATAGTTATTATTTAAGGTCGGCTATATTTCTCGTCTCAAAATGTTCAAATTTCTTGTGTCTGTAGGTACCAAAAATAGGCAAAATTAAAATTCTTGGCGATTTGATTATTCATTGTTACTGATTAAATTTTCCTCCAATAAAATAAAAAATTTCAAACAACATTTGTAAGACGCATTTATTGCTATCGTAATTCCAGGTTTCAACAATTATTTTCATATGCCTACTTATACCGGGTGTTCCCTCTAAGACTTTCAGTGCGAATATCTCAGAAACCATCATAGCCAGTGCGACGAAATTTGGTATACAGACACTAGATGCGGAGTAGAATCTGATGATAACATCAATTCTTATACAGGGTGTTCCATTTTCCAAGAAATCGATTTGATTTTGATTTTTTGGTTGTCAGCCCTGCTAAAACTTATGTTTAAATTGAAATATACTTAATTATGAATACATTCTGATAAATAAACATTCAAACATTTCAAATCTTAACATAAAAACGCCTCCAAAAAGTACCAAAATTTCATTGTTTTGTCATGTAAAACGTGTATAGTCTTGAGCCAGACTTACACAGAAGAAACTAACATCGCTAAACGTCAAAACTATGAATTGTCATTGAATTATCAAATATTAATGGCATAAAGTACTTTATTGAACATAAACAAAACTAAATAATGTATTTAATGCAATTTACGTATACACAATGGTGTTATATCACAAAATAATTTACAAAAGTGTGTAAGTACTTAAAGAATATCTCTCTTTTCCAACTGCTGTAATTATGGATTACTTATTTAGCAACAAATAAATTCGAGCAAAACGATTCCTAAAACTTTATAATTATAATGTGAACATGTTTGTCGTTGAAAGTCAGATCTAATCTGAACTGAACCCCTACTGAACCTAGGTACCCCAGCCCGACTAAATAAATATTACGAAAGCATAACCTAGAAATGATTGATTCTTGTGCACATATTTCAACACTTTGTGAAGAAGATGTTTAAGAACTCTACATCTGTAAAATAGTAAACAATGAACTACAATTTCTGTATTTCATATGATACAGAACTAGAATAAAGCAACTGGTTTTTGCTAGGAAGAATCGCCTGCAAACCTACTATACCCAGTAGGTACCTATCAAATAGTCATTTAAAGCTAGATAATAATTTGTAATTATTGTTTTTATGTTTCAGTTATGTGTGTTAGTGCCACAAATTAGTACCTACATTAAAACAGACACTAGAACGAATAAGCGAAAAATATTACAGACATTTTCTTGGAAAGAATTCTAAATATGGAATGATGGATAATATTATAAAGAAGTCTCTAACTCACTTTGAAGAGTATTCTATAAGACATTAAATTCAGTTGTCGTGGGTTTTAAAATTTCTAAACGAATAAATTTAAGAAATTTAACTAATTTCATAATTCTATGTAGAGTATGAAAACATCTCGTTAGAATATCTTAAAAATGTTGAAAGTTAACTGTTGTTACAATATACACAACATAACGTAATAAGGTAGGTATCGAACAATGAAATGGTAAGATTTGTTTCTAATCGTACATGCTTGACCATCCCTTAGATTGAACGGTGCTCTGCAAATTAGAATACAGAACTGTTTAACATAAAATCGATTAAATGTGTGTAAGTACTTAGGTACTTTTAATTTATTGTAGTTTTATTTTATTGTAAATAAATTAAATTTTGTATTTGTCTTTTTATTCTACCTGAATTATTAAACACAGATGCTTAAGAAATAATGAATACTTGAAGATGAAGGGTCAAGTTAATCAATTTAGCCACTAATAAAAAACCACTGTAGGTACGTATTACTTTTTGAAAAATCTTTCATTTAGTCTTGAAAATGTAGAATACTTTTCAAAGTGAGTTTTTATATTATCTATTTTTTTTTATAATTATACCTACCTTATAAGAACTGAATATTAACAGTTCTCACTGATATTTATGTTTTAGACATGTTAATTTTGTTATAGAATTAGTAAACACAAGGATTATTTGCTGTAGTGTATAATAAATACAAACGATAACAATTTAATAAACTTTAATTTCCGCCATACTTGCATTATTTATATTTTTTATTTAATTCACTCGTTAACTTACACATTCCATGAACTTTAATTTTATTAAATAATTAAACCAAGTACAGAAAGTTAGGTATGTTTTTATTTATAGCAAAACGTAAAGTCTAATGTGTTCTAGCAAAATTTTCCTCGTCTCCCATCTCTCTGTCGCACGAATATAAACTAATCTTGGCATCTGGCTTCTTCAGTATTTTATCGAATCTTTTAATCAATGATTAACGTAATTGTGTATGTAAACCTGCTTCCATAACAGCACTTTGTTTTCTAAGTTCCTACCTAGAGGTGAGACGAAACATTTTCGTAGACATTTTTAATTTCTGCATACCACAAGATGAAATGAATATGTTTATATTCATTCTGGTCTCCTACAAATACTGAAATATGTTTCCTCATCTCTGTTCTTGAAAGTAAGCCCCCAATAGCTTCTCCATCTGAAACTAATTAGGTAAAGATAATCCTAGATTTTGCGTAACTAGGCTATTTCTTATAAATTTAACCCCATAGTTCTTTGAAATGAATTAGCTAATATGAAACATAAGTACCAGGAACTACAACTCATATTCAATGTAAAAATAATATGCAAGATATAATTACCTACTAAGTACACTGATATTTTTCCTTCGTCTTTCGTCTCAGTTCCCATTAATCGTTATACTTACTTACACATCTCGTTCTATCAAGCTTTTTACTGTATGAAAGTAATTTTTAGCACACCTAGGTATATGGCTCGAAATTTTACTCACATTTGATGTGGAGTAGTTTTTATAACAGATATATTTTTGTAATACTGGAACTGAAGCTTTCACTCAAGGAATCCATTGCATTTTTATCTGATTGTTTCTAGGCTTTAAAACATTTTTACCACTTGTTGAAGAGGCTTTATTCATTATTTTCATTATTTGGAACTCTAGGTTAAGTTTACACATCGTTCAGAACTCGAGAGAGTCGGGCTCTGCGTCTGCGCTCTGCAGCATATTCACAGTAAACAACAGTCAACAGTCCTCTGTCTGTGGTAAAGCACAAAGCAGCGAGTCAAGGGCGTGACGTGTTCATAAATTTAATGTCTTCTCGTAGGGATTGTTCTTTATCGCTTTTATTATTTCCCAGAATAGTCGTATTATACAATTAAACAAACATGTTTCACATATTTTCAGAGTATTCATGCCGAATAAAGCTCAGCGTACGCGAACAGCTAATAACCTCTAAATTCCATTTTTTTTTTAACAAAACTAGCATTATTGCAAATACGTACGCAGATTCAATGTACCTTGTGGTGTTACGTATTTATAATAAAATTCCTACAAAAATAGTCAAACTTGCTTTGACAGTTCCTGTCACTTTACGTTTTGACGTCTATCCATGCGATTGTTGCGTGTGTGTAAATTGGACTCACGGCTATACACATTTTGCATGACAAAACAATGAAATTTGGGTACTTTTCATAGACGTTTTTATGATAAAATAAAAATTTTCGACTTTTTTTATCAGAATGTGTTCATAATTAAGAATATTCCAATTAAAATACATATTTTACCGAGGTTGACTACCAAAAAATCGAACTTAAATCGATTATCTGCAAAACTGAACACCCTGTATAAAAATTAATGGCATCGTCGAATTCTACACGCCATCTAGTGCCAGTATACCAAATTTTGTCGCAGTAGCTGCAATAGTAGCTGAGATATTCGCACTGAAAGTCTTAGAGGGAACACCCGGTATATATTAGTGACCAATTTTATATTTAGTATTAAGAAAGTTTTTTATTATAAGAATATTTACATCTACAGTTATATTTAAAAAAGCAGGTATTTTCGTAACTTTCGGTAACTAAGATATTGTTGATTAAACATTTTTTTATAGCTATTTCTTAATTTTACTTCGGTGGCTTTAAAAATACTCAGGTGGTATGAAAGTGCATTCCTGTTATTTGCTAAACCTCATATTGTTCAGTTATTAAATATTTAAAACTATTTGTCTCTGTAGAAAGCACAATTTCAAGAATACAGCGCCCTTAAGTATGTAATTAACATTTGGCTCGGTAATGTTGCCGTGGAATTATTCTAATATTCCATTCTGGTACAGTTTTGCTGGTATTAAAGCTGTTAAAAGGAAGACAAAATATTATCGCTTATGGAAAAAGTTCAATAATAATATAGATCATCTGGCTTTTACACAATTTCAAAATAATAACCATATAAATAATGATCGCATTAGTAAACAAGAAATATCTTGTCTGAACAATAATAGGTCAGAAGCTTAAATTTTTATCTAAGAAATAAATCTGTTGATGGTGTCTCCAGTGCACTATTTTAATAAATCTCTTTTTGAAAGTCACTTTTCCCATATTTGGAAAAAGCACATATTATTTCTATTACAACCGTTATCAAAATTACGTATTGTAACCAAGTTGTTTGAATCTATTATCCGGGATATCTTGCTTAATATAGAATAGCTGGGTTTATACAGTGTCACAAAATTTAATTGTAGATTCTACAGCCAAAAATAAGAGAGAAAATTATAAACATAAACATAAGTCCAAAAACCGCCTAATATAAAACAATTAAATTTTAAACTAGAGTTTCGAAAATAATTTGAAGGCATAGTCGTGGCAAACTGGGTTTTTTTTCGTACCTCGCCGTCAGGCGAAAAATTTTGGTGAATGCTACATGATAAAAGGTACTCTTATTTCACTTCGATAAATTACTTTTTTTAATTTTAAAATTTTGTGGCATACCACAAAAGTTTAAGGTCGAAACTATAATAGTCAAAATCTCTAGTAGGCTGTGAGAAAATACTATCGGCTTATTTGGAACATATTAAAAGTGTTATTCAAACGTTTTGTATTATTAAAATATTAACATGCATATTAGTAATGTAATTATTTGTAAATTTTAGAATTTTAAATTAGAATATTCATACTTCAAACAATTATAAAAACATCTATAAAATGTGTCATAATAAACTGATAAATACTTTATCAAAGCCTACTAGGGACATTTTGACCGCTTGCATATCCCATCTAATATTTTTATGGTACATCACATTTTTAAATTAATATAACTTGAAAATGGAACAATTTATCGAAGAAAAACAAGAGTACCTTTGTAAAATTATTCAAAATTTTAATATTTTTGATCTAATGGCAAATATCTCGATATATGGAAAAGTTACGGCAATATTTACCCAATGATCCCCAGTTTGCCACGTCTATGATTATTGGGATCTCCCTTTAAGGGGCCATAACTCCGTTAGAAGACGTTTACCGACATAAATTTATACAGAGTGTCCCGTAATTCCACGTAAATCTTGAAGGCTATGGCCCAATTTAGGGGTCCAATTTGGTACTCGTATTCTACTGATGGAACTACGTTTTAGCAACAAATTCTTATTTTCACCCTTCACCTCGAAGTGGTTGAAACAAACCACTCTTCCTGATGTTTTGTCTAGATTTTTTTTCTAGATGGCTATGGATCAAAATTAAAATTGACAGTTCCATAGTTTTCAAATGCATATCTGCATATTAGTGATTCCTAAAAACGTTCTGCATCTTGTTAATAATGGTAGTCATTGGATTAGGCACAATTGGTTTAACAAGACCTGTGAAGCAGCTGAAAACTATGGCACTGTCAGTAAGAATTCATAATAATTAAACATTAAAATGAGACACGTCTTCTATGTGTTTCTATTTATTATGATTTCCACTTTGAAAGGGAAGAAATATTTCTTTTACTCAGAAAGTCTTAATTTTTTGGAAAAATTGAAAGAGCAAGAAAATATTCTAAATTCATAGGTCCATGGAACCGTTATTTAAATTTTGATCTGTAGCCATATAGAAAAATGTTCTGGCCGAAATATCAGGACGGGTTGTTTGTTTCAACCACTTCAAAGTGAAGGGTGAAAATAACAATTTCTTGCTAAAACGTAGTTCCATCAATAGAACATTCGTACCAAATTTAAAAATTTTAGGTTGAGCCGTTTTTGAAAAAAAAAATTAAAACCGGTTCACCCCACCAACGCGAATATCTCTGCAGGGAGGGCTCAAATCGAAAAAAATATATAGAAAAGATGCCCCCCTAAATTAGGCCATATAATACCCCCCTTCAATATTTACGTGGAATTACGGGACACCCTGTATAACTTGTTTTTCTAATTTTTGACCGTAAAATCCACAGTTAATTTTTGGTAGGCTAATTTTAGGACAGTATATGCTGACTATATTGTTAGTAGTATAAATAGTACACTTTTAGTAAAGTTATTGATAAGATAAATCATAGGATCATGTTAAATAAACTTGCTGAAAGTGGTGTGAGCGGGTCTTTACTCCGTTGGTTTCAGTCGTATCTTTCAAGCTGTTAGAATTGGTCGACATTCTTTTTATTAGTAGATTTAGGGTCACCCTAGCGTTATATTGTTATTTAACACATACAGGGTGATCCCGAATAATGTGGAAACAATTTGAGGTAGATTGTGTGGCCGATTTTAACAGGAGTCCTTCATATGAAATATTTTTATTTAAGCCCCTTGGAAGAGGCCCCTTAACAAGGGAGTTATAACTTAAAGTATTATTTAGTTTTGAAATTAAGAAGTGAAATTTGGTAGAATATTTAGGCTAATAAAACTTCTTTTAACAAGTAAAAATAACCGTAACATTTTCTAATGAGGAATACAGAGATATTCATTTCATCTATAAGAGATGTCATGGAAGCCCGAAGATTGTACCTACCTAACTTATACTAAAAATCGATCAGACATTGGAAATGAAGCTACATTTAGTGTTAAATTAAATGCAAAAAATGATTTCATGTCAAGAATATGTAAATATGTATATCAAATATACTTTATTATTAAATAAATACATGTCCATATACTCCAGTGAAGTTTAAAATTTGTTGATGCTGTGTTGATTTTCAAATTCCAAATAATTTTCGTAATTTATTTATGGCTCTTTTTAACCAGATAGCAAGGTAAGACTCAATAATATGGATTTCGAGGTATTTCGCATACATTTATTAGCTTGAAAAGATGTAAAACAAAGTGTCTCAAAAAATATTTCGCTTAAATTATATTTATTTATTGTTTACCTGTTTTAATTTTCAGATATACTATATGTACTTATGTCATTTATATATTTTTTCCTTACTCATGTGTTCCTATATTGTGTGTTTTTCCCATATTTTTCGTAGGTGTCATATAAGGAAACATGTTGGGCAAATCTTGCCTTATAAAATAATCGGTGAAACTGCATAGGCTTTACATAGGAAATGAAGAAATTGCTACTAGTTCTAATCAAATAAACTATCATTGAATGATTTGTAAGGTACACCAAAGATTATAAATAATAATAATTTAGGAGACACTGCAATTATATAGGGTGTCCCATAATTATTGCGATAAAATGATAGGGGTTGTAGAGGGCAACAAAATAAGCAATTTTGTCTTATAACCTCCTGTCCGGAAATATGCCGTTTGGCCGCTACAGCAAAAAAAAATTTAAAAATACCAATTTATTGAGCTTACAGTAATTGCTCAAAGTGTCCTCCACGTTGCTCAGTGCACAGCTGGGCACGATTCTTCATTGATTGGCGAACTCTATGGAATATCCCCGGTATGTCCTGAAGCTCTTGTTGGTTGGGAACAGGAGTTTCATACACTAAAACTTTTAGATGGCCCCAAAGAAAATAATCCAAGGGGGTTAGGTCGGGTGACCGCGCAGGCCAATGCACAGGGCCACCTCGGCCTAACCACCTGTTAGGAGCATAAACGTGTCCATTCAAATGTGGTGGGAGCAAATATGGCTCGATGATCTGCTCGCCCACAATGCCGACCTATATGTTAATTACAAACTGATGTTGGTCTCTGCGGAGGGCTATGGCATGGGGGTTATTTTCATTCCAAATGTGACTATTACGGCTATTAAAATAAACATCCCTTGTAAAACAGGCCTCGTTAATAAACAAACCGTAGCGACCAAAGTGTGGTTGTCTCAACTCCTGCTGCAAGCACCAACGACAAAAACGGAGACGCGGCAGATGGTCCTCCAGACCCATGGCTTGGACTTGTAACAGGCGGTACGGGTGTAGTTGTTGATCCCGGAGAACCCGGCAAACAGTACTTCGTGCCGCTCCCATATCAAGGCACGTACACTTGTGGACAGATTGGCCTCTACATAGTACAGAATCTCTTCCTCAAAATCTACTGTCCGCATGGCGAAGGGCCGTCCATGAATTCTAGCAAAAATGCTATGATGAGGATGATGACGTTCTGGAAACCGTTCGGTGTACAATCACGTGGCCTTTCTCCCATTACCACCAGCTTCTCCGTAAATCATATGCAGATCAGCAAGTTTCGCATACGAATAATGCTCCATTGTACCACCAAATTAATTATATTTACGTTTTGCACACCAGTCACTGAAACTAACTGAATCGGTGTTTTTTTCTGTTTTTGTTTTTTGTTTTTTCTTTTGTTATGCTAGCCAGCCATTGAATTGAATCGGTGTGGCGACTTTAGGCCGACAAAAAAGTAAACACAGCAAGCAGAGTCGGGCACCTGCGCTGTAGCGGCAAAATTATTTATTTTCGGACAGGGGTTTATAAGGTAAAATTGCTTATATTCATGCCTTCTACGACCCCTATCAATTTGTCGAAATAATTATGGGATACCTTGTATATAATATATATATAATGTTTACGTATGCTACGGTTTAATTCTGTTTTTAGAAATGATAATCCGTATCCTTCAGGAACACAAGATTGAATGTTGATTTATGTACCGGCTAGCGTCGCGTGCAAATGCCCAGTCGTGTCTACAAGGAGAGACATTTATTTATCTGGAAACGTGATGAATGCTCCTTAACATTACCGTGTGTTGAGGGGGGAATCAGGTTACATATATATAGGTATATAGAAATTAATTATGTTATATTTTGATATTTTATGGAAAATAGTGAAGTAACTGGAACTTTAAATATAAAGTAAATGGTCCACTTAACCAACAATTTATTTCACTTTAATATTGTGAAATTTAAAAAAAATATATCCAGTAATGTTGACAGTGAACAAACTAAGGAGACTTTTATATATATTTTTTTATAATTTGATTCAAGTTAAAAAATGTATATACCTACTTAAAATATATGTAGCAAGAAAACTTTTAAGATAATATATAGGTACTGATTTTTTAAAATAAAGTAAAATTTAAGCACTTTAAAACTTTCACTTTCTTTATATATAGGATGGTTTAAGTCAGGAAAAAGTTGCGAATTTTTAGGCTTTCTATTTTTCTGTAAAACAAACACGATATATTTTTAGCAGTTTGGTTGAAAACTGAAAAAGTGAATTTTCTTTTTCGTGTCATAACTTCCGTATTTTGAAAGGACATTAATAATTTAAATTATTTTGAAAACTTAAGTTACGTCCTAAAAATAATTAACCGGTTAACATATATATGTTATTTTAATCATTATATTTTGAATGAACAATTTATACAATATAATACAATAGTACATCATAACATGATCAACAATCATAATAAATTAATTGTAGTTTTAATTTAACTTCTTTCTAGCAACTAACAAAGGGGATTTAAACTTTTTTATCAACATTGAGAGAAATACTACTGAAGCAGTTACTTTAAATTTGTACTTACAATTTTGTCATAGGATAAACTACAAATATAGTAAACTATTTAATTTGTTGTTGTGGTAAAGGAAAAAGTATTATAGTAATGGGTTGTTGTAAAATGTATCGTGCAAAATAACAATATTATAAATTGTATTAATACAACATTTTTAGTCACCATTATCAAAATTATAGAGACACAACTATAGTATTATTTACTACTACAAATTGTATTAAAGTAGTTTTTGTGAGCCCGCCGTCCATCATGGAGTAAGCCAGGAACCGCTAGATGGAGACACTTATATCTCACGCATTCTTGACCTTCCACCAGATATGAAAAAGATCGAACAGCCAGCCTGGGCTATATGTGTTATATCACGTGTACTCAGGTGCATATTTGTTGGGTGTGACAGACGCGAAAAGCTAGAGATTTTAAGAATACTTAATAAGAATTTTAATTTTAAAGTTGAAACTTATGTACAAACAATTAGTAACGGAAAAAATATATAGATCTTTTGCCAGACCCTATGGCATACCGATGAGAGCCAACAAGTCCAAATCCGGTACATGCTGGATGTGCCACAGACAAATGATTGACTGTCTGCTATAAGTCTTCTAGGTGATAATGCGGGTCGGAGCATTAGCCCGCAGAGTAGTTGTTTCCTGAAATTCAGCATTTGCAACAGAAGTAGCAAATATTTTTAACTACCAATGTGTAACATTTTAAATACAATGGTGAAATTATTAATGTATTTGACAAACATTTTTATAAAACCTTGTAGTCGAGGTTACAAAAATTCTGTTGCAGTCTTTGTGTTACTAAACTTTTACTAAATGGTACAACAATATATGTAGTATTTGGTAACATTTCTGTTGCAGTAAAATAGTGTCTGGAGATTATTACTACAATGTTGTAAGCATAATGGTATATGAAATAATACTACCATAACAGATAATAGGTTACTTAGGACTACTCTAAAAATTAAGATGTCACCCATATCCAATAATGGCAACACTAACATCCATTTAAATGTCATGAACTGGAATGAAAAAAATTATATATTTAGTAGTTTTACTGACATATTAAATTGTTCTTAGTAAATGACACTGCCAAAATTTTAACCTAAAATTACGATGTAAGTTTTCAGCAACATGAGGTGTATATTTTCATTTATAATATTTTGACTATAAAAATTATACGATCAAAAACTATTCCCTCTGCCACTGGTAGCCGTGTTTGTGTAGTTTGTTTCGAGTTTGTTGGCCGGTGTCATCGGACAAGTCGTCGCTTTGTGAAACTTCACGAACGGCCATCACAGACCTCCTTAAATTCGAACGATTAATCCTGAAAGCCGGGAACTAATAAGTTGCCGTCACGCGATGGCGGTCAAAATTGTACTTTATCGATCCAAGGTACATTTCCTTGTAACTGTTGCAGCGATTATAATCACAAGTAGCAATAATACCTACTAATGGAAAAGCATTTCTTATTAATGTTGACGTGGTGGTTCAGCCTGCTTCGTAATTAATTAATGATAATGTCCATTTTCGCAGTAAGGTATCCTGACAAGAATATTTTTAGTAGACAAACTTATCAATTATGAGTGTCTCGGAAACATTTTTTCTACAAACATCAGGAAAAGTATAATTCTTAACGCAAGCTGTCATTTTAAGGCACTGCTGTTAATATTTAAGTAATTTACTAAACGTATGTGACATGATTTACTTTTAACACTGGTGGGAAATTATTTATTATTTATTAATTTATTTATTTAAATATAGTGTCCAACGGGACGAATCCCAGTTACAGGACAAGGAAAAAAACATTTCAAAATATACAAAATAAACGAGTACAGAGAAATAACTAGAATATGAAATACATATGAAATAACAGCAGTAATTAGCAAAAATATAATATAAATAATAACAAAAACAATTGTGTGTCTTACAAAAAAAAACAGACAGCTAAACAAATAGAGATTTAATAAAATTAATTGAGTGAAAAAATATATCAAGAGGATCTTCATACAATTGGTAGCTAGTAATCATTTGATGGAGAGGGGATGCCGCAAGTATATTAGGACGAGCAGTTGGCAACTGAAATACAGAACTAGATCTAGAATTTAGTCTAGGAACTCGATAAAATATTCTAGATATCAAGGACGGGCATTTAGAAAATTATTAACAATTTTGTGTAGAAATATTAGAGTACATAATGCGACCCCGCTGCAAGCTAATGAAGTCAAATTTTGATATTGTTAATGTTGATTATAAATCGGACACCAAACAATAGAGGCATATTCAAGTTTGCAGCGAACAGAACAATTAAACAGTGTATTCAATGTCACCGTGTTGGGAAAAGCCTTAGAATAGCAAAATAAAACCCAGGCTTTTAAATGCAGATTTAGTTATTAAATAAATATACACGTCAAAAGACAGATTATCACAAAATGTTACACCAAGGTCCTTGAACTGCGACACTCTTTTTAAAATAGTAGCATCCAAAAGAAAATCAAGTGTTGAATCATTTTCCAACGGCTATACGACATAATATTACATTTACTGATATTTAATGGTAAATAGTTATCTTCAGACCAACGTGTACATTAGTTAAGTTATCCTGTAATCTATAACAATCATATAGTGACTTTATCTCAACAAATCAAGGTCATCCGCATACAATAAAAAATTAATATTTAATAACTGAGTTAAGTCATTGATAAATATAATGAAGAATAAGGGCCCCAAAATAGATCCTTGCGAAACAGCGTTAAGAGAGCACCAGATATACCCGCAGAATGCAGTTTATCAATCAATAGATCTTGGTTAACACGATCAAACGCGTCTACCTGACTGCCCGTATCTAATACCTCGGAACTTTGTAGAACATCCTTTTACAAATCCGTGTTAATGTTGGGATATATATTTCTCGACATGAGAGTAAAGGTAATTGTGGATAACTATTTCAAAATTTTTTGAAAAATTGCTTATGATTGCAATAGGCCTGTAATTAGTTATATTATTTATAATTATATATTTAATTAGGAAACAATTAAGATATTTTAAATCACTTAATTAAGTATACAGTTTGAGAGACTAACTTTAGGATAAGTAATTATATGGCCTATCTCATTAGTAGCTGTAGTAGTAATTATTTCTGTGAAACTTGTACTAGGGTAAGGAGCAATGTTTCCGCTGAAGTTTTGGACAAAATTTGGCGCGCGATGCTGTCGTTGTTTTGTAAAGAATCTTTTATATAACTCTCCGCTACATGTCCACCATGTCTCTCAACTGTAGTAAGATTAGCAGTAGAGTCCGCTAACAAACTAGCCGAAGTACACCGGGAGCAATGTCCAGTATAAAGGTGAAATTCAGCAATGTTGACAGGCATCTTACCAAATGTCTTTATTCCAACTGGATTCGTGACACATTTATTCTTAATATAGTTTATCAAGATTCTTGAATGATTAGTATTTGCTGGATGAAGTGCTATGTGCTTATTATAACAGCTCAAATATAACAAAAATTTGTTGCACATTAGTCTTTGTGTGTGGTATATACACAATTCATGAAGTTCCACAATTGCATATTATTAAATATCAAGTTACCCAGTTCTTCGCTTCAAATACACCGAAAATTACAGCAATCTTTTGCATGAGATATGTTTTATCTCGCGCTTCTGCGAGTTTATTAACTGAACAATATAGCAACAAATATTTGCCTATATGTATATCCTGTTTCTTTAAATTCATCATCATTTTCAACATGGCGTAATTTGACCAAAGCGTTGACGATTTCCAGATTTTGGACTTTTCTTCTAAATATAACAAAAGCATTTTTTCACTGAACTTGTCACTAACATTTTTAAAATCATCATCTCAAGAAACGATTGTACAAAAATTCGTATTGTTGCTTTGACTTACTAGGCAATAACTCGAAAGTGGCTCTATTAGCAGCTTATTCCATCGCTGGGAGATATTCATTTTCTTGATCACTTTCCATGTCACGAGATTTGAAGTTACTTGTCAACAACGATCAAACTCTCATTATTTTAACAATACACTCCATGACTAAGAAAGTTACTTTTTAAACAATTTTGGTGGAAAAACCAATACGTTCAGTCACTCTTAGCATAATAAATTATAAAAAAAACATAAAATTCAATATATTGGTGAACTTATCGTCAATTCATCACGATTATGAAAATTGTCAAAAAGATCCATCGTATGTAGGCCCCATTAATTTTTCTCAAAATTGACATTTCATGATATATGATATCGTTACTGACTATTTTGACACATTAATTATAAAATACTAGTATGTACCGAATATTGAAGTATATCATCTTACCAAAAAAGTCATGATAAAGTGTCACCAAAATAATGCAGTAAAGACAATCTACAAATAATACTCTACACCATGTTTCATAAAATAGTGTTTTGTGCATTAAAGCATAGTTTCACGCAATATGCCTCTAAAACCTTACGATATAAGTAGGTACTGGTGGAGATTTTAGTGTTCAATAAAATTATTCCGAACGGCGTAAAACTGCATATTTCCTTCTGAGCAAGGACTTCACGCTGGATATGATATTTTATGGTCTTAGTACCGAGAACCCTAAGCTTTAATATAAATATGAATATCACTCGCTATAGTAAGTAGTTCTAAAGCGGGAATAATTTTACTGGATTAAATTCCTGGAGTTAATTGCTTCAGGCAACGCAAGTATTACTTCTACCAAAAATTCATTATTAATAGTTTAAATAAGACTTGAATTTACTTTAGTTGTATTACTGATTACAGTAAAATTTTATCAATATCATTTAAACGAAACAAAATTTTTGACATTTATATATTTTATTACATATTTTACACTTTTGTATAATCTTTTATCTGCAACTATCACATAATGACTATAATTTGACACTGACCCACAATTGGCTAAGAAAAAAAGTCGAAGCTCACCGAAAACAATGCCCAGTATAAGCATCTGGATTAGGTAGTTCAAGAAATCGTGCAAAATAGTATTTATATCAATTGTTGTTTGGTACATTTACCAGTTTTATATCGAAGAAAAAAGCAAACACGATTAGAGTTCTTAATTTTGACGTATTTTCCTTTTTCTTCTTTGTTAATACTTTAGATTTTTTAGATTTGTACCCTTCTGAGTTTTGCTTCAGGAATATAATCAAATTTAAGTATTTTTTGATATCGGTATTCATCTTGAGTAAAATGTCTGTTCTTATCATTAAGCACCAATGGGGCAAAAACTTCTGCGTTTTGCTTAGTTCGTAAAAATATACTAATAATCCTTTCTCATTAGTTATGTTAGATATCTAATTATCTACACCATTTTTCATAACAGTGCTTGTTCATATTTCTTCCGTGATTTCTCTGGCATAAGATGAAAACAACACTGGAAGATTCACTTGCAATATCTGATAGCAAATCATCGCTTGAACTCATATTTACACTGTTTATGCCCGTTGCTACGGTAACTTTTTAATAGATCATTTTTACATTATGTTATACTAGAATATAATAATATATATTATGTATTTTATCCACGATCACTATATTAAGAACATTAAATACGTCTGTTTTTCCTGGATAAAAGACCATACCATGCTTCGATTTTATAGCATTTTATTTAGAATTATTATTATTAACATCAACATTTATTAGAACGATATTTCAAGTCACTTAGTAAGGAGATTCTGAAGGACTGGAGGAGCTCACAACTTCAGCAGGTAGGACCTAGATTTTTTCAGTAATTGCCATCTTGCTAGATAGCAAATCTTCAATATAACTTTTCGCTACCGCAGTCGATTTCCAACCACCATGACACTTCAAAGTGGTGATATCCCCCCAGCATTGGCCAGTAATGTTGCCGAAGAACGCCTCATTTCATATCCGGTAAAACTTTCTAGATCAGGGAGTCCAAGAAATGCAGCCACTATTGAAAACGTTTTCGAAATTATGTAGATGCTACATGTTGTGTAGTACATTTTCGAGCCACATATCGGAAGAAAATTCTCCCACCGGCATTTCTACCCGGCCTAAAAAACCTTCTTCCATGATCGTGAAACTTTTTGTAATATATGTTTTCGTATCCAGAGAATAGGTAACTGTCTTTATCTTGGACATGGGTAATATCCAAAAAGGTTAATTCATTGCATCGACAAGTACCTGCAACTCCCGTGATCGTTGCAACCTGTAAAGAGTTCAAAATAAAACGCTCAATGCATAAATTGTAATATTAAAATCGCTTATTTTCTACCTTGTAAATATTCCTCATCCAGTGCTTTTTAGAAAAATGCTTCGATTTGGTTTCCTTCCAGTATCTTTGCGTTCCTTGGTTTATAATTTCATGATTCTACTTTCAAATATGAAGTAGTAAGATAATTTGCAGCCGATGATAAATTTAAAATTTAGTAGATATTTTTTATCAAGATGTCCTCATAATTTATATATAAATTTTAGCAAGGTTTGCTATAAAAAAAACAAATAAAATCGATTTTCTTAAAAATGATACATGAATATGGATGCCATCTAATGTCTGTATAACAAACTCCGTCTACTACTTGCCCCAACAACCGAGATATACCCACTAAAAGCATTAGAGGGAGCTACAGCTACCTATAACAACTTATAACTATAGGTTGAACCTGAAATGGGTGTATCTATGTATTTATATATACTCGTACATTGTCATCTGTATAAAGTGAGAACGCTAAAACTTTTATGTGGAGAAACTCAATTTATAGATCACATATTAGACATAAAATGCCAATTGGGAATCGCGCAAAGTGCAGATGTGTACGATAAGATGAATAAACTTTATGTATAGAGAGACCATATTCTATAAAATTTCAGATTAATCTTTATCTGTCTTTGTAACATGGCAGTACTTTGGTATAGGATTCTAATATGAATACTTTTATAATCACTGGTGACATTGGAATGAACAACAACTGTGTGGTATTTTTTTCTTAATATAAACTAAGTCAAAAAGTTATCCCTAAAGAAGTTATAGCCATTTAAAGGAGCCACTCTTTAGTTTATTTAGACAACACGTCGAGTGCAATAAGCACTTTTTGTACGAGTTGCATACAATATTTTGTCTACGTTCATGCAAAAACCAAATAATGTTATTTAGATGACACTAAGTTTAGAAAAATGTGACGTCGATTTGAAGGTTTATGTTTGTCATGATGACAAAACGCTGTAGTAGAATGACAGATGAGTGCAATAAACATTTTTTCCACTAAATATAGTTCAATAAAGTTTTGTTTTTTGCATGAACGTAGAAAAACTAACTTCAAAACTAGTTAAGATAAATTTATGAAATTTTGTACTAGGAGTAACTCTTACGTGCTCCATTCACACCCTTTAAATAAAATTTACAGATATTTGACACATACTTCGTACATTACGGGGAGAGAGATACAATTTTCCATCATTCTGTGCCTCGAATTTTGACTATAACTATAAAATTTCAGATAATTTTACTAAAATGAAGTACCTACTATTGGTTCATATTGATAGAATGCTTCATTTTGTTCCAATAAAATTCGTTGAAGAATAATGTTACCTACATGCGTTAATAACATGGAATCGAAATTGCAAATATTTTCTATTATAGCGGGCAGTGGTAAAAATTAATTTGGCGTATTTTACATTGATACAGTTCAGTTATTTAATTTTTGTGAATTTGTTATTTTTAAAGAAATATTTAATAAATTGTTATTTTACAAAGTAAAACAAATCAATTAGAAATTATTCTATGAGTTTATATATTTTTTATAATATATTAAGTTAATATAAATAATAAAAAACCACTGTTAATAAAATAAAAATAAAATAAATAATACAGGGTGTCCAGAATATGAGTGCGGTAATGTTAAGGGTTTATATGTTTGATCAAAGGCAACAAAAAGTTTAATACGAATAATTTGTCTACAAATACATTTGAATCAATACAATTAAGGTTAAGTAAAAACGCCTCCTTTAAATAATTTGTCCGTAATTTGTGGTGTGGATCAGTATTAATGAAGTAAATAATTGAAGTTTCCAAGAAACTGGTTCAAATTGAAACATACTGTAACGCTCGAGAACGTTGCAATATGCCAGGCTGCTTCTGATAACCTGTAATTAATATTACTCATAATAGTATTCTGGTTAGTGCGTTTCATTTTTCTGTAGTTGATGCTTGTGAGTGTCCATAAATAATAATGGAGCAATTTGTAATAACCATGACCAGCTGATTGACATGTTAATGTACAGCAAATCTAGGCAAAACTCTCTGGCTACGAGATGTTTGTATGGAAAACGCTTCTTGCAAGCGACAAAAATCATTTTGAACACTTGTAACTATTATTCTGTGTTATGAAATGAGCTCTAAGAAAATCAATGTTTAGGTGTACCTATTTGTAATTATTATGTACAAATACATAACAATCCTAAAATAGTATGTCAGAGATGTTGTCACATATTCAAAACCTGTTTGTCAAAATTCTGTTAACATTTTAATGTTAAGTCAAATAATGTTTTGTTTAGTGCAATTTATCATATGGCAAAATTAAGGCACGCATTTTCCAATTTAAAAATCTACTTTTGATAAAACTAATTTTTATCTAATTAGTAATTTTTAAAAAATGCTCGAAATGATTTCCATTTTGCTCAATACCTACTTGTCTAGTTCGACGTCATATTCTCCGAGATCTCAAACTTCAAAAATATTTAGTGTGGTTTGATTAGAAGCCAAATGAATCCTATGTTGTAATTCTTCTAGAAAATGTATTTCTGTAGAGTAAACTGTATTTTTCATCCTACTGCACAGAAAGTAATCAATAGCATTTAAGTCTGGAGCCCAATGTCTCTCTTGCCCACAAGTATGTTGAAAAGTTCCTTGACCAATTACCGTGAACATTCTCAAATACGATTTTCCCAGCGCTTAATGTCTAATTTTCATTACAAATACATAAATAATACCAATTACTAAACTCAATTCAATTGCAGCCAAATGCTTTTTTATGCTTCGCAACCTGCTATAATAAATATTATTACAATTTCGATTTCACGTTATTAACATGTAACATTATTTTTACACGGGATCATTCCACCAATATAAACCAATAGTATAATTTTTTACTAGAATACTCTGAAATTTCATACTTTTGAGTAAAAAGTTGAAAAGTTAAGTTATGGTTTGTAGATGGACAGAGCACGTAAAATTTATTAAGCCAGGTATTTCATAAATTTATCTCAACTGGATTTGAATTATTTAGACAAAAAATCATCATAAGAGTGGCCTCTTTGTGCTTATATTACAGGGTGTCCCGAAATTAATGCAACATAGAGCAGGGGTAGATTCCTGACGACAAAATAATGTGATAAAGCCAAATTTAATTTAGTCAAAACTTGATTAAAAATATACCGGTATTTGTAAATAACTTAAAACAATTTAAATATTTGGAAATTTTTTTGGCAGGAGAAATTCAAATTTGTGTCTAATTTTGATGTCACTAATAGATGGCGTCACTTATGGCACATCATTATTTCTTTTGAATGGCAGAGCTTTCGATCGATTGGCCTTTTTTATGTGAAAATGGTATATCTTGTTGAAGTCATTAGGAGTAACCGTTTTTGAAATAATTATATTTGGTATGCACCTAGTAAAAAATGTTTTTGTTTCAGATGCCTTTTCCGCTGAGAATGCAGTAAAAAATGTTTCTTGAAGAAGGATGCACAATTACGTTTTCCCGTGCTCACAATAACTCTACAATAATGCTCGGAAACGGCCGTGGTCTTAGAATGTTTAGTATGAGTCCGGAGAGCAAGATCAGGTCAGGATAAATTCAGGATGTAGCACGGCTTTGAAGCGGTATTTCCTTTTATATTGACGGCGATGCCACTATGGCTCCTATGCAGGTTTCACCTTCACCGCAAATGTTACTATTCTCCGACTGCTACTTGGTTGCGTTCTGTCTTTGAAGCACCTTGAAAAATACTTAGCAATACTAAGAAAGCTTCCTGAGCTTCGTTTTTTTCTTTTCACTCTTTGCTCAAATATCACAAAATTCCGAAACAAAAAACCTGTTAACGACTTTTCCTAGAATCCTTTTCCAATAAAATATAAAATCCTTACCAACTTACATTAACAATAAATGGGCGCACTACCTTAGCAAGAATTTTTGGATCCACGTTTATATGAAGAAAGAGTAATCTTTTTCGGACCTTCAATTTCAGGGCTCCGGGTGTAGGTATTTTAAATGATTACTGTGGTTAATCAGTACCAAGGCCTTCAATATGAACATACTGGTAAATTAGTTGAAACATTTTCGGACTGATTGTTACATGACCATTGTAGCTTTAGGCTACTTGATGTTTCGAGAAACATATCTTTCAGAAATAACTCTAAAACTGTATGAGTAACCTGGTATCGAAAATGTGCAAACGACAGAAACCTACAAACCAAACTAAAAATATCATATATAGTTTGTTCGATTGAAGTGAAAGTAAATAAGACGGTATACAGAACGTATGGTACAAAATTTGAGAGTAAGTAAAGTATAATAATAATAATAATAATAATATTTTGTCACACAAACCTTGATTTTTATCAAAAATAGATTCATTTCTAAAATGAAAAATGTCACTTTATATATTGGTTAAGACGTCATAAAATCTTTACATTCAAAATATACAAATATAAGGAACACTTAGTTCACTAACATTTTACATTGATGTGCCACTGTTAACTAATTTTAGACTCAAAATATAAATAATAACATTAAACGATCTGGCATATTTTCTATTCCACTGTTCTCTACTCTATGCCACTCTATTCTATTGCTAAACCTTTATTTATATTATTCAATTTAAGTCTTAAAAGTAATACCTTTTATGATATATGCATAGTTGTGTGAGTTTGTCCTTACCCAAAGTCTGTTGGTAGCTCTGTGTTAACTAATTACAGACCAGTTTATATATTTTATATATTTGTAAAGGTGTTGAGCAGATTATTATGTGCAACTGTATTTATCTTTGAGTCAAAAAGTATATAAGGCAAGCGTGACTTTATGGAAAATCATACAGTAATTAATAATCCAGTAAAATATTCTCAATATGATGGACGTATTTTACGGTGTGTGTCTTCAAAGTTTAAACATACTTTTGCATTCTATGTTTACCTAAACAATTGTAGTGGCCTTAAGAATCGATTTATAGAAAATTATATTTTATCGAGATGAATCATCTTTAAATATCATAGATTAATACTCTTTAAGTATAATATTTAATATTAGAAATTCAGCGGCACATAGCATGCATCCACGCATGTAATTTGTCACTTAAGTAAATAAATACAATAAAATACAGTTACTATTAAAAAACTTAAACCTTCGAGACATTTTTCTGTATATTGTAAGTGGCCGCAAACAATTTCAATAGAAACTTCAAAAATCAGTCAGTCTTTAAACGCTTTTAATTTCGACAAAGTTGTATTGTTGGAAATCACCGACAATAAACGGCGGAACCTCACGGGATTATGAGAAGTTTATAGCAGTTCCGCTCGCTGCCTTTGTTTTCATGTACATACTGCTTTTATTTATTTTGCTTTGTCTTGATTAGTTCAAATTTTACAGAATTTAGGTCTTCCTGTGAAGCTAACAATTGTTAAGTGTATTCTAAAATGTGTAATAACAATAATGTAACTGTCCAATTTCGGATAGTAAAACCACAAAGTCTCACAAGATTAGCCTCTAATATTTTACTTACGCATTCTATAAATAAAAATATAAGGATGTTTATATAAACACAGATTTTCCTGTTAACGTTTCTACAACCCCAAATAAGTCCATAGAAGTTATTTTCCTTCGAAACTGCTCGTAATAAAACAATGGAATTTGGAACTAAGTATTACCGATAAGATGCTATCCTAGTGATTAAATTATAATTTGAAAATTTTACACAAATGCGTCTAGATATAAGAGGCTGTGGATAAATATTATACATTTTTTTTATAGCCGCCCTTTCAACTTTTTGAGCCAATAATGTGAACAAACAGTCCATATATAAATATATTTTAAAAATAATTGATATAATCACTTTATTTGACAAAAACATAACGTCTCAAAAATGATTGTTAAAAAATATATTATATATACAGGATGTTACAAGTTAATAGGTGAAGCAGTTAATCACACATTCTTTGAACCAAAATAATGGGACTTCTCTTATGCATCTTTTCATTGTGGAGCTCCATTTTCAAAATACAGGGTGTCGAAATAAAAATTTTCAAAATTATTTTTATTGATGGCTCTGGTTGTTTTAGAGATATTTGTTTGAAATTTTTATTATAAGCAACTAAGAAAATAGGGATTATAATACCCACGAATCACCCCAATTTTTTTTAGACCGACTATGGTTTCAGAATTTTTTTTGATAGATCTTGTTTTTTTTTTAATTTTTTTCCTCTTATAAGATTTTGATTTGAGACTTGGTTTACAAGATATTGCAACTTCACAACTCCATTTTATTCAGTAAATTGAAATAAATGAACGACATAAGTAGCAGCAAGCAATAAAAAAACAAAAATTTAACTCAATTAAACTAAATGTTCCATATGGGCATCACATTTATCTTCACCTGGGGCTTTTTTAATTGCAAATTAACGAATATTCAGCCTAATGTGCTCTCCATCCTATACAATTCGTTCCCTTAGTTTACTGTAATGTTTTCTATTATGTTGATATTAGTAGTAGTATTTGTACCGTATCTAAAAAGGCACATTTAACACTAGATAGAGGTTTTATTAAGTAACTAAACACATTAAAGTACACGATCATGAATAGGTAAACAGTAACTGAGTACTAAAGGAAAGGAAGGGCTCTGCACTAGTCTAGACAATAATTCATAGGCACGAAGAGTATACAACCTTTCACTCAACGATACAACCACCATACATGGCGAGTACTTATGGTTGCCAGACCAATACATCACATTTACCTAGTATTGTAACCATATAAAAGAAATCATCACATTTAAATGAAATATTTCCTATAGATTGGTAGAGGACAGCTTACATATGTTAAATGTTCATCATGTTCCCCCGACATCAACTCATTGGACTTTAGTTCCTGGGGTTTTATGAAAGATTTCATTTATATGGTTATCAACTGAACAACAGCTAAGGTATCTAATCATGCAAGGAAGAGGGCACGAGGCTGCAACCACATATTTTCCAGGATATTCGTTAACCTCAAATTAAAATAGCCCCAGGTGGGTGCGGGTGTTACCCATATTGAATATTTAATTTAAATGAGTTAACTTTAGTTTTTTTTACTGTTTGCTATTAGTTGTGCCGCTTGTTTATTTAAATTTACTGAATAAAATGGAAATGATCATTTAATACTTAGCGATATTTATTTTGTGCCACAACTAGCACATACAAAAAGGTGTAATATCTCATAAACCAAGTCACAAATCAAAATCTTACAAAAGCGAGTAAAAAAATAAAATAAAAACACGCTCTATCTAAAAAAAATATTCTGAAACTATAGGCGTACTCAAAAAAATTGAGATATTGAGGTACTACTACTACATCATTTAGACCAGAATTACACAGAAAGTGTGCCGACTTATAAAAATATGTGCCAAATTTCAAAGAAATATCTCTAAAATCACTGGAACTATTAATCAAAATTATTTTTAAAATTTTAATTTTGATATTTTGAAATGAAGCTACAACAGAAAAGTGGCATAAAAACAGTCCCATTATTTTGGTTCAAAGGACATGTAGTTAACGCTTGACCTACTAATTTGCAATTACATTTATTCGGTTATGATGAATTAACTATTTATAGCTGACTAAACTGACTGATAAAATATTTTTGTCACGCCAAACAGGTTTGTCTATTGTTGTGAAATAAACTTTTTTCATTCATTTCCATATTTTTTCTAAAGGTCTAGTTTTTAAATTTTCAGTGTTATCTTCCAGTGGCGGCTGGTGTATAGGTGCTGCAGAACTGCCAAAAAAATTAGATATTTATATATTTTGGCGGCGTAATAATTACTAAAATTTATTAATAAAATAATTTGGTTAATTGGTGCAGCTAAACAGCATCCTACGCCTGCCGACGCTGTCCGTTGTGTCAAGCCGTCGTGCTTTCGTTAAAATCGCATTCTGCCCGCCATTCTCTATTGAGTAGTAGACCAGATGAATTATCGGGGTCTCTACGCGAGCGCGTCGCGGTACATTGAACTGGGCCACACGAGGTAGTTCTGTGCATGGTTCAGGACACCCGTCTTCCCCTTCAACTCCACCGGCGATCAACAATTGACGCTCGCATATGCACGAATTTACACGGTCAGTGAGTTGTATTTTTCCCAGCAAAGGCAGCATCAGGGAATGTTTACTTTACTCGTAGAATTGCGGGCGTAAATCGTACCTATTTCGTATTAGGTTATTTGAAATTTTAAATACTGTTTTGGTGTTTTGTGAATTTGTATAGTGATTTATTGTACTAATTATTAATATTTATATACTGTGTGACAATGGACTTAGTTTATAATTTAGTTCATGTGAAGCGATTTTTTAAATACTCTTGCCCGATATTGTTATTGAGTCTGCAGGTGTTAGTCTCGGAAAAGCATATAAACGTCAATTTAATAGAGTCGAAGAACAATTGGATTTGTGGGTGCAACAAAATAAAATGCGTTATTTTGTTTTCCTTGTTTACTTTGGCGGTAATAAAGCATGGCCGGAGGTAGGGGTGACAGATTTGGTGCACTTAACTGAAAAGATAATAAAGCACGACAACTTCAAAAGCCATCTACATAATACAATGGAATTAGCTTTATTAGGGACAATTAATATTAAACACAAAATAATTTAGACGAAACATTTCGGGAAACAAAAAAAATATTAGAAATTGTTGCAACAACACCCATGTCAACATCAGAAGCTGAAAGACGCTTTTCAACTTTAAAAATAATCAAGACTTCGAAATTCAATGTCCCAGGATCGTTTGAAAGCTCTATCGATGCTTTCCATTGAAAAAATATTTATTTCACAAATTGATGGCTTCAACGAGAAGGTTATAGACAAGTTTGCTTCTATGAAGGATCGCAGGATTGAATTGACTTTCAAAAAATAGGTGAGTAAATATTTGCAGAACACCCGTTTCATTTCATCACGAGCCGCCACTGATTCAGTTTCGTTTGCTAAAAGTTGTATTAAAGTGTCTACCTACAAGAATATGCAAGACTAACCATAAATATGTTGTGTATGTAACATGATCAAAAACACTATTCGATCCTATCCTATCCTATCCTATCCTATTCTATCATATCCTATCCTATCCTATCCTATCCTATCCTATCCTATCCTATCCTATCCTATCCTATCCTATCCTATCCTATCCTATCCTATCCTATCCTATCCTATCCTATCCTATCCTATCCTATCCTATCCTATCCTATCCTATCCTATCCTATCCTATCCTATCGTATCATATCCTATCCTATCCTATCCAATCCTATCCCATCCCATCCCATCCCATCCCATCCCATCCTATCCTATTCAACTCTATACTGTCATATCCTGTTCTATTCTATTCTAGATTAGGTCAAGATGATGCCATACCTAATAAAACTTTTTTCTCTACGAACTTTCGTTACTAAGTTATCGACCTCTAAATTTAAATCCAATTTTTATTTATTATAGTTTCTAAACCACGCATTTGAATATGTACATGCAAATTTAGTGGTTGATAACACGTGTATATCTTCATTATCCTGATAACTTCAAAGGACACTGAAGGGCAAGCCTTGATTTGATTCCAGAGTTTATGCTATTAACCAAAACACGATTTGTTAACAAAACTGTGTTCTTGTTTAAATCAGAGAAAATTAATTAGAAATTTAGGAGAAATTTGACAATTTATGATGCATATCGTCGGGGTGTCAAGCATTTCCCGTCCGTCATTATCATTAACATAACTGCCGATAATTATTATTGTAAGACTTTAAAACATGTTAATTATAGTATTACAGAATAATAAAACTGGGTCTGCGTCGGACCAGACGGTGGAAGTTATACTTCTTTTTTTTAAAAAAAAAACTTACTTTCAAAGCCTGAACGTACAAAAAAAAAAGTTCTTAAAAATTTGGTCTTCCTTTTGAGCGTGACGCGGTTTCTCGACCAACATCCCATCCCAATGTGTCTAACGGGCGCAAAGAAGTATAACTTCAAAAATAATAATATCTTTAACCCTCATTCAAATCAAGACGATTAGACCGGAAGTCGATGACTTATGGTGGAGAGGGGGCGGCACATTATTATTAATCAGGCCGCATTTGTTATCTTCTCAATAATTATTAAGACCAATAGTCATTAAAATCACAATTTTAACAGCTATTTCCTATACTGTTTCACCAGCAATGTTCGTTCTGTAAAATATAAATAGCTTAATTCAATGTCGAGTTGACGGATACAAACATCATATTTATATACTTACTGAAATAAAATGTTTTCCACTGAAAAAGAAACTTTCAAAAAGCTTTTAAAAGTAATAGAAAAGCTAGTCTTTTACCTACCGTGTAATTTGTATGACTTCAAAGAACTTTTACATTAGCGAAATAATGGGGAATCCGATTAGTTGTGTCTGCTGCACGAAAAGGTAAATATGTTTAAAACAAAGTTACGTATGCAACAAACGGCTTTGCCGTGGATCATTTTTTATTCAGCTCTCCCGCTGCGGACGTCAAAATAGAATTGGATTTTAAAAGGAATTATTTATTAGCGGGACGGAAATCTCGATTTTGATTTGACTGCCTCGAATCAATGTTATGATGGTGATCATTTTTATTTGTTGCCTTGTTATAAAAACGTGCTCGGAGTGACTGTTGGTATCTCTATCTGGATATGTGACTAATTGAAACCAAAATTTATTAGATTTTAAATAATGACATTTTGAGAGAATTAATAAAAAGTATTGTATAGTATTCTACACATAAGTACGTTTAGAATATTTTTTGAACCGAACCGCATTCTTATAAACAGTGTTTTTGAGTACCTTCTTAATAAAATCTTAAGATATATAGTGGGATTAATTAAATTCGTGCTAAATATATAGCGTATTAAAAAACAATATATATTTCAGAATATTCTTTAGCATATCTTTTATTTTTGTAACAAAATTCGAAACCAATTAATTAAACTGCAAATTTTGATTAAAAATAAAGACAAAACTCATTTTTTAGTAGAAACTACAATGCAATGCGTTTTTAATTTATTGATTCTTATAAAAAAATGTACCTACTCTTGGAAGTGGACACTATTGATGATTTACGCAAACGTACCAAAGCTGCTGCCAATAACTTACAAGTTCAAAACAGACAAGAAGCTGAAACATTTGTGTTAGTCTGTAGAAACTGAATTAGACAGGCCCAAAATTTTGTTGTAACATCAGGTATGCCAAACTATTTTACTAATTAAAACCACAAATTAATTCTATTAAAAATTAATAACAAAGCGGCAAGCAGTTAAACCTAATTTGACTACTTTTTACCCGCTTCTAAATTTTTCATACAACAATTTGCGCGGAAAAAAATAAAAAAACTTTTACTGACTCTAAACATCTATTCGACAACGGTTACAGATAACCGCAGTAGGCGGTTGCTATGTTGATGTTTTTCTGTTGTCTTGTCAAACAAATGGCTTTTAGGTCTATAATTGACAGTTTTTGCAAATATTTCTAAACAAAGGTATTCCTATAACTGTTGCCAATCCTGCCGTATGCATATTCCATCAATTTATTCGCTAATATTTGTATAGAAGAAGTTGTTTACAAATATTTGCAAAAACTGTTAAGACTGATTTGTTTAATAAGACAACAGAGAAACATCATAGCAACCGCGTAAGCGGTTATCATTAACCGGTGACGAAACGATGTTAAGAGTTATTTTTATTTTTTTCCGCGCAAACTGTTGGTTGTATGAAAAAATTACAAGAGGGAAAAAAGTAGTAAAATTAGGTGAAGTATTAAAAAAAAACTTTTGTTGAAATCGGCCATTGCAGGAAAAAGTTCTGAAAGAAATAAATCTAGGGGTTATTATTATTATTCCCGCCCCCAGAAACATAAGCTAAGGAATAGACACCACCACAAAATAGCCTTTGACTAGCTGATAATGTGTACCAAAATTGAAATTTCTAAGTGCAACCGTTTTTAAGGAAAAATAAAACTATTTTTTTCCGCCATTTTGAGATCCGAATATCTCAACAGGGAGGACCCAAATTTTATAAGAAGATCCCCCCCTGAAATGGCTTGTGGAACACACTGGTAAAATATTTGACCATCATTCTGGAACACCCTGTATAATGGCCCATGTCGTCTCATGGATTGAGGTCACTGGCTTGTGCTGTTCTGGTGCTTAATTTTTGTGTATGAAGTAGTACCAAAATTCTAGGTAGTAGTTCTAAGTTTTCATTTCGATTAAAGTTAGTTCAATTTTTCTTGATGTTTGCTACCTTTCTATAAAGTCTTGATCAGAACTATCGAGTGTTTCTTGGTCAAAAGTTCCATTGCACCTAAGACTCAGTTAACTCCTTATGAATATTGAAGACTACCTGTTTGACCTGATAGTTTTTTTTTTCTTTTATATTTGAGATTAAAGTAATAAGTATTAACTTTGGAATAAGTGTCGAGTTATGTTTAAGTCACAAAATAAGAATTGCATGGACCTATAATTTCATGACAAATAAATGTTAGATATTTGTTTCTTTTCGAAAATATAAATTCCAAATTTGTACCACAAAAGGTTTATTTGGCAAAAAATGTATTACCAAATACAACACAGTAGACTGTAATATTTTTCTTCACATAAAGAAAAATCTTAAACACTAAAACATATTTCAAGAATACCTATAGATGTGTACAAAATTGGACACCAATTTTTTAACTGAATTAAATGATATTTTAGGAAATTTATTGTCGATAGGGACTTCAACCGTTTGAGTTCACTTTAATCAAGAAACAGCTTATAAAAGTTTGAAAGGCAAGTTAAGGGACACTGTCACTCTTAAATAATTAGCCAGCCATAAATAGTGAAGCCTGTTTATGCAACACGGTGGCTTCAAAATTTGTTTCATATTATATGATTATAACCTGTGTGTGTGTGATGCAAATTACTTAATTTCATTACTCTAACAAAAAATAAACTTTCTGTCATAAGACTAATGATACATAACACATTACGGGAGCAGCGAACATTCCCTCATTCATCAAAGCCGCTAGATGGAGCATAAGTAGCAATAAATTCAGTATGCAAACAACACTGCAAAACCTGATCTCTTTTGAAGGCATTGGGCCGCATATATGGCTCATATCGCTACTTGTTATGGTAATAGTGGACGTGTACTTCACGAGACGGATCGCCTGAGCGATGATGATTAATTTGACAGTTAATTTCGAACGACGGCGCTAGAGATTCAGAGGGCGCTTTTCACCCATAGCTTATAAATCTCCGGTTCCCACTTCTGATCTCGTGATGGACCGGATACTGTATATTTCTTCATTGTGTTCCTTTCTCAAACATTTAGTTTAAACAGTCAGAAGCATTACTTGTGTCTTTGAGACTTATGTAAAAAATAATAAAAGCAAATGATTTCATTGATTTTTTACATTGCATGTATGCATTTAAAATAGAAAATCATTAATTGAATAACCTTTTATTTAACCTTTTTTGCTGTGCTAATTTTCTCTACACCTTCGTACCCTGATGGTAACAGCATGAACGGAATATCCTGCCACAAAACACACCAGCTAATGACAGCAGAGACATCAGCAAAATGGATAGACGCATAACAAGTCTGCGAAGTGCATTCATTGCTGGCATAATACCCATGGCATTGTCAGTGGCATATTGAATTGTTTTGAACAATAGCGGTTCATCTGAATTATTATTCGAGTTGCTCATTATGTATCAGGCTCACGTTCACGTTGTACCGGGCTTCAGCCTAAGTGGTCCCGTTAGAAGCATGCACCTTACCCCGTTCCCGTAGAAAATCTGAGTATGCCCTAGTACATTTTAAACGGTTAAAATAGTCGTACTTACATTAAAAACAAACTAGAACACTGGTTTTTCTTCATCTTTAGGAAGTCGCTAATGTCGAAAAACGCATTTTTAGACCCCTTCCTATAGTTTTAACACTACCGGCCAGTTTTATTCAATTTCTATGTATGTTCGGCTACTATGGCGAAGCCGATCCAATTATACAAGGTTTGCTTTTTCTTATTCATATATCATCCGCAATTTGGCATACGGAGTTTAAATTATTTTCTTGTTCTTGTCACAGACAACATTTTCGTAGCAATTAACAATAGAACTTGCAAGAAAGGTATACAAATAACAGAATGAAAAGACATGGTGTGTTAGTCTAGTGGTTAGAGCCAGTGTGTGAGATCTTCTGAATTCGATGCCCGGTAGTGTCAAGCAATTCCCAATTATATTTTGATTTCTTCAATGCAAAAAAATCGATTTGATGAAAATAACCTTGGAAATAACTATTGACACACAGGGTGATTCAGAAGTTATCTAAAAAAAAAAAAATTGTGTGCCCAGGGACATACAATTTTGTAAAAATAAAATCAAAAAGGGCAGGGTAAAACCTGATAAGGCAGCAATCTGCGACTGAACAAAAAATGGAAAGAAATGCTCACGGAAGGAAATAAATAACATTTTATAACGCCGATTTTATACAGCAAATTTAACTGCTTTTGTTATTAATTACTAATAGATTTAATTTGTGGTTTTAATTACTAAAATAGTTTGACATACCTGATGTTACAACAACATTTTGGGCCGGGCTTACCCAGTATTTACAAATTAACATAAATGTTTCTGCTTCTGGTCTCGTAAGTTATTGACAGCAACTATGATACTTTTCCGTAAATCATCAATAGTATGTATCTACTTCGGTGCGAAACACTTCATTTTTCCCCACAAAAAATAAGTCCAAGTGATTTAAAGTCAGGGGATCGTAGCGGCAAATAATTACTCGTAAAGAAACCAACTAAATCTCAAATTAATGTAAAACGCTGTTCAAAAACTGCAGGGCATAGTGTGATAGTGAGTGAATACGGTGGACAAGAAACACGGCAAAGTGTCTTAAATAGATCTTGACAAGGAGAGCTCAAACTATAATATCTTCGATATTGCTTGTACAATGTATTTCAAATACAACCTGTATGGCGTGTGTTACGGGGACACTTACTGCACCCTGCACCAATATCAACGTATGGAAACAGGCTCTGACTATCAGTTGCAGGTGGGATTTTGTCATTGGTTTTGGCAGCAAGTGATACAATAACCAAATTATACACTGTATTTTTCATAGACAAATGATGCTTTACAACAGACGTAATACTGAATATTCATAACACTCTCTATTGTTTTGATGCCAATCCTCATGTACAGAATTCATGTTTCCAATGTCGATTTTCAATTAATATATGATGTACTAATTATGTTACCTTCACGTGCCCATGTTTAAACGGGATTTAGGGTTTCTAATAAATAACCTACCTCAATTAGATGACGTTTCGTTATACATGCGTGCAAATATGATTTTCGTATTTCTCGAACTTTTACATACTATGTTTCTACGTATGACGGTAATGAATCTCTGCATTGGCCAGCCCAGGGTTCAGATGAGAATGGTCCAAATTATTTCATTCAATTATGTCTGAAACAGCGTGTGTACTGAATGTTCATTATTGTTAATGCCGCCGATTTTCAACAGCATATTTTTTCTGCAGCCAACGAAGTATAACAAATGTATTTGAGCATATTTTTCATTACCACTTAGAAGCGTGCTCTTAGCTCATAAAAATATATTTGAGATTTTTTTGTATAACTTGTAATTTCCGTTTGAATTACTTAATATTGATTTAAGCCAGGTGGTTTATTTCTATTGTTTTTTATTTCAGTTCCAGGTGTATCAATAGAGGTATGTTAACAAAGTCTCTAAAGATGTTTATAAGTAAATATTTCGATTATGTAAAAAGGATTTGAAGCAACGTTATTAAAATTGCTATGTGCCGTTTGCGCAACAAGAGCGGTTTTAAAATTTTATGTCTTTCTTTTAATTTGATATTTTTTTATTTTGAGAATATGACATTTTAGACTACAGGTTGTCTATTTTAGAAACATCTATCTATCTATACATTTCTGAAATTGTTGAACTTTATTTTGACAAATGAATAAACAAACGAATCGAGAAACAAACAAATAAAAACAAGAACATTTAAATATAAATTTTGTTGGTTATAGTTGATCGTTACAGTTGTATTCGTATACAGGGTATTACAGTATACAAGGACTTCACTTTTAAGATATACAATGTATAATTAATGAACATTTTATTCTAGGATAGAAAAAACCGCTGAAAGGTGTGATTTCATTAAATTTTATATAATTTTTAACAATATAAATGTACTTCATGACTGATTCGTAATCGAATAGAAATAAAGATAAGATAAGAATATTAGCTAAAAAACAATTTAGAAAATACAACTTGATAATAGCAGTGATCAAATAAATCAATAAGAATAACGTAAGTATAACTAGAAAACAGCTTTAAGTATTACGGGTCGGTCAGTGGTCGCGCCGTTTAAGGCGTCAGTACTTGAATCAAGGTGACTAGATCGGTGTGGGTTCGCGCCCCGCTGCCTGTAGACCGTATATAAGCTATATTCTTGAAGAGGATTGGCACCCTCTCTGCGGGTATGGTAGGGTGGAAGAATATCAGCTTGGGTCAATGTGAGAGATTGATACCGGTTGATATTGGACTACCCCCCTAATCAATGAGGTTTTTCAGGTTTCCCTCATTCCTGCATTGAATAGTTAGGGTTAGGGCCTACCAATGTAAGTTCCTGGGCGCAAATGCGGCCTGCTTAATAATAATATGCCGCCTCCTCTCCCGCACAAGTCTCCGACCTCTGGGCTAATCCCTGTGATTAGAATGGGGGGTCGAGATATTATTATTATTATTATTATTATTATTATTATTATTATTATTATTTTTTTTCCAGTAAACACCTTCCGAGGCTCCGACACATTCGGAGATGTTCTGGAGAGTCAAGCAATGACCACTCTCCACTCCGTGGAGTCAGTAATCATTGCGCCCGTAAATCGTGTGTTCTGAGCAGACGTTATTATTATTATTATTATTATTATTATTATTATTATTATTATTATTATTATTATTATTATTATTATTATTATTATTATTGTTATTATTTTAACTTTTTTTATTGAAAAAATACTTTACAACTATATTATGAAATGCTTATTTTGATTACGAAAAGAAAGTTCATGAATACAGCAAACTATTTTAAAATAAAAAGGAAATAAAGGCAAAATGTATAGCTCATGTCAGCCTTAAAAAAATATATGTGACATTGAATTTTTATTGGTGCTATGCACAAAAAATAACAGGTTATTTGGATTAAGAATACATTTATTTGATGTGACTTCAAAAATATGATAATCTTGAAATTCATATTACTTGGTTGCAAATTATAATATACTTAACTTACCTGTTGTATGTATATTCACGTAAAAATTCATCATTTTATGAAAATCCACTACAGACTACGATGTATACATACTAAAACACATATTTAATTTTATTTAGTTATCTCAGCGATGTAGCCATGAAAGAACATTATCTTTGCCAAATCCTGTTTGTCATCAGGTTGCTTTATTTGTTGCGCCCTTAATAAAAATAAACAGGAATGAGAGCGTCATTCTTTTCGGATTGTAATCGCGGCAGAATGGCAGGTCGACCGTTGAAACTTAATTTGGTCGGGCCGCACCTGCCGCTCCCGACAGTAATTGGGGGACGGACCAGTCAATGTGTCACCCGTCGCGCTTTATTGGGAAATGCTTTTTGATCAATTTAGCAGGCACTGTTCCTTCCTGCTAGTTGCAGGATAGCGGTAAATGGTTCTATGTACTACGTGACGCAATGTCCGGAAAATAGGCGCACAAACTTCGGGAGCCTAATCTACAGATAAAAATAGTCGTATAAGCTTATGTAACACCTTTTCGAATTCTCAATAATAACGAAGTTATGGCCTGTCAAACAAATTTTTTTTAATTTTTATTTCTGACAACTTTTTTTGTAGTAAACCGATTTTCTTCAAATTCGGTACAGTTGTTATACGCATTATGGTGGACCGTAAACATGAAAATGAATTCAAAATAAAAAAAACCACAATACCTTTAAACCTCTAATTCGTGTAAGAAATCTGATAATTTTTTTTTATTTATAATTATTTTCTAATTTTAATATGCCAGAATAAAATTCTATTAAACATTCTATAAAAAAGGAACCCTTGTTCCAATTCACTAAAAGTAACCGTTTTCGAGAAAAATGCCATTGAAGTTTTCATGACATCACGTAGTCCTCAGCAATAATAAATACAAAGCGTGGTTTGGAGACATAAACCATGGTTTATTTAAGTCTGGTGTCTTGGCGACTGTCAACAGTATTGTCAAAAAATTGATTTGGGAAGTGTTAAATCTCGTGATAATGAATAATTACTCTAACACAGATACAATCCCTCGTGACTTACGTTCCTTGGGATTGCAATCTGTTGCCCTCGATAATTAACATCCTCATAACTCCCTTGATACATAAATAACTATAAAATAATCACTTCTAGTTGCTAAACACAAAATTTTATCTTCTGCACCAAATAAAAATTTAAAAAATGCAATTAAAACTGAAAATAATTCGGCTTTCCCCTTTGCCGAGTTCCTGCATCAAGAATTTTTAAATTCCGAATTATGCCGGCATAAAAGCATTTAAATTACTTTTAATAACATTTCCCGAACGCGGGACATAGCCTGACGCAATTTGTTTTACATTAAAGTCATTCAGCAAATTTACGTAGGCATTAGCGTTGTTTGTACATGTCTTAGACGGTCCCTGCGGAAATTACGGGAGAAAGAGAGACTTCAAAAGGCACCTGGCGTGTTTTCAGCATCCCCCTCGAATCTTATTTTGCCATTTTTTGTTACTTATTTTCTTAATTAAAGGGTATGCGGATGAAAACGAGGGTTTACTTAAAAATATCCGCATGCGAAGGGGCTCCTTGGCCCAAGAACGTGATTAAATTTTTTATTTCTTTCCTGTAGCAACGAATTAGAATGTTTGCAAAAGAAAATATTAATATTTTTTAGACAATATATCCTTTATAAGCGATCAGAACTGCTTGAAAGTTTTGAATTTCTTTTAGAAATAAATAATAATTTTTTTCTTGCTTTGCGTTTTTGATTTTTTTTCATTTCATTCATTGACAAACATTTTAATTGTTGGTTATTGAAGATATGGAACTATTATCGGTTTTAGTGCATTTTCGCTCTTCGGACGGATCCTTAAATATTTAATATGAGAAGCTGGACATCAAAACGCATTTTTTTTTAAGAAATCGGTTTTCTTAGCAATTGACATCCTGTTGCAACCTTATTATTTTATTATCACAATTTTAGGCGGAACATTATATACTATTGATGAAGTTTATGATCTCCAATAGGTACTCAAATATTCAGTGAGTTTTTGCTCCGTGGAAAAATCCGAAAAACTATATTTTGAAATATTTTTTTTAAATATAATATAAAATATAAGAAATTGAAAAAAAAAATATTTTTATAAATAACAACGCAAACTATATTCCCTAAATACACAAATTTTTATTTCTTGAACATTTCTTTCTTAGTCTTTCTAAATCCTCAATCTATCATCTTCTACCATGAAATCACAATGTTTTTCACTCTTTATTTTTATTTTAATAAATCCTTGTACAATTGTAGTTTTCCTATATCCCGCCAATTTTTTCAGTGGCAATTTTTTAGGAGAGGGTCAATGTATATTTGGTTTTATAACATTTTACTGTTTTTTGAATTGGGATTTTTTTATTATTAGTTTTTGGTAAGAATTTCCGGTTTTTGTTACTGTTTAACTAGCTGAATATTAGAATGCTACCGTTTGCAGTAAACGGCATTATGTTTCGATCACGAATAATAACGCATTTTGAAACAACTAGTGGGTGATTCCATTATCGCGGGTGAAACATTTAGAGTCATTTAAGGTTTCCTTCTAATAAAATAAGAAACAAATGAAATTATTTTTTGAAGAGCTACATTTGAATCTGTTCTCTTTTGATTGGTTTGTAACTATTCAAATGAAATTGATGAACAGCCACAAGAGAGGGCCACCTTTACAGATCATAGAACAAGAACACAAAAATCTGTTAATTGTGAAACATTTATTTTATTATGCATTTACATTTTAAAAGAGAACACTTAATCAACCTTTCAATTAATAGAAAATTATAGAAACCAAAAATAAACTGTGAATTATTCACTGCTTCAGCAATCTTGGGTGCATCGCCAAATTATTGCGGGTGTCACACGTCTAAATTACGTCAACATAAACGCCATTATAAGCACATAAATGAAAGAAATAAGAGATCAACCTATCCATGTTACTAATTAGTACTTTTAGTACTTATTTGTTAAGTTAATTATTTCTTTTCAAGTACGTCAATTTTTGCCGAAAATTCTATTATATTATTATCATCTGTTTTCTTCTCTGGTGCTTTCAATATTGCAGTAATATCTTCAAAATGAACGTCTGCTATATGATTCACGATTTGAATAAAGTGCTTACCATCAATTGTCGTCAGAAATTGTACTGCAACTTCTCCATCTTCATCTATATCGTTCTGGTACACCCCCACATAGCAATATTGTGTAACTTTTTTGCCAGACTTGCAGAGCAACTACATGATCACGTACGTAGCAGTGCAAATATCTTTCGATGAGAAAACAGTTTCAAGGCACTCTGATGGTAATCTCGATGGATCTCAAAGGACGTTGTTGGAGATTCACCAACTGAAGGTTGATTATAATATGAAGATTCATCATCTGAAGCGCCGTAAACATCGGAAATGCACAATTTTGTTCTAAGCGGTACGAAAGATTTCATCTGATCCGATATTGAAGATACAGATACATCAAGACAAAGGGTTTCTTTGTGTATCGAACGTGACAGAGATTCCAAATCTTCAACGTATCATACACTTTCTGTTTCGGTGGAAGTTTTCATCGTCCTCTTGAGGTGAAAATTCGCGCTACAGAAATGCTGTTGCCTTCTTCAAATCGAAAGAAATGTTTTGATTGATTGCCTCGTATATTTTTCAGCACTTCCCATTTAAGACTTTTCCTTCTTCAACTTGTTCTTGTGATACGAAAATAAAGAAAATGTTTGTAGAGAGACTGCGTGCCAGGTCACAAAATTCTTGAGCACTGTTAACGATCGTTCTCTGGGACTTAACAAGCAATCCATACTAATCTTTGAATTGAGCCGCGCAATTAAAGCTGAAGATATATATGGATGTAATATTATCACTGATCGTCTTTATGTATTGAAAAATTTTCTGCAGAAATAGATGCACAGTGTATTTACTATGACTTAATTTATCACTTACTATGATTACTGAATATAATTTATCCGTAGTCCAAATACACCACTTGAAAAGCATCACTTGCCCCAATATGATGATTGTATTTCGTCTTGATGTATCTATCTATCTATCATAGTTCTCGGCAAAGTCTATTTGTACAATGGCTTTCTCGCTGGTCAGGCTTTGTCTTGCATTTTGAAAGTACTCAATAACAAAAAATGCAGTTTGAATTTAGCAGTGTTTTAATGCAATTTATCTAGCGCTTCACCTAAAGGTTTGCTAACCACGATCTGTTTTGGTCTCTGTTGCTTAAAAATCCAGATCTTCCAATTTACACTGGGATTGGAATCTAGGGTAATATCACTAAATGTTTGATTCTTTGCATATATTGCAACAGTTGGACTTACAATCTTCATTATCCTACACGATACCTGGTTCAGTAACTCCCGGAACATTTTCGGGAAGTCTATCACATGCTTCGAAATAGCGAGAAGAATATTAATATAATTTCAGTAAGTTGTACACACACAAACATTATGAGGAGTATTATTGATAGGCATAATGTAAGCAGGTCTCTTATTTTATTATAAAAAGAGTCTTACCAATAGGTGTTTTGGAGAAAATTGTTTTAAAAAGTTCAAAGGCTTCACGGATGCTCATAACCATTGTTCTCTTCTGGATTCTCAGCTTCGTTCCCGTATCTGACTTGATCGATTTCATATCTTTCATTCCAGGCATTTGCTTGCTAATATCATCCCTTTCATAAAAATCACAAATTTCACTGCTGTATACTTCAACTGCTTTAGTCGTACTAGCAGGCAGACTACGCTTCATTTTTGCTACTGCCTTTCCCAATGTGTGAGAATTCTTGTATATAGCGCCTGTTCCTCGAATTTGTACTTCTTTAGGACGCTTTCTACTAACCTGCATTCTTTCTCTGATTTTGGCCAGCATTTTCAACTTTTCATAGGCATTCATTTTTCTTCTCATTAATTCTCTCCGTTTCGAATCACGAGCCCTTTCTCGACATAGATGATCTGCATAGAGTTCAGTATTTTCTTTCAGTTTTCTTCTATATTTCTGTGATGCAGTCTCTTTCCGTTGTTCTTCTGTCATTTTAGCCGATCTATCTATAAAAAAGTGCGAAATATACCATAAATACCACGCTAATGTTAGGAGTCAAACTTAATGCACGCGCGACCCGAATATCGCTATCGCGGGTGCAACCAATTATTTGAATCAACGTTTATTTCAATTCAAATTACAATATGCCCTTAATTGTGACTGATTTAAGTTTCCCTTTTATTTCTTCTTACTGTTACATTGTTTCAAAACATTGGCACTTTATTCCTGTGAAAAAAATAAACTTTCATATTTTTATATCACAGGTGCAACAAACTAACAATGGTTTCCTGTAGTACTTACATGTTTTTGAATAAGCAAATAACCAATGTTGTCTCTTTAAGGTTAACCAGCAGAATGTAACCTCAGACTATCCGTATCAGTGGTTTTGCACAAGTGTTGTCGGAAACCGATGTTCAGTTCGCACCGAACCTTCAAACGTTATCGCGCACTAAAAATTCAAATATGAATTTAGGCCGGAAAAAGTAGTTTCATAAATTCATATATTTTCCTTTGTATTGACACCAAAAAAGTAACAAACACTGTAATTCAGAAATTGATGTCGACAATCGTCTCCAGCGGAATGGCCCTAAAATAATCAAAACTTGCGTTATGGTTAAAAATCAATTCTTACAAAGTCCAGTGCGCAAAAAGCAATAGCCAGTGTCACAGAGATTGTGTTAACCTAACAATAGAACAAGTGCAAGAATTGACTAAAGAAAAAATGCTGATAATGTGAAACAATAGCACTGTAGTGTATGTCGAGTTCCTGACCAAGTACAAAACTTGAGTATATTAATCAGCACTGGAGATGTAAGTACACCATCCCAACAAACAATAATGTCTCCCAAATTAGAAAATGATTATCTCAAGCAACTTATTCATGAACTAAGAACGTTATTGAAATAAAATATCCATTTATTGGAGGATAAAGTGTCCTACCTGGTGAAAAAATTGAAAAATACAAAAACACGTACTATTATTGACCCAGTAAAAAACCAAACTAACAAAAAGAGGACACTTAATTTGACTCTTCAGGATATGAATGCTTCTCAATCTCATTGAAGTCCTTCTACATCCACTAACTCTAAAGCGGTCACCACATCTAACGTTATAAGTAAAGGTACGACCACACCTTGGTGTAAAGTAGCAGCTTCATAATCTAACCAAGATAGCGCTGTACAAACCACTATTAAGCCTAAGCAAAAAATCCTTGTAGGAATCGGTTTCATGTTATAGGTTATGTCATGCTGGCGACATATTGATAAAATAATTCCATAATTATAACTGTATTTTTGACCATAAAGAATTCAAAACTATATCTTCATTGTTTTTGTATTGATAAAAATTGAATCCTGTAAAAAATTAGTCAAGAAATACATGTTTCAGTTTTCCGATATCTCCTAGGGTAGCAAAATTGCAGCCAAATCTAACATATTCGCATGATCACCCTGTATATCATAGTAAATTAGTAAGTTCTAGAAAGAAATTCAGTTAGGTGATATATTTTCAATCAATTCGTAGTAGGAAAATAAAAAAGTTTTCTAGCTTGATCCGCGAACACACTGTATATGTAAGAAACGCACTTGGTTTGAAAACGAAAAGCTTGAATTTACAGCAGCTGTACCTCGTGTATCTGTCGAATTTTTCGCCGCAGTGAGAGCAAAACACGCTCACTTAATAAATTTAAATCCCTTCGCAAAACTTGTTTATCCGAAAGTTCCAGATACGAGGAATTGAATTAGGCCCAGACCGGGGCATCTCTTATTTATAGGGGCTTTAATCGAGTTTGCTTTTATCTATTTGATTAAGAAAATTTCTAATTTATTTATGAAACCCCAGAAGTTCTCCCGCGAGCGGACTAAATACTGATGCAAAACTTCTCGGAGGAAAGGTATTAGTCTTTAAGTCGGTAAAAGCAGTGAAAGAACGGTTAGCGTTGGCTTTTATTCACTTTCCAGCCAGTCGCCCGTCAGTTTGAAGGATAAGTCAGACGGAATCTTGACAGGCGGAAACCCAATCTTTGGGACGCATTTCAGGAGATGATTAGTTGTTTTTGATAAAAATTATACTAATTAAAAAGATTATTAATAACGCTAACAAACCCAAATTTTGCTTGTATACAGGGATGACGTTTATAATGTATACACATTATAAGTATATTATTTGAGGTTGATACTACGAATTCTTAATAACTAAGTTATGAAGTGGATATTATTTAATAAGCAAAAAATATAAATATACAGGGGACATCACTCCTCTCCGTTTAGAACTGACCATGGGGACCTGATGGTACCACTGGGACGCCTTCGACAGGATTCTGGTAATTTATTCTTCTCTCAGGAATTCTCAAAATAATGGACTGGATCTTCTTCTGACAGCATGTACAGATGAACAGAAGGCAGGTAACGATAATAATAATGATTAAGACAATCCATAGTGAACTGATGGACTGACACTCAGGAAGTTGCTCGATATGGCGGCTGGATTCAATAATTCTACATATTATGTTGTATCTAGTGACCTTTAATTAATTACTGATGTTATTTTAATATGGTAATATGTCAATTGCAGTAGAAAAACTAAATTTTTACAAAATGCCAATGTTTCAGCTTATATTTAAGCCATCTTCAGGGCTCTAGAAATGTAATTGTGTTACATAACCAATATAAAATTACAATAAATTAAAACATAAGAAAAAAAAAGACAAAACACATTGAGAATTACACATTAAAATTACAATTTTTACCTTAATATTAGAGCAAGCTATAAGTACCTAGTAATATTTATTTTTAATTTATTCATTTTAAAAGGAAGGGGACCATGTAGGCAAACATAAATTAAGCTCAAAACAAATTACAATTAACAATTTTATAAAATACCTGTAGTTAAGTTTTTCTTCGTCCAATTTATGTAAAAAATTAATTGTTTATCAAAAGTGTCAGTTACAGATGAAAAATATTGACAATATATACCCATATATAGAATTATAAATAACATCAATGTGAAACATTGCTTATTATAGTCAATAAAAATCGAGAACTTTTATTCAAATAATGTATCGACTAGATACGGTGACCGAGGCGTTGAACTTTTTTCCCTTTAAGTAAAAATGGAAAAAGAAAACACAAAACATTGCTATGTTTTGTATATACCGGGTAGTGAAATTATTGTTTATTGTTTAATTCTATCGATTAAGTCTATCAAATTGAAATATGCCGTGTTTAAATTTTGAATATCTTGTTTTTTGTTAACAGAATCTATGTTTCAATATTAATCATTTCAAGAAAAATTCTTTTTTTATAATTTTTTTGTTTCCCAATAATAATTTTAGCTTCTTCAAAGCTAAATGTACGTAAAATAAATATGTTTGTGTATGTTCTACAAGGGTCGTTTTGTTACTGTTGGCCAATAAAGACATTGGTTTGACGCTTCGTACTAGTTCCGAAATTCGTGTTTTTAGGTACCATACATAAAAACCTATGCAATTATTACGTGTTATTTGATATACAGGGTGTTTGGTGCATCGTTTGCCAAATTGAATTTGCAATCTCTTCAGCCTTAATAATTCACTTTTGGCCCCATGAGTTTTTTATTAAAAATTTTTCATTGTTGTTTTGATGAATCCCAAAATTTATCTATTTAAACTTAAATTTATAAAAAAGTTATTGGCATAGCCTTCAAATTTCATTTAAATTTCTATGTTTACTGTTGTATGGTTCTATTAAATTCAAAATTACTTACACCTAGTAACACCTAGTATTTATTTTAACTCGCAAAGTTTTTGGAAGAGGCAAAGAGGAATTTAAAGCTCAACATAATGTTGCAATAAAAAAGAAATAAAAGTGACCTTCAAATTCCTTTTAAAAATTCTGTATTCTATCCCCTTTCCAACGGTATACAATATGCCTTTTAATAACTTTACGAATTCGCTAAATTTGTGTATCGGAACACATCAGACTGATATTCGGGATGAATACTTGTTTTTGCTTTAATAACGCGCGAAGTAAGTAAATACTGTCTCACTCTTGCATAACAGAATTCATCATCTGTATCTTCCCTATATAATCACAAATCTTGGTCGAATTGCTGACCTCTGTTAGCGTACACGTATTTCGTCTTTAATAGTAACGAAAATCTACTTTAAACTTCCGTGGCGTATACAAGTTCGTTGGCCCGTCCCTAGAAGTAAAAATGTAACGGAGTTAGGTCTGGGGAACGTGGAGGCCATGGAATAGGACCATCCTTCTCAATCCATGAATTTGGGAATACATTATTAAAACAGTTCCTGACGCTTAATCTCCATTGTCCAATTGTAAAGAAAATACGGATAATAAATTCTACATGCGAAGTAGGTAAATACTCAGTTTACCTACTTCGCGCATGTTATTGACGCAAAAACAAGTATTCATTCCCAATATCGAATATCAGCCTGATGTGTCCCGATACACAAATTTAGCGTTATTAAAAGGTTTCTGTGGCATGTTGCATACCGTTGGAAAGGAGATAGACTATATACATTTTTAAAGAAATTCGAAGATCACGATCACTTTTATTTCTTTTTTATTGCAACGTTAAGTTGAGCTTTAAATTTGTTTTTATCGTTTCCAAAACTTTGTAGATTAATAAAATAAAAACTAGATGTTACTTGTAAGTAATTTTGATAGATCTATACAACAATTAACATAAAAGTTTAAATTGAATTTGGAGGCTATGCCAATAACATTTTAAATTTAAATAATGAATGTTGCAATTTTCAAAACGGCAATGAAAAAGTTGAAATAAAAAACATGGGGCCAAAAGTGAGTTATTGGAGCTGAAGAGATTACAAATCACTCCTCCTTTCGGTCAATTTAATTTGACAAACGGTGGAAGAAACACTGTATAGTGAACCAGTTGTTGCATCACCTGTGCGATCTTCCCTCTTTTTCTCTTCTTCGTGGCACATATTAAGCCAATTAAAGCTAATATATCATTGACTTCTATTGTTGGTGGCATCGTGGCTCTAAGGCCAGGCGTAAAATGAGACGCAGCTTATTGTGGTGAGGCAGCGTGAGTCAAGGTGTGTTTTATGCGGGAGTAAACTGCTAGCGCGGGTACCGCGCAAATACGATTTTCACTTCGCAGGCAAGCCATATTACTGAAAAATGGCAACTGCTACTGCACTCATTGATTCTCAATTTAGTTCTGAATCTGATTCGGAAGACGAGTTTGAGTCCGAAATGGCATGGTGTATCATCCAGATGGGTAGTAATAAAAAGTCAGTGAAAAGCTTGTACTTGGAAAAAAAAAGAAAAACTCATGGAGAATTTGCCTTAACTAAAGAATTTAATGACGATTTTGTTCTCATGTAGTCTACATGGCTTCTATCGTACAAAACATGTCAAATTCGCACACCCTCGATTAATTTTTCTTCCACGTTTTCAAATACGCGCTGTGATTTCCAAAGAAACTGCGGCAACTACACTGCGTTCCGCAGGATCACGTGGAACCAAAACTGCGTCACGTCACGCTACGAAGAAATAGGCGCAATAACTACGAGGGCTGTCCATAAATAAAGTCTCCAACAAGCTCCTAGCTTAAATCTGACAACAGCACCGTGTTCCTTGCTTTCTCAGCCACTAATCTAGCTGGTCACTACCTCGCTGTGACGGTCGGTCTTGAAGTCTTAACTTAGCAACCTTTAACGATGGAAGGAAAAATCGACGCTCCCACCAAGTGTGAATTGTATTCGGTGATTAGATTTCTGTGGTTTAAGAGGGGTCACTCCCTATTGAAATTCATCGTCAGTTGACCGATGTGAATGGAGAAAAGTGTATGGACATAAAAGATGTGGTGTAGAGAGTTTGCAGCCGGTCGTACAAACGTGCATGACGAGGCCGGCCGTGGGCGTCCATCAGTTTCAGACGAGTCAGTGACAAAAGTTGAGGAGCATTTGCTTGTGGAAATCATAGACCATCTTCCTTACAGCCCTGATTTGGCCCCTACTGACTACTATTTGTTTCCCAACCTGAAACAACACTTAAGAGGAATGAAATTCTCCAGCGACGAAGAGCTGAAGGCAGCCGTCGATACCTTCCCGTGCGAGTCGGCGGGGAAATGGTACGACGCGGGTATGAAAAAGATCCAAGGACGACTCCAAAAATGCATTGATTGTGACGGGGACTACATTGAAAAATAGCTAAAAGTCCAAGCTTTCAGGGTATGTACTTAGTTTTGCAATAAAATGATGTTTACTATTTGAAAAAACATTGGAGACTTTAATTTACGGACAACCCTCGTATTATTACTTAGATTCACAAAAGTTCGCCTTGACTGACGCTGCGTCACCTCACCAAGCTGCGTCTTATTTTGCGCCGGGCCCAACTATCATGGTTAAACTGTGCAGGCAAACTCTAGCGTGCATGTCCTCTATTGAAACTCGGTTGAGCCTGTCGGTTATGTTTGTAAGGTTATAACCATTATGCAAACCTTAGCATGTATGGCCTGCATTACAGAGGCGTCTACGGGACGTCTCGGAAGACCACCACTATCCGAAAACCGAAATCAATATATGGACAGGCCCAGAGATACAGTTGGCGGGTCTGCCCATCCCCACAGAGCCTAGCTTGAGAACAACAGGGGTAGATAAAAGAATCCCAGCTTAGACGAGGGATGTATATATTAATTTTGTCACTAGCAGTGACCAGTTACCGAGGTTACAGAATAGCAGTGCTAGTTTAGATTTAAATTTACCTAGAGAAAGTATTCGACGCTGCCTAAAAAATAACATAAAACCCAATAAACCTAAATTTCTTCACAGTCTGGAACCAGGTGATAATATGAAACGAATGGAGTTTTGTCTGTGGGCACAAGGACAATATCTCAATGATTGAAACTTTTAAAAATATCTTATTCACCGATGAGACCACAGTCACGGCGATTGGAATTGTAACATCACAGAACTCGCGGTTTTGAGTTTCAGAAAAAACGGGAGTGGATAATTAATTGCCGAAGGCAATATAGTCAGAAAGTTAACGTTTGGTGTGGGATATTTAATGAGAGAGTCATTGGTCCGTTCTTCTTTGAGGGAATATGAATGGCGAACAATTTCTACATTTCCTTCAGAATGAATTTTGTAATGCAGTCAATTGTCTTTCATTACAAGAAAGAGTAAATGTACGTTTTCAGTTGGATGGATGTCCCATACACAATGCAAGACAAGTCAGGAAGTGGCTTAACTAGAATTTCCCCAATCATTGAATAAGTCGAAACAGTCCATTAATTCATTGGCCTTACCCCATTTGATTTTTCTGTGGGACTTTATTAAATCCAACGTTTATAAGACAAGACCAGATAACCGGGAGAATTACGAAATGTAAAAATATAAAAAAACGTTATGAAAAATGTATACAAATGTAGAATTAAACGGAGGATTAGTGGAAGCTACAAACATTTAAATTTAATGACGTAATTAGTGTAAATCAATCTGACACACTCATTTCTAATTTTTAAAAATATAATTTTCTAGTCATTGCTTTTTATCAATAGTTGTTTATTTAGGGTAATTGTTGGTTATTTTGAACACTGGTCTTTATGGTCCTTATTAATAATTATTATACTACATAGTGTTTAATTTATTTAATTTGGTTTCTCTTTTGGTGCTATTCGGTTTTATAACAGAATTGGTTTACCGACAACGGAAACACTGATGATGCCGATATTGTCATAACGTTTTTAGGAACAAACTTTTTTACAAAAATTGGTACAAATGCATTCGAGGCACTCCCAAATCCAGTGGTGTAGTCAGATTTTTATAAAAATTGCTATCTTTTAAAAGAAACCCGGTCCAAATCGGTTCTTAAGCAACTTTTGTATGCGAATGTTTCCGTTCTTAAGGGTCACCCTGTTTATTACGTGGTTTGGTATTTTATTATTATAGTGCGCGGCGAAATTGTGGACAGTGACTAATCGCTAGCTTGTTGACAAGCGCCACGAGCGAAGCGTGCGGGGAGCAACATTTCATAGGCGTACTAAATTTGAATGCGGTTAGATATAAAAATATACAAAAATGACAATAATAAATGCATTCCATAATATCCACTATTTTTATAGTAGAAACAGTGATATAATGGTTTTTACGAATTTCAATAATAAAAATAATAAGAATATTTCAAAATTTAAAGTTTTTTTCTTGTATATCGGTGTACCTAAGTTAATTTAGAAACTTTATCAAGACAAACTGAAAAGATTCTTACCAACATTGTAAATATATCCTATAAAACGATCCCCTCATGGGCACCACCACCCGGCTCATGCCGCCACAAGATGTTGACTATTTATTTCATATAGGTAATTATTTTACACGAATATTATCGTTATCACTAAATTAGTACGCATTACGTCAGAATCATAACAAACTTCACTATCACTGTATGTTCACTATTTATTAAAATAACCACACGTTCACTTCGGTGTCACATCCACTTCACTATACAGGGTGTTAAAAAAGAGTGTAAAATATTTCAGGAGGTAATAGTATGAACCAAAATAAGCAGAAAAGTCTTAATAAACATGGGTCCGCAAAGTAACGGTTGCGGAGATATGGACCACTATTCGTTTTTCACATTTTATTTTATTAGGAATAAACCGACAAAGGAAGCTTTTAACAAACAAAAAACAAAGTTACAGAAGATGTTCAAAGTGCCCTCCGTCCATTTCCAAGCAGGCACGACATCTTCGTCTCAACGACATTCGAACTCTTTCGAAAACACCCTCCTTGGTTTGGATTTCTTGACACTTTTGATTAATCCGTAGCTGCAGCTCTTCCAGGCTATTTACAGGAGTACCATACACTAATGTCTTCAAATATTCCCAAACAAAGAAATCTAGAGGATTCAGATCAGGCAATCTTGGAGGTCATAAAACAGGTTCGACTTTTTCAACGATCATACTTTTACGATTTTTTTATAAACCAAAAATTCATGTCATTCACTGTTCTTCTAAAAACTTTGTCAGAAAATTGAGGCATGTCCTTATCTTCAGCTATCGTAGCTTGAATTTTTTTTATCATCAGTATTTCATTTCTGAAGAAGAATCCATGAATTTTTCTGCGAATGGCGTATTTTACGTCATCATCGACTTCTGTTTTTTCCTTCCTCGAGTTCCTATTTTTTCTTCTTTTGATTTACTTCCACACTATTTTTTATAGCACAATATCCACTAGAAACTGACACTTGTGTTAACGAACTACACGTATCAACAGCATCATTTACACTTATGTTAAAGTTTCGCGCTGGAATTCCTTCGTATACGTTTTTTATTATTATCAATTGTCCGTTACATAGGTTGGTCGATTACTAATAGACCTTCTACTAGAACTAGCACTTTGATCCAATTTTAACTGTTATTTGTTAACTTCACGGTTGCAATAATTTATTTTTATAATTTAATATAACTATATAAATAACACCCCGCGAATAGTAGCAAATCCCCCAACGTACGCATATTCTAATGGCGTTCTAACCTCAGCAAAGCCATGTACTAACGCTCACGGTTTACACACACCAAAATATTGTTTTCCACAATGCAATAAACAGAGATAGAGAATACATCGGGCTTCAGTTTGACGGAGTCTTTATCGTGGTGGGGTAAATGTGAGTATAGTATCGTTGTGCATAAAAAGCGGCACAGTAATAATGAGGTAAATAATGTGTAATCTCTTATAAAAATATTATACGCTTAATAGTAATAGTGTTTTTATATTATGTATTAGTCACTGTCCACAATTTCGTCCGCTGCCTATAGCCTATATCACTAAACATCAAAAGTCGCGCGTAGAGTCTTAAGTTTCAATGTTTTAACTCAAAACTTTATCAGTCAGTAATTCTACGATACCTACTAATATCTAGTATTTACATAAAGTAAAAAATAGATTCGGATACAGTCAGAATTCCTGGAATCTAAAAAAATATAACCCTAAATTAGATTTGTCTGTACCGTGCTAGTATCTGCACCAATGGAGGTCAATTTCTGTAAGAAGGCTAGGTTTTTATTTCATTTTGAGCATAGTCATTTTAGTGGTTATGTATGTCGAGTTAAAGTTACTATTATCTTATGTCTGCAGTCTATAAAGAATCTACTTTAGAGTTTAAGATAATTCACTACCGAAATAAATTAAAATTATATTTTTTACAACTTTTTCTTGAAAAATCATCACAATGTGACCTCTTGCCATCTGGCTGACCGATCTGTTTATGCAGCTAGTCTATACCAATCAGTAAAGGCGCGATATTTCTTGCGCTTATAACCGCTACATACATGACCGTACTAGAGACAATTATTTGTGACTGCAAAATTTGAAATTTAATTTTCACGAAAATACCTAATATTGTCGAATTGTACTATAATTTTTATACATTATAAACGCTACACCTTCTATGTCCACAAATTTGTTCAGTTTGCATCATTCCAGAATTGGGAAATGTTTAGTTATACTAGTTGAAAATATAAAAGTTCCGAAAGCGACTAAAATCATTTAATGCACACAAAATATTAAGATATTTCAACTTATCGAGTCGAGCGAAACAATGTTAATGGCCAACTGAAATTCTTTTTCCCAAACCTCCTCAAAATGGCCAGTAATTTTCCTTACGTAACATAAACTTGAAATCCCATAACATTTTTCTTTTCCAAAACATTTATGGTAGCATACAACAATTTTGTTTCAAGTAATATCCAAATTGACGTTTTTTTTGTTGTTCCAGTTATAACCAATTTTCATAAATTCTGTGTTATTAACAGAGTACGAAATAATTGCCCCTTTTGATGTAAACGTATATTTTTAATTAGAAAAACTTACAACTGTCAACATTTTTCATGTCAAAGATTTCTTGATCATTACAAAAAAAACAGTGTTCCCAACGCAAACATACAAAATCATTCAAGTTAAAGTAAATAAACATCACAAAATATTTTAATACTAAACACTCCCACCTTTTGTTATGTTTACTTAATTTCCACAATTCCAAGTTTCCTGCGAAGCTCTTGAAATCTGTTTCTAGGAAGTGCTTTTGTGAATATATCTGCCTGCTGTTCTAATGTATTCACATAAATGGGAACAATGTGTCCATCTTCATACTTTTCTCTCACAAAGTGATATTGGATATCAATATGTTTTGTCCTATTGTGAAATTCTGGATTTCGTATTAATTTTATGGAGCTCTGGTTATCAACATTCAAGATCGTTGGTTTGGTAACATCTTCCTGAATGCCCAATAATAATTTTGTAACCAGATTGCTTCCTTGGTGGCTTGTGCTGCTGCAACATATTCAGCCTCAGTTGTAGATAGTGTTACTGTTGGTTGTCTCTTGCTCGACCATGTTATGGGTCCGTTGCATAACTTGTACACATAGCCACTTGTTGAACGTCTTGTTTGTGTGTCGCTGGCATAGTCAGAGTCAGTAAATCCACACAAATTCGTATTTCCGTTTTTATCAAACTCAATGCCATGATTTGGTGTACCAATCAAATACCTGATTATTCTCTTAACTGCATTCCAGTGCGCATTGTTTGGAGAATTCAAGAATCTGCTTGCCACTCCCACCGCATGGGAAATATCTGGCCTCGTAACAGTGGCCAGAAACATCAGGGAGCCCACTGCTTGCCTGTATGGAACACTATTGTCTACTAGTTTCGAGTCTTCCATCACTGCTAAGTTTGAGTGCTGGTCCTCAGGCATGCTCACTGGGTTGGCATCTTCCATTGCAAATCGTTTAATAATGTCTTTTATGTAGCTTGACTGCTTCAAGAACATTTTACCTTGTTTCAAGTCTCTTTTATCTCTATTCCAACAAAATAATTTGCCTCTTCTATAATTTTCACTTCAAAACAGTTACTTAGTTGATCTAGAACTGTATCAATTGCTGATGTCTGAGATGAGAATATCAAACCATCATCTACATATATCACAAGCAGTACTTTTATGTCTTTCACGAATCCTGTGTACACACATTTATCAGCTGCTGAGGCTTCAAAACCAAAGTTTTGTAGAAAGGTGCTAAATTTTTTGTTCCAACACCTTGGGCTTTGTTTTAAGCCATATAAGGACTTTTCTAGCTTACAAACAAACCCATCTTTGTAGTCCAATCCAGGTGGTGGTTTCATATATATGTTTTCTTCGAGTTCGCCATATAGGAAGGCAGTTTTTATGTCGAACTGCTTGAATTCATAATCTTTCATGTTTGCAATAGCAAGCAACACTCTTATTGAGTCGAATCTTGTTGTTGGAGCATAAATTTCGTTGTAATCTATGCCCTCCTTTTGTGCATAGCCTTTAGCACATAGTCTTGCCTTATATCTTGTGATTATGCCATCTTGGTTTCTTTTGACTCGAAAAACCCACCTCGACTCTATAGGTTTTTTATTTTCTGGTGTTTTTACCATTATCCAAGTTTTGTTCTTCAACAAAGCGTCATACTCTTCATTTATCGCCTCTTTCCATTTAGCATTGTCTTTGCTCTTCATAGCATCGTCATAGGTGTCGGGAATGTCAATTTCTACAAAATTCAATTGAAAATCATGAAATTTAGCAGGAATGTGAACATTTCTCTGTGGTCTAAGAAGTGATATTTCATTGTTTTCTCTGACAGACCCACGATTTGCTTCCTGCTCGATTTCTTCCTCTTGTTGTTGAACATCTTCAACCTGATTTTCAATTTCTTCCCCATCTTTGCCAAAATCAGTGACGTCATCACTATCAAGTTCAATTTTGACTATGTTTGGCTTCAAACCACTTTGCCTTTTTTCATTGAATACCACATTTCGTGAAATTATTACTTTTCTTGTTATTAGATTAAAAAGTCTATAGTTTGTAGAATTTTTGTCATAACCAATGAACATGAGTTTTTCACTTTTTGTGTCTAGTTTTCTACGCTTCTCGTCTGGCACATGAGCGTATGCATCACAACCAAATACTTTCAGGTGGTCAAGTGTTGGTTTTTGTCCACACCACATTTCATATGGAGTTTTACCTGGAGCTTGCGAAGTAGGCACCCTATTGAGTATATAGATTGCAGTATTAACTGCCTCGGCCCACAGGAATTTTGGAGCACCTGATTGGTGTAACATTGAACGTGCACTTTCTACTATTGTCCGATTGTCTCTTTCCGCGCGTCCGTTTTGTTGAGGTGTATACGGCGCGGTTACCTCATGTTCTATACCTTCTTTACTTAGGTAACTTTTAAACTCATTACTGAGGTACTCGGTGCCACCATCAGTATGCAAAATTTTCACTGAATGTCCAAATTTTGTTTTAATGTTGGCATTAAAAGTCTTAAAGCACTCATAAACGTCCGATTTGTGCCTAATAAAATATGCTACACGATAGCCACACTTTTCGTCTTTGAATGTCACAAAATATCTCGATCCTTGTACCGAAGGAGTTGCAATAGGCCCGCACACATTACTGTAGATTCTCTCGCCAATCTCCAGTTTTACATGTTCTTTATTTTTCTTGAAGGGCAGATTATGCTGCTTTCCCATTAAACAAGACTCGCAAAAAAAGTTCTCAACATCACTGAACTTTACACCTGTAATCAAGTCCTTGTTGACCATTTCCTTGAGATATTTGACATTAACATGGCCACAGCGTTCATGCCATAATTTCAAATTATCAGTAACTGTTAAATTTGCAGTGCAGATCATGGTTCTGAACAGCATTTTATATGTATTGCTCGAGTCTTTCACAGCTGTTGCTACAAGGTTCGAACCTTCAAAAACCTTTGCCTCTTTTTCAAATTTAACAATTTTCATTTTCTTTTCTGTGAGTACACCCTCAGAAAACAAGTTTTTACGAAGCTCTGGTATATATAACACATTATTTATTGTTGAATCATACCACTTACCATGAATCAGCTTTTGTATTTTTATCATGCCTTTTCCGTCTACTGATAGGTGTTGGTTATTTCCAAGTGTCACTCTTGACTTAAAGCTATCATCTAACGTCTGAAAGAAGTCTTGCCTATATGTCATATGAGCTGAGGCACCACTGTCCATGATCCATGTTTCATTTTCAAAAATAATACTATTTGCTTCAACTTCAACATTAAATGCTGTCTCGTTTTTGTCATTTTGTGATTTTCTTGATTTCTGGGGTTTTCATTGTGCTTCTTTTTCCTTTCTTTGCAATATTTTGCAATATGGCCTCTCTTTCTACAATTATAGCATAAAGGACCTCTCGGCTTCTCATTTTCCTGCTTTTTCTTATTGAAGGACATTGTAGCTAAAGCTTGTTCGGTTTCCTCATAATTTTGGAGGTTACTTTCTTCGTCCAAAAGTCGAGCCTTTAAATTATTAATTGTTTGTTTGGTGGGATCTAATGACAACCATGCTTGCCTCACGTTCCTATACTTAATAGGTAAGGTACTCAATATCTTTGTCATAATTGCCATGTTACTTATATCGTCACCAGCATCTTTTATTTGTTTTGCAAGATTCTGTATCTTGGAGATATGCTGTGCTATAGTATCATTTGTAGCCATCTTATATTTGTGGAAATGCTCGTGAAGTATCATCTTGTTTGACTCTGACTTCAGTTCAAAGATTGACTCTAAAGTAGACATAGTATCTTTTGCATTTTCACAACTTTCTATCAAGGTTATTTGATCAACATTCATGGCTGCAGTAAGTACAAACATAGCTTGAGCATCTTTCTTGCACCATGCTGTTAACTCTTCAGTTTGATTATTGCTAGGCCTGGGAAGAGTCCCATCTATTACCCCATAAATACCTTTTGCCTTTAGGGCACATTTCATCTGGAATTTCCATTGCCTAAAGTTGGTTCCATCAAACTTATTGACGCCTGAAACATACACCTTATCAGCCATTGTGTCGTCTCAACTGGAACTCACAATAAACGATAAACGTTTTTGTTTTTCACAGCTTTTCGCGTGGCAGGAACACACCCTAGGACAGACCTTTTTTAAGTTTTTACTCGATTGTTTTTCTAAGGGCAAGGGACACACCCAAAACGCTTTTCGCGTCTTTTTGCACACCGCTTACACTTTCCGGGCAAGCGCGCCTGGGCCCATAACCTGTTATTAACAGAGTACGAAATAATTGCCCCTTTTGATGTAAACGTATATTTTTAATTAGGAAAACTTACAACTGTCAACATTTTTCATGTCAAAGATTTCTTGATCATTACAAAAAAAACAGTGTTCCCAACGCAAACATACAAAATCATTCAAGTTAAAGTAAATAAACATCACAAAATATTTTAATACTAAACATTCTGCGATGTCAAGCCAGGTGTACAACGATTTCTCAAAGCAGAATTTTGGAACACTCCGGATATAACAGATCTACATATTTATGGGGTCCCTGTAGTTAACGGTGGTCGTTACGCACAGCTCAAGTCGCTGGGCGGTTACTAAGCCATAATCCGGTTCGGGACGGGAAGCGATAAAGTAGATACGGAACATCTAGCGTAATTCCATTTCTTAGTGAGGCCAGAATACTAAATACAGGGTGAGACATTAATAATGGTACACAGCTTAAGGGCAGATTGTTAACGTCAAAATACAGTGATTGAGCCCAACATGCCTTATTCAATTGATGCTCATTTTCATTCTACATTCTTTTTGTGACAATTACGAATATGCAGTGTTGAGACCACGACTAGGGGGCGCTAGTTATACTGTACTGTCGATGTAAAAATATGTCTAAATTTTTGTATTTTACACTTTTGAATTTCTTAATAAGAAACTATTGAACCTCCTTCAATTCTAAATAGAAAAGGTATTATTGTGACGGGACATTTAAAATATAGAAAATAACAATAAAAAACACTAGTACCTAATCGATGATTCGAGTGGCATTGACAGAAACAGTATGGTATTGTAGTAACAGCTGTCTGCTTATTATTTCCACGCCTACTATTTTGGAAAAAATAATTTTCTAATTCAATTAACGCCGACTCTCAAAAACTTATATCGTCTGTTTCTCGAATGAGTTTATCGATTTGTAACAGGTATACCATTTCTATTTAGAATTGAAGGTAGTTCAATAGTTTCTTATTAAAAAATTCAAAAGTGTAAAATACAAAAACATATTTTTACATCGACAGTACAGTATAACTAGCGCTCCCTAGGCGTGACCTCAACACGTAATTGTTAGGTACCTCAAAAAACATAAGACTACAAATTTTCAAAACAATTAGTCCATACGTTCTTAAAATATAGCAAAAAATCGAAAACATGTTTTCAAATTTAACACCCTGTAGAATGAAAAGGAGCAACAATCGAATAAGGTATGTTGGGCTCAATCGCTTTATTTTAACGTTATCAATCTGCCCTTAAGCTATGTACTATTATTAATGACTCACCCTGTATATTGACATACAATCATTAAATATACAAGGTGTAAAATACACACAACGTGAAAAGTCTTGGACCCTCATTCTTGTTAAAGAAATATTTTTGTCGGAAAAACCAAATACATTTATAAAAGTACTTATATTGTTTTCTGAATCTTTTTTTTTTGTGACAAAAATATGTTTGATACACTGACTACTTAGAAAATTAAAAACCAACAAATGTGACATTTTTGACAAAATTTATTAAATCAAAAAGAAGTAACAAAGCAATTTTTCTACTTGACTAATAGTCGGTATGACCTCCACCACGTTTCAATAGCATATCTATACATTGAGATAATCAAGCGGTTAACGATCTCTTGCGGAATATTGTTCCATTCCTCTTCTGCCGCCACGACTAACTCATCTGCAGTCTGAGGTGGAGGAATATGACTACGAATGACTCCTGCAACGAAATCCCACATATTTTCAATAGGATTAATGTCAGGAGAGTTGGCTGGCCAATCTAATCTATTGATATGTCCTGCTTCGAGTGTCTCCTGAACTCTTTGTGCGCGATGTGGTCGAGCGCTGTCGTCCATAAACACAAAATGTTCACCTAATTCATTACGTAGGGGATAGATAATGGGCGTAATAACTTGTTCGATGTAAATGTGACTGACCATATTCTGTGGTATGCGAATTAATAGGGTGCGGCGGTTGAATATTCTTTCTACCCCAGAACATTACGGTACCCCCTACTTTTCACTATACTTCAAAATATCAATACCTTTGTGAACTTTCAACATTGATTTTAGCATGGAATATTTTATCCACGTCGAAAAGGCAACCAGCAGTTTCTCCATATTGAAAAAGTAGGATAATATCATCTTTTCTTATGCCCATTTTTTCGCACGTTATCGATTTCCAACAATTGCTTCTTGTACACACTTTTGCTTTTCGCTTGTAACAGACGTATGTTGCTTCTTGAGTTTCTTGCTGGATTTAAGCTGGAGTGGAGAAATTCTAAGCATTCTCACTAATTTTTTCACTCTTGTTGACAAATAAACAAACACATGTCATATAAACGATTCCAAGACTTTCTAGTATCCAGCTGACCATCAATATTCTTGATTAAAATAAATTTGTCAAATATGACGTTTTTCAAAACCATAATTCATTTTCACCTGCTCTCACACGGCTTTCACTCTCCTAATTTACCGGTTTTGGCCGTGGTCTTGGATAAAACGTTGAATTACATTCGGGAAGTTGACATGATTTAAAATATGTTATTATCATTCAACATCTGAGCATCCCGTCTCTCTCGCAGTGGAATTACACCTCCTGGACGGGCACTGAAAGTGATAAAGAAGCCGGGTAGATAACGGACGAGGCAGGAGCCGGCTGGATGTTTGCTCCAGATAGACCGAATTAATTGTACGCGTAATTTTATCGTCGGGTCGGTTGCATCGCCATTCGATGCGGTCACTCCAAGATGGGACCGGTCATCTTAATCGCGCCTCTAGCCGCCGGTGCTTAAGGAAAATTACCAGTCTCGGGTCTTCTTGGGAACGTGTACTATTTTCTGTTCAGTGTAATTGGACAGTTTCCTTAGCTGATAAATTATTTGAAACGTAAACATACCTCCCACATGAATATAGTCTAAAATCCTAGGGAGAAAGGACTCAGAAATCCATGTTGACTTTTTGATATTATATTAAAATTTTCTATAATGTGTCCAAAAGAAATACTCACTATTTTACCATTTTTCAATACATTTGGAAAAAAAGTCCCGTTTCAAATGATAAATTTATGATAGCTTCGTAGGAGTAGTGCTTTTAAATATAATTACAAGAACCATTTTTTTGTCCTGAAGTTGAATTTTATTGTAACCCTTTGGTGACATTGATTCTATTTTGAATAAGTCATACATACTGGAATAAGAGTGACAATATATTTTAATTGTCTGACATATAAAATACATAATATAATTTTTTATGTAATAGTTACTGTATGGGTAAAATTATTACTAAAACGAATAAAGGAACCTACACATCAAATAATTTATACATCACCCCTCCTTTTAAATAAATTAGTAGACAATCACATAATGTGATCGATGAAATTAATAAATTATGGCAAAACTCAGATATTGTATTCATTATTTATCATTTAGAGCTATGATAAGTATTTATCGAAATAGATGATATAAATGAACAGAAAAATACTGAGTAAAACTTAAAAAACTTTTTTAATTGGAATGTGAATGGTATCTTATACATCGAAAGCCACATTAAAATATATCACAGAAAAAATACTTTTCCTTTAAATCGTAATTTCAAGAAATATACGCACATATATACACAGGGTCATGTAATGGTGGTCAAAGTTCAATGATTGTTAAGTTTTGCTTAGAGTGCGGAAATGTGGACATAAGACTGTTTCACGGCTGGTTCAAAATATTTCTTTTTAATCTCTTTTTTTACTTAAAAATTATATACAAGGTCAAACTAATATACTAAATTATAATTAACAAATTTTATTCAATATGAATAATTTTCCTCTTAATTTTTTAGAATGATATAGTTATATTAAACAAAATATATATTCCAACTGAATTTATTAACTAAGAACATTATATATTATTAAATAACTGCGAACGTATTATACGTTTGATATAGTATACCAGTGAGTGATTAAAAATCAAAAATTAGTTTTAGTTAATAGGTACATGTTGGGATCGGTCAGTGGTCAGTACTTGAATCCAGGTGACTAGATCGCTGTGTGGTTCGACCCCCGCAGCCGGTAGACCGTATATAAGTTATATTGGTGGAGAGATTGGCATCCTCTCTGCAGGTATGGTAGGGTGGAAGAATGTTGGCTTGGGTCAATGTGAGAGATTGATACCGGTTGACATTTGACTATCCCCCTAATTAATGAGGTTTTCCAGGTTTCCCTCATTCCCGCACTGAATGGTGGTTAGGGCCTACCAACGTAAGTCGTTCCTGGGCGCAAATGCGGCCTGCTTAATAATAATATACCGCCCCTCTCCCGCACAAGTCTTCGACTTCTGGGCTATATTATTATTATAATTTTTTTTCAGTAACACCTTACGAAGCTCCGACACATTCGGAGATGTTCTGAAGAGTCAAGCAATGACCACTCTCCACTCCGTGGAGTCAGTAATCATTGCGCCCGTAAATCGTGTGTTCTGAGCAGACGTAGCGAACCAAGGACGATTGCCTTCTGCATTCTGCCGGCTAAGATCTCTGCCGAATTTCGGCAAGCCGGTATGATCTTTAAGTCAGAAAGCAACGTATGTCTCATTCCACCCAGGACGCCTATAATTAGCACCACAATCTTAACAGAGTGGTCTGGATACAGCCTGCGGAGCACGAAGAGAAGATCTCGATACTTCCTCCGTTTCTCCTCCTCTTTTAGGACGATGTTGTTCTCTGCGGGAGCCGAGAACTCAATCACAAACATCGTCCTAAGCTGGTGGTCGAGGAGGACTACATCAGGCTTATTGGCCTGAATTTGCCTGAGAGTGGGGAATGAATAGTTCCAATAAATTCAGCACTTCTCATTCCCCACAACCGATTCTATATCCCCCGGAGCATAAGGCAGCACTGGCGTCTCGTCTATCTCATACGAGTGTCGTAAATGATAATACAACACCCGTAAGGCTGAATCGTGTCTTTAGATATAGGCTGTGGCCGCATATACCGGACAGGCCGACAGGAGTTGCAGAAACAATAAAATATATCAACAAAATACGTTTTTTTACAAATTAACATTATTTATAATAAAATTTGTTTTGACCTCGCCAACGCTTTCGATACCGTATGCCATAATAAAATGCTTAAAAAAATTGACAGCTATGGCTTAAAAGGTACAATGAGTACCAAAATGTTATTTGTCAAATCGACAACACAGTGTTGAAATCGACGGAATAAGGAGTCGTCCAAGGGCTGTTATTTATGGTGTTCCACAAGGAACAGTACTTGGGCCAGTTCTGTTTCCACTTTATATAAATAGATTGCTTTACCTTAATATTGATGGCACATTCTTAAGTTTTGCTGATGGCGCAGCCGTGTTATACGAAGTCGACACTTGGGAGAATATGATAATTAAAGTAGAAAATGACTTTTTAACTATCGAAAAATGATTTGGTGATGACACAATACTCTTACGTTAAATGTTGAGAACACGAAATCTGTATCATTATCATTCTATAGCAGTAACTTACCAAATATGGGACCCCTTGAAGTTAATCCGAGCCTAAACATACCTGAATCAGAAACAATAAAATATTTAGAAGTGATCGTAGATAGAAACGTGAAATGAGACTCGCATATTGTATAACATAAGATTGTAAAAAATCAGAGGCACATTTTTTATTTAAGCACTTGAAACATTTTTTAGACAAATAATCTAAAAATAATATATTTTCCTCTGATGCAGTCGCAACTGTTGTATGGAATTATAGAGTAGAGTGGACTGTATGATACACATTTAAATAATTTATATTAAAAATTATGTATGGCAAGCCGTTTACTTACTCCACAAATATATTGTTTTCAAAAATTAATGTATGTGACACAAAGCAACTCTACTTTCTCAGTTTATGAGAGAGAATAGAATCTTTGAACTACGCTTATTCTACTAGAAAAAAGGGAGTACAGTTGACAGACCAAAGTGTAACAAAACTGTTGAACAACGTAGTTCTGATTATTTAGCTCCCAGACTATTTGAGAAAATACCAGATAATATTAGGTAGGTTAATATGCGACCTACAAAAGCACACCTTCGTGTATATGGTCGTCCACCACTTAAGGGTGAGTGGCCAGCTCAATGGAGATGGGGTGGTTCTAATTTTTTTTTGTTTTCACAATATCGTATATTACGACACGATAAACTTTAGTTGTTCAAGGGCGCCAGACAAATTTTCCCCAAACCAAATCACCCAGATAGATTGACTAAATGATCAAGAAAATTTGCCAAACAAGATCAAATAATAAACATTCAGTTAAACAAATGGTGGTTTATTCTAATATTAATAGTTATTAATGACAATTGGAAAAGGTATTGCAAAAGTTTAAATACTAAAGCTGACTGTTAAAATAAATATAAGTAGGGAAGTAGTGTCAACACAAAAGCCAAGCGATTATAAGCATGAAACAATAGTCCTGAAAATTAAGAGCGTGGGAAAATAAGCATAAATAATATACCTATAAGTATAAATAAGCGCGCGAAGAATTTGAAACGCTAGGTAGTAGAAGCGTCGCGTGAGCTCAGGCGCATCGGCTTATTCTAACAACACCTTATTAGTAAAAAAAATAGTAGATAATACCATATAACGTTACGCCTTAATTCTCGGTTAAAGATTGTCTGAAATTCTCGTGGCTACGGATTGACCGAATTTGTGAATATTATACTAAGTGAGACAAGCTAAGCAAAATATAAAACAATAAAAAAATTGTAATAAATGAGGGAAAAGTAAGCAACTACAAATAATTAATCTAAACATAACTATAAGCAGCATGCAAGTAAGGTAAATTAATAATAATAAGCAACATTTACTATAAAATATTAATAGCGATCAAGCAAATAAGCTAAATAATATTATGCACCAATGAACTACTACCAAACAGTTTAACTATTAGTGAACTAATGAATAAAGTTTCAGTAAAATTTACTATTGTATCAATATAAAAAAATGCATCCAACCACTCAGGTAATAATATAGTAAAATGTGTAAGTAAGCAAGATAGCAAAGCAATTAGGGAACTTGCGTGCTTCCTAGGCGGCGATGTCGCAGCAATTCTTCGCCAAATACGAGTGGAACTCTAGCAGGAGTAGGAGGCTACCAACAACACTCAGGTAGGTACAAAACCCAGGTTGGTACAACGGCATTGCAACAACCTTCTTAAACTGCTTTCAATTGGTTCAATACAAAATTTGTCCAAGATAAGAACCACAGCATATGGTAAGAACCCTAAATGCAATGAAAAATAAAATAATCAGATTGCATTGTCACCATCACAATAATAACAATTAGTGAAATTAACAAAACTCAGTGCATAAGCACCTAGGAAATTAAAAATACACGTGTTTGTATATTTGTCAAGTACAAGCGGTATGAGCAGTACGGCAACGCCGCAATCGAGCACATGGTGAGAAAAATTTTCGAAATGGACACAAAATATTTTATGAATAACACAATTCGGAATAAATAGAAATATAGACTTAAAACTACTTACCCTAGAGTAAGGGTTCTTAACAAAAGTACTGCACCACAGCTTCTAGTAAGATCGTAGGAGTAGCGAATATAGACCTTACGGTAGCTGTAAATAGGACCTGTTTTAGAATCTTTCCAGTATACGACGGAGGCAATTTCGGTTAAAGTGGATTGAATTCAAAACTTACCGGACTCGTAAAAGTTGCAATAGACTTTGTTCAATAAGTGGCTTGGTGTGAGAATAAATCCTTTCTTCAGAAAGTATCTGCTTCAGATTATCACAAATTTTCCACCAATGAAATTCAAATACCAATGAAATCCAAAGCAGCAATAATTGTTTTGAAAAATATTAATCCTCCTAGGAGATGATGCGAAATCATCAAAATTCTTCAAAACTACCCTCACACACACAATGCTAGTCACGCCATGTCCCGGAAGAAGAACTCGAAAAATGGTCTCCTTCAAAAAACTGTCCTTACCCACCATTGGCTGAACACTAGCCAATCAGGTTTGTAGACATGAAATTAGGCACCTAATAATTATAGAAGTATACCTAAACTGACTAATAAAGTATATTATAATTTCTGCAGTTACGAAACATACTAAACATGCAAATTTATAGTGTAACTCTTAAAATTAGGCAAATTGGAAAAAATCGTGGAGACAGAGATTTCTTGCACAAGCCGACAACAGCGCTTGGCGCAGAATCAGATCTGACTTTGACCGGAAAGCTGAATTTCGTGAAGACGAAGAAGACTGCGGCAAATGTTAAAATGTCAAAGCCAAACGACAACAATAAGAATATAACCCTTAAATAAATAATTAATACACAACAGATATTCTCCATAGATCCTCATGATTTGGAACATTGCAGGTAAGTTATTATTCTTATTACACCCCATTAAATAAATCCCAATTCACGAATTACAGTGTGAGACAATAGTGTTTGTTTACAATCAGAGGTTATTTTTATTTTAGGTTTGGGAATAAAACAAGGTATGTCAGGATGGTCATGACATTATCTAGGTGGTTTATACTTATGTAATACGAGGATGCTGCAATAATTGATTCGTCTTGTTTATATTTATCTTCAAGGTAACAACGAATAAATATTATTTACCGGCTAAGGGCTAAATTGATAAATTAATTGTTTTAGGCAATACACAATACACCGCGGTTGAATGGAAGTTGCCACCACCTATGAGGAATAAATGTACCTGAAGTTGTGAAATGGCTTAAATAATGCTAAATAAATTATTGAACGTTACAAATACTTTATTAAATGTTGGATTTTAAATTCTGGAAGATATATATTTGATGCATTTGTCAATCAAAATGTTTGATATCAAAAAAAAATTTGTATAAATTAAAACAAAAAATACTTACCTTGTTATGCATCCGTATACTTAGTTAGCTAAAGCTTCTGTGAATTCTAGTTTATTTTTTTTAACATAGTGTGTATGCATAGTGCATTTCTTTCTTAAAAGTGCATTGAATTGTAACTGAAATCGTCATTAGCTAGAGATTGATTTTATAATTGCCTAATTTTTTTCGCCCTTTAGTTATGCCCACCTTTAAAATAAAACTAATTTATGTAATTTTCTATTTCCGTACAAAGACATTTATTTTAAAGGCTCTAATCTAAAACGGTAGATGATGAATTATTAACACTGTGCGTGATTTATCAGAATAAAAAATTATGCTATATTGACAAATAGGGTGTTGATGTTACTGCAATAAAAAAGTGAACAAGGCAATTTCATTGAATTACCTAACTCGAACCGATCAAAGATTACTTATATGTATTTCGCACTAGAATGACTATTCCATTTTTCGAGAAATAATATATTTATGTGGAGAAATACAATAATATATCACAAAAGAGTGCCTTCTATTGAATAGATCCTTTTTCCATGAACCTAATATTACAAATGTCCTGACATAATACGTGAATTAAATTGACGCACGAAAGGAAATGAGAAAAATGACCTAATGTCATTGAAAAATATCCCCACATATGTTACCCCGACGATCCTTTTATGCAGAAAAAGCCATGGAGTAGGTAGTTTTTGAACAAATCGCCAAGTATTATAATAAATCTGACGTAATCCCGGCATTTCTTATCTTTCCATCATGAATAAATATAAAGGCGAGCTTCCGGAGTTCCTCAGCCACCCCAAGGATTATTATTTCGGCCGAATTTCGATTCGGCGAGAAAATATTTTGATGAATAGAATGCGTTCAGAATAGCAGAGAATTCCCCGACGCTACGCCGCTCCGGTGGGTATTCTGGAATTTCCTTTCTGCTCCCCCAGACCCCTCACTGATATGTATGGAATACTATTATATAATTCAATAATTAACAATTAAAATACATTTCAAAATTAAAAAGTACGGTATATGTATTAATTAAGATTCTATGATTAAAATTTGATCCGCTATACTCTGCAAAAGAGGTTGAAGCCTAAATAAGATTTTTCATTGTTTAATTGAGGACGTGCAAAATTTGTGTGCTTATGGTTTAACACACTGTGAAACTACAAATACAGAGTGTTTCAAACAAAAAGTTACAAACTTTAGGACTAGGAATGAATAAGCGATGAAAACATAAGATAGGAACTGCTGCCCAAAAACGTGCCATTTAAGCACTAGAGCTTTCTTATATATATTTTATTAGCACAAACAAGTTATGAGGGTTTAGATAAAAGCGAAGTGGTGCAATGTTCACCCAAACTGTCCTCAAGTACCGATATTTCATTCTAAAAAACCCTTAAGTACTAAATTTCGTGCAAAGCATGCTAATAGATAAATAAGATACATATTTACACCTTGCATAAATGTTAAAAATTTTGGTTCTCAAGACTTTACGACACTACTGGTGAAAAACTCTAAAAAAACACGACCAGGTCCATACAAGATACGTAATTTTAGCAAATTACTTTTGATCCTAAGCATATTTCCCGCTTGAAGTGTGTAATCAGTTGAACGTGGAATACACTGATATATGAAGATCATTCAATAGGACCCACAGAATTTGTATGTGTTTGTATGGAGCCTAAGATCGCCATTTTAAGTGAATCTTATAGCCGATCGTTTACTTAACAATAAGACATTTATGACGTTTTTGGGAGAGAGGGGTTCGTTGGAGTAAGTCATGTAACCAACATTGGTCGCTTTAGAATTTAGTATCGCAAGCACATTAATACATAATAGTTTTATATTGAAAAAATATACAGGAAGTAAATACATAAAATATAACAGTATGACAATCAGCTGACAGTCAGTCACTACAAAAAACTAGGATACTAATTATAGTATGCTGTACGAAGATCTACGGTCTTACGATCTTGCCCCACGTTGGGCGCCATTTGTGCCATGTTCTTGGGCGGGTTCGTTGGAGTAAGTCATGTAACCAACATTGATCGCCTTAGATTTTAGTATAGTTACATAAGCACAGTATTACACAACACAACTAAATAGTTTTATATTGAAAAGATGTACAGCAAGTAAATACATAAAACATAACGGTATGACAATCGCCACTAAAAAAAACTAGAATACTAATAATTATAACATGCTGTTCGATGATCTAGCGTTTTACACATTGCCATTAAAATTCTGTAAGTTAAAAGTTTTTTCGAGTTTTTTACGTGTAAGCATTGTGTCGCAAAACTTTTAAGAATACGTAATCGATATAACATATTTTTAGCACTTATGACTGGTACACATTTGCACATTTTCGGACAGGAGTTCATATCTGATATTCTCATATCTTACTATGCCCCAAAGTTTGTAACCCTTCTTTGAAACATCCTATATAATGGATCTGTATAATATTTATGAATAATAATTTTTTATCCCATTCCGTGTTAAACTCTGTATTTTATATCCCTACTGCTGACTGATTGTACACAACTGGCAGTATACCAGCATACAGTGCACCATTTTGGTCGCGTTTCTTGTTATATTCGATTAATTCTCGTTCGCGGTAGTTCTCAAAAATACTACGTGTTTACATTATTATCTTTCTATTTTGTTTTTCTTGTGACTCATGTCTTCTGTTCAATACGAGTATTGAAACATATATTTCACTTTTCTCAAATATTACAGGGTTTAAATTTTAATGTGCTCATATTGACCTCACGCTTATCTGCAACTTACCTACCTACTCCTCATACAAATCTCTTAAAAGTATCCCCTCTATTTCAAGCATGTTCTAATTATTCAAGAGTTGCAACAAATTTAGATATTTATAATTATATTGAATTTTGCATGCGAACTTAATTAGTAATGCGCTGCTTCTGGTTGTACTATTACATGATAAATGTGACTTTTATTTTATGTATACGTATTTGTTTTGATATTGTCGTTTCCTGTATTTTATTTGAAAACAGTTTATTTTCAATTTATAAAACTGTGTGGTAAACTAATTTTAGATTAAAAAGGATTTTGAGTGACGGTATCTCTTTTCAAAAACTTGAATACTGTAATCTTAAAAATTAGAATATAAACTTTTGTCACAAAGTAATCTAAAGAATTACTTCCTTTGCGATTGAACGCAGCTGACTACCCTGTATATTGTAACAATTGTTTATCTTCTGTTAACTACGGCAGAATTTCTAACAGTTTTATGAAACTCCGTAAATGATTACGTTGGAAATACACTATAAACGAGGAATCAACGAAGGAGAACGTCTAGAGCTCTCAAGACCATTCTTGATAGGAGACCCTACAATCTTTAATAATCTCCTACTTCTGCCTTCTCGGACATCAGTCACTTGGCTTTTTGCCTCTCGTTTGTCGACATCTCTTTTTGGTGTTTGTCCCTTATTTATTTGTCGGAGCGCAATCATTCCGGAGAGTCCTTTGGAGATGGCCGTTATTAATTTATTTTATGTCCAGGGAAACAGCATGTGTTGAGGAAAAGCCATTACTCAACCAGAGATTTGTCTATACTGATTTATTTTAGCCGTAATGGACGTCCTTATTTTTTATTTTCTTCGAAAAAAATGCGATATCGGGTAACATTTTCATCGCTCCCTTAAGGCTTCGTTGGAAGAAATCGAAAATATTTCAAAAAGTAAATTTAATATTTTCGTTAATATGCAATATCACCAATAAAACAAGCATCGCATTGACAAACTTCTTAATAGATTTACGAATAATTATGAATCGATGACGTGATTTTCTAAATTTTATTAAATCTGAATTAATTTTTATCAATTTTTAATTTAATGGAGTTAACATAAACCTCTACATTGAAAGAAATATGGTTCATATCATTAATGATTGACGATTATTGGACAAAAGTTTATTAAATAAATGATTCTATTTGTTAATATAACCAGGCATAAACTAGCTACGCAAAATTTATCTGTGATATAACGTACATTTTCTGATTACCTTACAACTGTGTTCATTAAATCATTGTACTGGAATGCATTGTATAAATAAATATTTTTACATTAGCCATGTTGATTAACAACGAGTTTTACATATATTCAATGAATGTTTAAATTGAATATATGAAAACGTCTATCAGTTTTGAAAGAACAAACTTGATAATATATTTTCATAATATCAGTTAAATAAAAAATATTAAGTAACAAACTGTACATTGTTTCAATGATTGAGTTTATATTTTTTTATTTTGATGAAAATATAATGAAGTATTCATTTGTTCGTCTGACGTAAGTCATATGAATTCTTGCCGCAACTATAAGTGTTATTACCAAAAAGAATTTATTGTCATTTTATATTTTCTATTTTTTATCACTAGGTACTTATTCCATTTTTTATCTATTTATCTTTTTTTTCAAAGAAACATATATGTACCTGCACATACTTACTTTAATACAACCAATTAACAACACATTTACGTTGTAAATACTAACTTTCTATACCTAGTTAATACCTATTATTCATATGTTTTGTTACTTTTGACCCATACCATTGTGTAGGTTTTAACAACGAACTCTCTCTATTATTTGTTAATTCTACATCAATATAACCTAAAATGAAGTAATTTTTCACCACCCCGTATGCGACATTGAAAGCCGGCCGACGCTCGAACTCCAGCCAGCGCGAGGGAAACCGCGAGAACCGAACGCGCATCGAACCGCGCACCAGAGACTCTACCGCTGCGGAGATATGACGTAGGATGCGCGCTCGATCCAGCGCGTCCGATTCCAAGTCAACAGCGATATTTTGAAACTTAGAAAATTAAGTACCTGTCCTGGCCCACACCGAGTAGCTGCGTCGTATTCAGTAGTCCGCCCAGCAGATCTGTGAAGAACCGTACTAAATCCAGCCGACCGTCTAGTGCGCAAGCGACATCGTTTCACTAAGAAAGGCTTGCTATTCACCAGAATTAGTACCTGCCAAGCCGCCAGACGAAGCGGTTGTGTCTCCAGTGTTCCTTAGTAAGTTAACCGCCTGAAAATTATTGTAAGTCGCTAAGTGGACGGACCGTAAATTTTAGTCCACAAATTTGAATACCGCCGATTATTCTAAGTTCAAAAGTGACATTTGAGTATAATAGCAAAGTCCGAAAACCGTCCAGTGCGCAATCGCCACTTCCAAACCAGCATTAGGCCTTCCCAACTTGGAGTGGAAGATTCAGTTTCTGAACCGCTAGCGTCGAGAGCCATGATACTATAAACATGTTTATAGTCGAGATCAGTCCTGTACCCCACCAGCCATCCGAAGCAAGTCTTCCGCCACGACGTTAAGACTTAGCGAGGTGAGCACTACAGAGTCAGTACCAGCCGACCGCTCCTGCCAGCTAGACGTGACCAGCAGAGGAAGTGAGTAAGAGGTTGTTAGGGAAAACTTGGCCGATATTAGTTGTGTACTAATCATACTTTGTTTTCCAACTTGTGTATTGTACCACGGCATGGGTGGAGTCGCTGTTGCATTATCCGGTGACTTTTACCTCACCACGCGTTCAGGTTATAGGAGTATACCCTACAAATTGAAACGTGGACCGTAAGTTACGATTGCTACCTGTACCACGACGTGGGTGGAGTCGCTGTCGAATTATCCGGTGACTTTTACCTCGCCACGCGTTCAGGTCATAGGAGAACATCCTATAAGGTGAAACGTGGGTCGTAACTAATAAGTACTTGTTTATTTTCAGCTGCCCGGCCGTGCATTCCAGGAGAGGAGCTGTATCATCATATTTTGTTTTTTTTTATATATATATGTATATATTTTAAATAGTGGCCAAGTCTTTAGTTTTAATTTTAGTTTTTTTGCATTGCTCGCTTGATCGCTTCTTCTTACCTGGCTTAGATTGTACTGTATTGCTTGCTTGTACCCGTTCAGCTGAATTTGTAGTTGCTTATTCCGCTACCGACCGTATTAGTTTTGTAAACTAGGTGTATTGTAATATATGTGTATTAATTTATTCTGATTTTTATTCCTGGAAAAGTCTAACTCCTCCCTCACGACCCTCTGGACATACCGTGTCTTCACTGTAGCCGCCCGAATAGGGGTGTTCTGCACTGTAAACAGAAACTGGCGCCCGAGGTTACCGCCACCGCAGCTCACGCGTCATAGTGACACCGTGTCGCACTGCTGAAGCGACGTAGGTACGTCACAAACTTTAATTACTTCAGTAATATTTTTCTTTAGTAAATAAAATGTTAGGGAAACATAGTAAGCCAATTTATGCAACTTTGCTAAATTTTTTATTTATCCGGGTTTACAAAAATATGTTCCTTTCGCATCTAATCTCCTTTACATCTTTCTTGAAAATTAATAAAGATTCCCCCATTTTATATTTTCCAGCCATTTCCGAGACACCCTGTATAACTAGAGTGAATTCAACATCATGACTTTAACTAGAATAGAATACCTAAACTTATCATTCGACCTCCGTACCATCCAATTTCGTTCTGGAACAAAATTTACCGCCCCATATCCACCAGATAAAACAAATAATTTGGAACATGCTGTACATTTTACGATGCTCTCCGCAACCTACTTAATCAACATCTGAGTAAGGAATTTAATCTAGTAGAAACGGTTTAAAAGCACGCGTTTATAACCTACGAAATTTGAAACTAAATCCCCGAGGATGCTACGCCGAGGAACGGAGAACGGATACTCTCTCGACCCGCAGAAGTAAATAAAATGCCGAGGAGACGGTCAAGTGTACTGCCGAGTTTATTGGGTACCGATAATTAAAGTTGAGGATGCCCGAATTGAGGAAGTGTGTGGGTTAGTAAAACTTTACGGCCCCTTTGTTTTGTACAAACCGTATTACTCTGTTACTGAAAGTTACTTGACGCCGCGCCATTGCCACTTAAGGAATTGTTTTTGACAAACGTTTCAAAATAGTATACTTATCTATTTTCTTGTTCAACCGATGCCGTCACATATGAGACTGGTTGAAAACACTCCTAAAAATGTATTCTCTCTAGCCATGTCAAAACACAGCTAGACATCTTCTCGATATCCATAGGATTTTCGTAAGCATTCACACACGCATGTACGAAGCATGTCATACTGATGAAAATCGTTATACTAAACAAACAATTTTGGGTACGTCCAATGTTTAAAAGAAGAAAAGTACGTTGGACGCTGTACAAACAACTTGTGTACATGAAAACAGCTTAGTGGAAAAATTATAAAGCTCACTATTTGCACATACTAATCCAACTAGCTTTTCGTCACGTTGTCTCAAAATTTTTCCAATGAACTATTTTCTCACTATGGGATCTGTTACTATTAAGATATACATTTACACACTATACCATGTCTGTCAAGCACATGATCAGCATCGATTGAGATACCAATCAGATATTTCTTTCACAACATTGTCCAATGCGTGGCAGGTAGAACGTATTTATATAAAGATGACTAGTAGTTTAAATTTCTATGCTCATTAATTGTGCCAGGAAACTGCTACTCCACATCTGCTAGATTTTCGGAAGACATTCTCACATGTGTACTTGAAACATGTACTATTCTTAATTTGTTTAGTTTGAATACAGTTTAATGGAAACATTGTAGAATTCACTATTTTCACATACTAATTCAAGTAGCATTTTATTATGAGTGTAGGACACAATTTTCTCATTATGAAGACTGCTACCCCTAAAATACAAATACAGACAATGTCTGCTAAGCATATTTCCTTCAGAACATTGTCCGAGGCATTGCATTGCATGCTGGTACCATGCAGATCATATACTTACCCCGTCATAATCGTGGACCAAAAAACCTATTTATGTAATGATAAATAATATTTACAGGTATATTGTCCAGCAGAAGCCTGGCAGTATAATGCGAATAGTCCTGAAGGACCATTGCGATAAAGTAAGTCGCAAAGAAAAAATAATAAATATTCTATAAATCCCATTGGTTAAAAAGTACAAAACATAAAAGTCAACAGCGCAAGCATCTGTTAACGCATTAAAATTTAAGGTTCAGTATTCTAAACAGTTTACGAAATAAAACTGTATAATAAATTAAAAAATGCTTTGACATTAATAGTTATTTATGCAACAAGTGCAAAAAGTAAGCGTTTATTGCACGCGACGTGAAGTTGTCCTACGAGGCCATAGGCCGAGTAGGACAGCACTTTTTGTACGAGTTGCATACAATATTTTTTCTACGTTCATGCAAAAACCAAAAAATGTTATTTAGATGACACTAAGTCTAGAAAAATGTGACGTCGATTTGAAGGTTTATGTTTGTCATGATGACAAAACGCTGCAGGAGAATGACAGATGAGTGTAATAAACATTTTATTGCTCTAGAGCAATAAAAAACCACTTTTTCCACTAAATATAGTTCAATAAAGTATTGTTTTTTGCATGAACGTAGAAAAAATAATTAAGGTACTATTATTTTTTGCAATATGTATAGCATAAAAAAAAATTTGTGTCAATAAAAACACTAACAATGTTGTATAATTGCTTTGTAAGAGCCAAGCTGGAATATTGTGCAGTTGTATGGAGTCCGTTTTATGTCAAATATATACAGATGATAGAGAATGTACAGAAAAAATGTATAAAGCATGCTACTTTTATAACAACTGGCCATTACGCTGCAACATAAGATTATCATATTATGTTAAAAAATTATAATCTGTTGACATTATACAATAGGCGTGTCATTCAAGGTATAATTTACCTATATAAGCTAATTCATTATAATATAAAGGATGAAATCATGTTGAGTAAGATCAATATTAGTATACCCTGTCAAAAGACACGTTACTATAGGACATTTTATTACGAAATAGCTAAAAGAAATTATGAACTAAGATCTCCATTAGTTACTATGTGTGGAAATTTTAATAACTTGCAAATGAAATGTGATATATTTGGTGATAATTGGACCGTCCTCTTAAAAAACTTGAGAGCAAGGCTGCAATGATATATAAATAAATAAATAACTTATATTTCAGAATTGACGTATACCTACATTACTTGTGTATCAGAAGCTTGCTGTTATAAGAACTACATCATATGAGCACGAAATTTCAACCATTCCAACAAATTCACTCGCCACATAAAACCAGATGATAGTATTGGACGATACGCATCTACATATTTGAGTATCGATAATTTAGGTTGCGATACGTGATGCCTTACATTGATACCTCGTTTCAAAGAATTTTGACAAATCAATGTGTGAGAGGCAAGTATCGGTACAACCTATATACAAATAAATAAAATTTATAAAACACTGTTTCAATAATTACTTTTAATACTGTTCATTGTGAACTCATTTCTGCGATGAGTTTCAGTAGGTACGCAATAAAAAATGTAAATTCTCGGAAACGGCTGTTTCAAGCTACACCTACTATACCCAACCGCCAAAAATCTAGAGAGTAACTCATGTTATAAACCTACTCACAATTTATAGCAGTCGACAAAAAGAAACATACATGGTGCCCGTATATTTTCCATATAAAATCGTGTGTCGCATATCTCTGAGAGCATATCCGATTACACAGCTTCTGCTGCAGTAACTACGCATGCGCCGCAGCAAGTATGAATGCGCCAGATCGAAGAAGGTAGCCATGTTCTATTTCGTCCGCTAAAATGGGCGGATATATCTTTTGGACGGGCAAAATTTCGGGTATATCGTTCCCCTAATTTAATTATAAATGTAATAGCTCTACACCGTATTATCAAAATCGGAAAGAAGTGAGGGATATCGTATGATGACATGTATGCAGGGTTTAGGACGCGAGGTGAAAATATGAGCGTAAGTGATGTTAAAGTATGTAGTTCATTAACAATAATGAATCTGTTGTACAAACATTTTTATTTACCAAAGTGTCAAATATGAACATTTTTAGCAGAGTAACAAATTTACACGTACAGGTAGCGCTATTCTCCATTAATTTATTGCAGGTTAATCGGAACTCCTGAATTTTAAAAACTTTTGCATTTTAAAGGTATATGAAAAAGTTGTCTTCTCATTTGATAAGAATTCTACTTGGAACCGTTGTGTAAAGAATAAAAATGTATACAACATATTAACAAATTTTTAATGATTTCTGTTGTATTTACTCCATTTTATATAATACAGGAGTAGTTGGCCGCAAATAAATGTCAGTTCACATTCTAATTTCCCTTGTTTTGCCAACAATAATGAGTAGCAGTCACTTCGCAGCTGATGACCGAGTCGTCTACTCTCTCCCCCACATCTCCATCCGGTGGCAAATTATTCCAGGTCGCTGATTTCACTAGGAGATCGTACTTTTGCATAAACCGTTCCCTTTAGGATCCAAAGATCCAAGGGGTTTCCGCTATGCCGGATTCCATTATAAACAGGCGATGTTTTATTCGAAACTAAATCAAATGTTATGAACTCAGCCGGTTTATTGAAAGAAGTGCCTCCTGGTACAGGGAGTTGGTCGACATTTGCCGTTTGTTTTGTGGAAACTTCTAGGAAACTTTTCCGTTTTATGTCCGCATACCGGAATTTCAATGCTGGATTCGGAGGATATGGGATGGACCAAATTGGTTGAAGGTGTATTTTTTACCGTTTTTCCTTTGAATATACGTAATCAATATTTTTTAAATGCATCATCCTCTTGTGAAAAAATGATGACTATAAAATATTAAAAAAAAATCATATATTGTTTATTTAAATTTATAAAAATCAGAAGAACTCAATGAATAAAATTAATGTATTATTTCTAAAAAAATGTAAGTTTATCATAATATTTTAGTAAAACAGTTCCGCATTATGTCAAAAAAAACTAGTTAAATGGAAAGTTTTCTATAATTTTATTTTTCTTTAATGTTCAATTTTGGCGTCTCATCATTTTTAGGTGAAAAAGCGTAATTTTGCAAAATTGGCCATAAAATAGTTATTTATGTAACGAGTGCAAAAAGTAAGTGTTTATTGCACGCGACGTGAAATTGTCCAACGAGGCCGTCAGGCCGAGTAGGACAACACGTACAGTTGCATACAATATTTTTTCTACGTTCATGCAAAAACCAAAAAATGTTATTTAGATGACACTAAGTCTAGAAAAATGTGACGTCGATTTGAAGGTTTATGTTTGTCATGATGACAAAACTCTGCAGTAGAATGACATAATAAAGTGCAATAAAGAACCAGTTTTTCCACTAAATATAGTTCAATAAAGTATTGCGTTTTGCATGAACGTAGAAAAAATTAATTAATGTAAATATTTACTACATTTTGTAGCAAACAGGGCCGTTCCTGTGCGGGGTGCTGGTGGTGCCCCTGCACCAGGGCGGCCGAGCTATAAGGGCGGCCAATTCAGCTTTTTTTACTTACTTTTCCTCCCTTTTTCGGGGAATTCAGTTGCACAGAGTAACCTCAAGTATAGGCACACACAACACATTTAATATCTAACAAAGGATATTTTATTTGATTAATTTTTAAATATATAATATATACTAAATTTGTTTATTTAGAATTATCATAATGTAGTTATTTATACTAATTCTTAAATGCAATTTAATACAAATTAGTTTAAATGGTGGGTATAAAGAAAGTTACTATCTCAGAGATCTAATCTTCTTTTAAGGGGTTTTCAAATAAGTTATAAATTGTGTATTTTTATAATCTGTATAATTTTTAATTACCTAAATAGCTAACGCTGAGCACCGTTGTAGCCGGCTTCTTATACTATTTTTATTTTGCATCAAATATAATATATATTTTATTTTTCCTTCAGAGTTCTGAAGATTACCAAGTAGTGTAGTAATAAGAAATAAGGTAAGTACATAAGACAGAAATAAAACTACCTGACTTGTAAAGAAGGTTTTTAGTATTTAATTTAACCTATTATGTTGCAGTAATAAATAGTTTAAGTAAATTCTACATTTATAGGGCAATAGTAATAAAATAATCGGGGAATTTCCAGGTGATTCGAACGAAACGATTTAGTACTGGAAACTCTTGGGTACTTGGAATTTTACTTTATTAAGGGTGTTTATAATCCTTGTCCTTATTTTATTAGGTTATTCCTGGCCTTTAAATATAGGTGAAGTAGCAAGTTTAGAGATAGTTGTGTAAATGTCCACGTAGAAGTACATACCTCTTGTACAATCATTTCTGTAAATAAACTTATATTAAGTAATTCAACAAGAACCTTCAACATATTATTTTAGCATGTCTGAAAGAAAAACGCAAAGGAAGTCGGGACATTTTTATCGTTTATCAAAGAAAAATAAAGAAAAACAGAAAGAAAAATTAAGAGGAGCTTTTGAGAAATATCTGAACAAGCAGGAATCTACTGTGGTCCAAGACATAGAAGAGAGGCAAACTGAAAATCAAACTGAAACAAGTGCAAGTCAACATACAAATAAAGAAACCGTTAGTAATACAGGAGAGGAGAGTGAGACCGACAGTCAATTTGAAAATAGAGAAGTAAGTGCAAGCCAATCTCCAAATAAATACACCACGACTGATACAGATAAACAATCTGATGAAAATATCTCTACACTCAATGATGTCAATATGGAGTACATGCAAGAAGCGACTTCCAAATTTGACGTTGAAGATCCAGCTACGTGGCCCGAAATAATATCAAATCGGGAAATAGAAATTATCATTGGGAAAGAACCAGTACAAAAGAAATCCGTTGATTTTCCATTAGACGATGGTGGACGTAGATTTTCTCCAAATTATTATTTAAAAACATTAGAGAATGGAGAAAGGGTTTCTAGGTCCTGGTTGGTCTATTCAGTAAGTGCTAATGCTGCCTTTTGCTTTTGTTGTACCTTGTTCAACAGACATAAAGTAGCTTTATCGTCTAACGGGTTTTCTGATTGGCGACATCTTTCACGACATATACCTTTTCACGAAAATAGTACAGGACATATTGAAAGTTCTACAAAGTGGTTTGAACTGAAGTTAAGACTTTCTTATAACCAGACAATTGACAAGACACAACAAAGTTTTTTCGAAATGGAAAGGAAGCGATGGAGAAATATTATTGAGCGAATGGTGGCAATTGTACAGTATTTAGCAGGACAATGCTTAGCTTTTCGTGGAGATAGTGTTAGACTATATGAGCCAAATAATGGAAATTTTTTAAAGGCGGTAGAAATGGTTGCTAAATTTGCTCCTATCATGATGGACCATGTAGAGAGAATTCAAAAATCCATAAAATTGAAGAGTCACATGCCACACTACACTGGAGTACATTTTCAAAATGAAATCATAGAGTTACTCTCCTGTGAAATTTCGAAGAAAATTACTTCAATCATAAAAGCATCGAAATATTATGCAGTTATTTTAGACAGTACACCAGATAGGAGTCACATAGAACAAATCACATTTATTGTTAGGTGTTTTGATTGTAACTCTGCTAAAATTCAGGAATTTTTTCTTGGATTCTATCCGGGTTTGAATACTACAGGTGAAGGCCTAACAGAGTTTCTAATAAACAAACTCTTACCACAGTATAATCTGGACATTCAAGATATGAGAGGCCAAGGTTATGACAACGGCTCTAACATGAAGGGGAAAAATATTGGTTTACAAAAGAGAATTTTGGATATCAATTCGAGAGCAATGTTCATTCCTTGTGCAGCCCACACACTCAACCTAGTAGTAAATGATTCTGCCAAGATAAATGGAGAAATCATATCGTTTTTTGATATAGTACAAGAACTTTATAACTTTTTTAGCTCGTCAACATATCGATGGGATATTTAAAAAAATAACATTGTTAACCTTACTTTAAAACCACTAAGTGACACTCGATGGGAGAGTCGAATTAATGCCCTTCTCCCACTACGAGTATTAATATTATAAAAAGTTTGTCTGACATAGAGAATGATTTAACCCGCGATGCAAAAACGAAGCAAATGGCTCATTCGTTAAGAAATAAATTAGAAGATTTCAAATTTATTTTATCTGTGATCATTTGGCACGATTTACTAACTAAAGTAAATGTGGTGAGTAAAATGTTACAAAATCCACAATTAACGCTAAACCAATGCGTAACAGTTTTAAATGACTTAAAATTAAATCTAGATGAAAAACGAACTGATGAGGTATTCAACTGCTTAGTGAAAGATGCTAAAACGTTGGCAAATGAATGTGGCATTGCTGCAGAATTTCCAACTATACACGCCTCTGGCCGGGTCACGCATTTATGGCACTCTACACACCTGTGCCCTATGCCACGGATTCTGTTTAAGTACTTAATATGTAAACGTACTTACTTTGACAATAGAGCACAAGTTATCTCCGCAATTATCTCATTACAAATGTATCTATAACTGGTTAATTTTTTACAATTTGAATTCGACTACTAAACTACACTGATTGTGTGTTTTCGAATTTAAGAAATTAGGGCAACGTAGGCCAAAAGGAAGTATTTGGGCTTATTATAATATTGAACAAAGAAGCAACACAGGTAAGTGTGTTTGTTTTTTGTGCCAATGTTTTATAAAAATTCCATATGGTTTGAAAACAGAGAAACTTATAGTCTTCAGACTCAAGTGTTTAGTTACCATACTGGTACCATTAGGTACTTACATATTACCATTACAGTTTGTGTTTCCAGAACAGCATAAATTAATATTTTATATATTTATTGTTAAAATTCACAAACATGAAAGTTTCATTAAAATTTCAATGTAAAATTCAAAATGTAGGAAATTGAAATTTACCCATCCTTTCTAAGGGGGTAAATAGGGGGTATGCGAGACGTAGTAAGAAATGAGTGAGAGGAACTTGGTTCCCATTTGAGGTATCTTTAATTGTTAATGTGTCGAGGCTCTTTGCCCTAGCAGACACTTTTAAACAGCTTATTGTGCATCTCAAAGTAGATAGTCTTTTGTTATTATTATTGACTTTCGACAAAATTACTACAATATGGATAGGTGTTTTAAAAGTATATGCCTCCAACGGGATTGTAATGCATCTCAATACTACCTATCCTCTCGATTATTACTGGTCATCGCATAATTATTTGCGGAATTTGTTTAAGGATGACGCTCGGTGGCATCTCCCTAAAACGGATTGTTACTAAATTTTAATATGATATCTGGTCAGTGTGACATTAACCATGGTATTCATTTATTAAACTATAATTTATTTTTTGCATTCTCTCTTTATCATATTTTTTTGCTTTATAATAACCATTTATTTTTGTTTTTGTAATAATTTCTTATTCAAGTACCTATTTGCTTATATGTAACATTTTAAATATGTTGTTACTATTTACTGATTTTTTCGTTTTCATTTAGCGCACCATTTTTTTATAACTTTTTTTGTCCTGTATGTCCTGTAGTTTATGCGAACATCGTCGATTACTGTTAATATTGTTGCTATTATTAGTATTAACAGAATTTAATTCCATAACAACATAAGAAGTTTAAAAATTTATCGCCGTGAAGTGCACCTTGCATTAGTGGCCTAAAGATGTCGTCAGACGTCGTCTGTAGATGTTAAATAATATTTTATGTGTGAAGTGTTATCGTGTGGCAGCGTAATATCAAAGACGTTTCCCGAGTCCACAAAATATTATGCTGAATACTTTTTGAACCACATTGAACAACTGTTATAATGCCATGACGGTAAACGTGTGACAGTGTTGTTATGTATTTGTGTACATTTGCGTGTATTTTGTTGTTATCCTTTGTGTTTTTTTCCCGACGTAGGTAATCCACCTGGTTATGACCACCAAACCAAATAGGTACCTCGCTTTACACAAAAAGAACGGTCGAGGGAAGAAGAAGTCCACAGCAAGTACAAACATTTTTTCAGGTTCAAGTAAGAAAACAGAAAGTGATAACTTTCTTAAAATCTCTCCAAATATCAATCCTGAAAATAAATATTAGTAAGGTAGGTGCTGCGTCCCTGTGCTACCATACCGTAATTCTCATTAAATCATTAAATAATAATCTACATTTCATTTTCAAAGCGGCTTAAACTGATACACGTGTCAATATGGTGACCTGTCACCACAAAGTATATTTTGTGCCTGTCACTACGTTGGACACCTTTGACCTTGGCGGAATATACCTAATCTCGCGGCTGATAGAAGGTCAGTGACGGCGATAAATAAGGATTTAATATAGTTTTGAAAAAAAAAGTATTTCGCTTTATAAATAAGTTTGGAATTTTTTTGAAGGGTGATTCCGTCAATTCTTATTTTTCCCTATCCCGTATTAAAATATTTATACTAAGTCATAGTTAACCCAGTATAAGCGCATCGGTTTTAACCCCAAAGTTCGGTTTATATTAAGCAATCGAACGTGAGTCGTACACGAATGACTGAAACGTCAAAGTAGAGATTTGACAGTTTGAATTGTTTTGAAATATATTTGTTGTGAATCAAGCAGTGACAATAAAGTTTGTTTTCTACGTGACGTATTTCAAGGCGTTCAAGGAGGTTACAATATTATGTGAATATTTTCTCCCAGATTTGTGTCGTAATCCTTATTAAAAATATATAAACACTTGATAAACAAGTACGTAGTTACAAATGATGAAGTGACTACATAGAAAATTGCCTTATGAAGTCAGTCGAAATATTCTAGAAATTTACTTTTATAGGTTATGTTTTAATTGTGTAATTTGAGATAAACAGGAGCTGCTTCAAGTGTTAGTAGAAGAAAAAATCAAAAGAAAATAAATAATCTGACCATTTTATCAAGTTTCTTTCTTACATTCATAAAAATCTCAATTCCTTGATTAAATTTAGAAATCATATGCTCGAGACTAAAAAATTATTAGACTCCAGATTTCCCAAAATCCGATAAAAGTATATTCTATAACAAGGTTAGAATGAAAAAATTCGATACGAGTGGAAGATACCACAAGTATCGAATTTTCATTGTAACTGAGTAACAGACTACATTTTCTCACCGACCAAAAACAATTAAATTAAATATAAACAAAATAAGTGATTTATTGAGATATTTGTATTACACTGTATTAATATTTATGTTTATAGTGCTGGTACAATTACTGAAATTAAAAACTGGTGCACTGGAAATATTTTTCAAAACAGATTGATTTAAAGAGGCAGACTTAACAGTCGCGTAGCATGAAGGATTGTAGGTTGAAGGAATGGTTACTAACAAAATATATCCAGTAATTAATTGAAAATAATTGATTTGCTACATTTATTCGATTTTGCAGAGAATTTTCTATGTATCCTTCTGCTACTTGAGAAGACTTTCCACCTCTATGCCTTTAATGTTGTAATATCCGCACCTGCATATATAGTCGCGGCAAGAGTTCGGACGTCTTATGTCATGGTGACGTTACATAATTGTTTTTATTGTCAACGTCATTTTCGATATTTGGTCGCGGTAAAAACAATATCTTTTTGCAATTTAGTGCAATATAATGTAAACTTTTATTGTAGTATATAGCTTTATTATTCTCAGCTGCAGTTTCTTAAATATTTTGATGAAAATACAGGGTTAACTATGACTTAGTACAAATATTTTAGGAGGGGATAGGGAAAAGATAAAAAAAGAATTAACGGAATAACCCTTCAAAAAAATTCCAAACTTATTTATAAAACCAAAAAATTTTTTTTCGATATTATTTTAAATCCTTATTTAACGCCGCCAATGTTAACTGGCTTATTGGTTGCATACTCTACAAGCATGCAACAGTCGCTCATCAGTCAGTATGTGGTCAGTATCGCTGTCATGTTATAATAATTGAATTAATGTGTTTACGTTGTAATTTTGTGATCTTCTTCAGTTTTTAGTGCCTTATTTTAATTTTTAAACGTTTTATAGTTATTAAATAAAGACATTTGTGTTGGGTGCAGATACTTTCCCACAATATAGTTCGCCGGTTTGGTTTTCTAGGTTATGGAACAAAACTGCCGCGTGCCGCGGTTACATTGAAACGTCTACTATCTACTCGTTCGTTCGATTTTGTTATAATAAATGCCTATTTTATCTAATTGTACCTACGGGAAGTATCTTTTATCGGTAGTGAATGACTGTAATGAGCGAATATGTAGTTCTACCAGTTTATAACGAAATAATGGAAAACGAATGCAAAATACTGGAGCTAAGTGGATTAACTGTTACCTATCTATCAGATATTATTACTAATAAGAATATTCATTTTCGTTTCTACATTTAGAAATGCTGCAAAAAACGACGATTGTAGTAGATATTGTTGACAGATGTAAGTTTTATCTATTCACCTAAGCCATCTCAGTCGGTTCTTATCATAGGCACCGACTTTCCGTAGGAAAAAAAGGATTTTGCCCCATTTTTAAATATCGAGCTAAAATTCTGGAATAATTTTTTTATTGTCTTTTAACCCTGTATAATGAATTGTTCGTATGCCGTAAGTCGTCTGAATTCTTGCCGCGAGTATACCAACGTAGTTGCTGAGGTATGGCAGAAACATTATTGTGGGTTGTCTAGATTCGGAAATGTGGCAATTTGACATATTACCTAGTTTATTTATTCCAATCAAGTACGCGTGTACACTTTTTGTTTTGGAAATTAATACAAAAATATCAGCAGAAACATTATAAGGTTTCCAGGTCCAGTATTTTTTTTAAATATTATAAAAATCTGCTGTGATTTTAAACTCTCTTGGTTTTTTAGTTTTAGTATTAGGAATTGAAATTAGTATTGCGGATCCCAAATCTTTAATGTGGGAAATTTTAGTGTTGTTCTTGCGACTAGCTCCCAAAACACCAATGACAAGGGCGATCTAAAAATAAAAACTACATTTTAATAAAATTGCTATTTAAATTATGATTTTTATTAGCTTTGTGGCTAAATATATCTTATCCGGAGCATTTTCTAAGAATTGTTTAACATTTTCGTCTGTAAAAATTTTATATATTACTTAGTTACGTACCTTTCAGAAGAGCGTTTTAAAAAGTTTTAAATTGTTTGTATCTTGAAATATCGATATCGTGTTTCGCATTTATCGTTGCTTTTAGAATTGGATATATTTTCCATAGAGTCGAGTATATCTATTTTTTTATAAATAACCGAAAAATTCAATTCACACATTTTTGAAAAAGGGGTGCGTTTTCATTTCTTCTTGTCAATCCCTTAACAGTGCATAATATTTTTCATATTCATATCTTGATTTTTGCGGCAGCAAGTTCTCGCTTATATTATTTGTAATTTCAGATGAAATATTATCAAACTCTATATCTGATTTACTCGATTTTTCACTCATTATTTTATTTAAATTAAAATTATTCTGAAAATAATATTTATTACGACGCCGCCATTTACACGTGGCACTTACAGTCTTGAAATCCATGGCAATCTAGACGTTTAGTTCAGTTAAGGAACATTCATTCTGTACCTTGTTATAAAATGAAAATACATGCAAAACACATAAGTGTTTTAGAATAAATATTCTTACTCAAGAGTGAGAATGTTTGCATTCCATTATTAAAAATGATTTCGGAATTATTTCGTTCACTAATGGTCGTGAAGTAAAAAATCTTCTGTATCAGAATAAGATAAAATTTCCACACAGTATATTATGTTAACCCGACCGAACACTATCCAAAACCAATCCATCAAAGCCTGATGTTTGGTGTTTCTAAGAAGGAGGCGCCGACTAATAAAATCTAGAATTCGTACAACGGCGTTTCGGAATAAAAGGCATGTTTGGAGAAAAGAGAACTACCCGATCCCACTTCTGATGGAGGATAATCGAGCTGTAGAGATAAAATCTCCACGTATTTAATTAAATAGCTTTCCAGACGCCAGCGACGCCGACGCCAGCCAAATATTTCCCTCTCAAGTTTCTGTTAAACTAAATTACGTGTTTACTAATTGATTGTTCATTTTATTTCGTACTGTATAAACTACCTACATTAACGATAACTCCAATTAAATGAATAAGTAATTCACAAATACAGTCAATTACATCATCTATCTGTATGTTCAAATATTAATTACAATAAATGAAATAAGTAGGTACTACATAAAATTTTCTTTTCTGCGGAAAAGTTTCATTCTTAAATTGTATAAATATATATTATTTTTATAATTTGAAATAATTACTACCTAGCCAGTGAATGTAATTTTACATCACTATACAGATTTGGAAAGTGAGGATCTTGATGGTGAATTGTATTTTGCCGCTTGCGGGCTACACGCATACTTCGACCACAGCGTGTTTGCATCAAGCAGTGTTGCCAGGTGGGAAAAATTCAGTGCATGAGAATAATTTCAGAGAAGCATGAGGTTTGGAGAAAAAAGCATGAGATGGCTTAATTTATTAAAAAACACCTCTTGACACAGCTTAATTTTTAATTACTTTTGTAATGCCATTTTTATTTCATTAAAAAGCATTATGTTTTACTATGTTATCATAATATTACATTGTAAGTAGGTACTTACAGGTACTTACTTAAAAGTTATTAACCACGTAACCTTTCTAATTTATTTTATTGTTAGGCCGGGCGAACGTTGAGGCGCAGTTGACGTGATGCAGGGTGACTCACGGGTCGTAAAATCTGTTGTTTCCAGAAAATGTAGGTACCCTTACGGAATAGAGTTAAGAATCACTGCAATACAGCGTGAATACAGCACACAACCGCATATCCGTAGACTGTCATACCCGTTTATGTATTCATTGCTAATCATTAAGAGAGCAGTCTACAATAAAGGACATTTCAAGTACCCAAATATTGTAGATACCTACCTCTATCTATTCAATTTTGCCCTCGATTTTGCCTTTATTTCTCGTTAGGTCTTTGTTTTGGTAGATTTCAAAGAGTAATTTTAATAATTTTATTATTTCTTTTTGTCTATTAAAAAGCATGAGATTTTGTAATCAAAATATGAGAGCATGAGATTTCCTCGGAATGCATGAGATCTGACAACACTGGCATCAGTTGACCGGACAGTTAGATTTGCAATGGCGAATTGGCGTTGGCGATACGGAACCGATTACCGTAGTAGTGGGAATGCTAGACCAATGCACGTCGCCGCCCCTCTTAAAGTTCGTACCTTCCCTGGAATGAAGCGGCAATTTCTACTTTCTCTGTAAAGATCCGCAATTTCCGAATCTGTATAGTCTTAGTTCAAGATTCATTTGCTGTTCATAATTTGATATTGTTTAGTAATAGTCTTCCAACGAAACTAATTCAAGGAGTGAATCTTTTCAATATATCTAAGCAAATTACTAATTATTATACCATAATCGGATACTATAATAGGATATTATTAAGGGAACTCGAACATATAGATAAATAATAAAGAACTGTAACAGGAATATTGGTGGTTTGGATTAGCCTTCGTATGATAGACCTAAACTTAAACTGCTCAAGAGAAGCAATAATTCTAATCAAAACGAATGCTTTTTGCATGTCGGCAATGAAGCCCTAATTTTACAGCTCTAATTTCTTATCTAAGGGTATTTCTGTTTTTTCCTATTTATACTGTTTGTCGTAGTTGCGTGATCGTATATTCCGCTGTTCCACACATATTAAGAACACGCATATGGGCGTCCTGTGAGGCCATTTTTCTATAGAGTTCAGGTTACTAATGGCGGTCATTAAGGTTTGTAGAAATATGTAGGATTCTCACACAGTGTGTGGATAACATAAAAATAAGGTAGTTTCTAATAGCTCTATCTAATTTTCATATAATAAAATAATAATGCTTTTATTACAGAATTCAGAGGTCTAAAAAACCTCTGCTCTTCCACTCAACCTATAGTGTGAGAGGAAATAAATCTATTAAACATAATCTACAAATAATTAACAACAACGACACATACAGAAAAAGTCACACCAAAGAAAGTGGTTATTTAGCACAAATTTAATATTTTATAGATTTCGAATCTAAACTTTTTATAAGATAATTAGAAGATATAAAAGAAGGCCATCCCATCATTATATAATAGAATCCATTTTATATGAAAAACCAGAACGGAATCTACTACAAATTGATTTATAAATGGATAATAAACAACACATGCATATTTTATATGAGATAATATAGTCCAGAGCATTTAGATCAAAATCGACCGGAATAGCGGAAATTTTTAGGCACAGCAGATATCGAGATGCGGTTTTCTGCATTGTGTTCAGGAAGGTCCCAGGAAAAAAGTATATATTGTCTGGTTTAGCCAATTTGTGAAAAATGCCTTCTGGGCCGGAAAATGTATTACACCATTATAGGAACGACTGGAAACTCGGAAAAATCGCTCGGAAATCGTTACTCGGGGGTTTTCGGGGCTGCCGAATTAAAATTACCCGGGGATGCATGGGGGTGGCTCTGTGGGGGTGCGCGGGGGATGAATTGGGGGGAAATGGCAGCGTGCATGAACATCGCTCCAAACTCGTTACTCGGGGGTTTTTGGGGATGCGACGATATAGACTGTTTTCCTGGGACCTTCCTGAACACAATGCAGAAAACCGCATCTCAATATCTGCTGTGCCTAAAAATTTCCGCTACTTTTCCTAACTTCCCTGGACTAATACTAAAGCTTCACACACATTTTTCCTAGTTTGTTTACTTAACATATATCTACCAGAATAAATCAATTTTAGGTTAGAAAAAGCCATTTTGCAATAAAATTAACATGCTCTGTAAAATTGAGATTAGCATCTATAAATAGACCCAAATGTTTTGAAACAGTAGTTAAATACATCACCATTAATTTGAATATAGACATTATCAGTGAGCCTTTCTACCAAATTGGCATTACCTTGGTTTTGATTGAGTTTATGGAAAGTTCAAATTTATTAGTTATCTTAATAATAAACGATGCAATGGTCATCATTAATAATATGACAAGTATGAAGAATTTAATGAATAATATAGTTGCGTATCATCTGCGTAAAAATGAGCATTGCAAGCTTTTAAATCATGATAAAATCCTTTACTTTACCATTATGGATAACTCTTTGATACCTTTCAGTGAAGTATTGCTCTATTAATTTCGCTCAATTTTCATTAAAACCAAACTAATGCAAAATAGCCAAAAGCAGCATATGATTAATCCTGTCAAATACTTTGTTGTAAAGTAAGACTAAAATTATGAGTTTAATATTATCTGATCTGATCTGATATCTAACAGAGTAGTTATTGTGCTGTAGACACTGCAGAACCCAGACTTATTTACGGGTAAAACATTATTATTGTCAACATGTTTTCTAATATGCAAATTTAAAATAATTTCTAACACTTTTGAAATTGCAGGTAAAATGCTAATAGGCAAAAAATCTTAAACTTCATCAATATTATTTATTTTAGGCAAAGCAATAACATTAGCTTATTTCTACACAGATGGAAATACTCTATTTTCTATACAATATTTAATTTTATAAATTATTACTGGTACTTTTAATCGAGTGCAACGCAACGGATGTATCATCAATTGGTGCAGACATAGTTGAAAGAGCTAATATTATCTTAATGTTATTCTTATAAAATAAAATAGACTACTCATCAACCGTCAAGTTTGCTAGGGCAGAATTTAAAAAATAGTTATTCATAATATTAGCGATGTAGTCTCGAAAAGTCATAGTAAGAATTTTACAATAAACATTTAATAGTTTCAATTCACATCACACATTTTTATAGTCAATTACGTCTAAATTAAAATCACCACCACATAATAAGTAGTCATACTTAGGCAACAATATATTTAAGGTGTCCCCAAATTCTGAGAAAAACCGGTTTACCTGAGATCTATAATATGCTCGTTATAGACCACCTACTGCAATATTTTTATTACTATGGGACACTTCCAACCAAAGCTGATCCAAATTTTTCGTCTTAGTAACTGTCAATAACTTACATTTTATATTTGTCTTAATAAAAAGACAAACGCCACTTTCTATAATTATCAACAGTTATCACATCATCTTTTATATTACCTACTAGTAAGCCAACTTTCAGATACCGCTACAAAATTAAGTTTGTTGTAATAAATAATATCTATAAATGGAATATTATAAGCAATTGAAGAACGTGAATTAAAATGACAGAACGTTAAGTTCTTGTTTTTCATTAACTATGAACAATTTACTAATATGTGTATAAAATAATAATAATAACAAGATTATAAATCGCAGAAGAAAAATCAAAATATGATATTATATATATATATATATATATATATAATAGAAAATAAAAAGCATCTGAGACAGACATATATTCAGTTAATTCCAGCCATACAATAATTTCAATATCGGTACAGTAACAATATACTATATTAAATATGTGAATTTTCTACAATTGCATTCATTCCATCCAATTGGTTCAGGCTGGATATTTTTTGTTTTGTATTTTCATTGTTCTTACAGTAAATACTTCCATCATGGATCCATGCAGGTATTTTTGAGAGACGTTTTGATTTGCACAATCAGAATGTTGATAATTGCAGACTTTCGTAATTTCTGACGCTTTGTTACTCATTCCTTTAAACTCTTATAATCATTCATATATAATACTAAATTGTTTAGAACTAGTAGGTACCCAAGTTAGAAACCTTAAAATGAAGTTTGACGAGAATGAATTATTCCAGCGGCACCCGTGGATTTTCAATTGGCTGGTTGGCGACGTGACACTGCCGTAACTCAAAATCGGCTCAACGATGCTAAACTCCTTTTTCGGTTTCACATGTCATTGGTACAATATCCGAAGAAGAGGACTTTACATAGTCCAACGAATTATAAGAAGAAATAAAAATGAGAGCAAGCGGTGATTTTGGATACGACCTTTGAAAAGCATGTTTCTAATGAAGGTAATTTGTAAAAGAGAAACAAGTTCCATTAACAGGAAGCATAATTTTGCCTTTGTATGTTTTATATATTCAACATTCGTATGCTCTTAAGACTATAATTGCAATAAAGTTTCGTCTCCAACTAAACGGCGGAATACATATGTTGGTCGCTGCCTGCAGACATTCCGTTGACCTTGACCTATATCCTAGTTTGTACACTTCTGTGGCAGTTGCCAATGGTTAAACAATTTCCAGGTTAGTTACTATGTACTCACTTTAGGATTCCTGAAGTTTCAAGAAGCTCAACGGCATTAGTTCAAGAATGGACTGAGTGACCGAGTGTGTATTTCATCATTTGTTGAGATTTATCATTAATTTTCATTAGTTTTACTCTACTATTAACTAATACCTCGTATATTAAGCTTTTAATAGGTTCTCACACATCTGGTGGCCAAGGATATGGTCCCCGCTTTAAGAAACTGGAATCCATCGGTAAATAAAATTCACCTTACTAACTGAGGATATGTTACTGGTAGCAAAAACGTATTCAAAGCTGTAAATATGTACATGCTATCTTCAGCTTTTCCGTGTTCTACATATTTCAATGAAAAATACTTGACGTGTTCTTCTCCTGGTACTTAATACGGGTAACGTTTAATTTTTATTATAATTGTATTATGCTTTATGCCTCCCCACATTTAGCTGTTCAGGAAGTTTATAGCATTGCATTGCATTTGCACATGAAATGCAGAAGGAAAAATGTTCGATGGTTTGGCATTCTTCTGTTTGGTGTTTGCTGCCTGTTATCTATAGAAAAGTGGAGTTGAGTATGTGGCAAATTGCCCTAATTGTCTTGCACGCACTCTCTATCTCACGTAATAAGGAAAATACCTATTTCAGACAATTTATAAATGGACATACTGTGTATAAACAAGTTGTACACTCTGTACACTAGAGAACAAATGTTATGTGTAACTTACACCTTTAAATTTTATTTATCATTAAAAGTGCAGAGCTTTCTCACAAAATATTTAACAAATTTGATTTAAATTTTTCAAATATTATAATGCAAACCTTAAAAATAAATAGCATTCTAACAAATCATAAATAACAAAACTTTACACAAAGACTACATAATAGTAGCTTACACAAACTAGCTCGAGATGATCTGAATATATTCTCTTTCTCTAAAGTTCTTACAATTTTCTATGATCAAGCCTCAATTTAAATTTAGATACACGGTGTCCCACAACGAATTCCGGCGATCGTTATCTGGAAAAGTACCTACTGATCTAAAATATTAGAAAATTTGACAATATAGCAAAGTCCATGGGACGACTACAACTAAAAATATTCAGAACCCTCTAGCACTTCCGGTTATACCGGAAGTCGCCACTAATTTCGTTATTTTAAATGGAGCACCCTGTATATTATTGCATTTTTGGATTCTACAGAAAATTTTAGGGTCGATTTATATAACATTATCTACTCGTATAGCTAAAAGTTATAGATTTTGCAATATTAAATTATTAAGAAAAAAATTGACGTATGCTAGGATGCGGGGAGGTATTCACAACTTCTTCCTGGAAATAGATATCAAGTTGATTTTTGGTATGCATAAAGGACTTGGACGACGCTAAATTATGGTACTTGGTAAATGTAGAAGAATAAAAAAAATATATAATTTCAGCAAGAATTCAGGCGATTTACGTCATACGAACAAATAATTCATTATATTCTCACAAAATATTTAAGAAACTGCAACTGAGAATAATAAAACTATATTATATACTACACTAAATTTTTGCATTATATCTTACACTAAATTACAAAAAAATATTGTTCTTAATGCGATAAACTGTCGAAAATTATGTTGCCAATAAAAATAATTGTTGTCTGAATTATTGCCGCAACTGTATCTAAAAATTTACCAATTTCATATCAATATACTGGATTTTTTAAAGGAAACGACATTGTACACTATTTATTTACTTCCATTAAAGCTACCTGTTGACCTAAAAGATAAGCATTGCATAAACAAAACAACCACGCCATTATTTATATTAAGTTTTTTTAAGTGCAGATTTTATAATTAATCAAAGTATTACAAGATAGACCGAGTCTATTTAAGTAAAAATTTCGCCTATCGTCTCGTACATTGCATGAAGCAAAAGCTGTACCTCACATACGCAACTTTAATTAAATTCTATTTATGGATAGTAAGAAACACTCTATGTTCCTTAGTACTACCAGTATTATCTGCTATTATTATTATGCAAATCTTAGCCAACTAGGATTCAGCGACAGTCTCATATCTGAGGATATAAATTCTCACAAAAGTTATTCAGACGAAAATGCATCCATTCAAACAACACCTCACCCCGTCGCCGTCGTCCTAAATCTGCAGGCGCCTTACGTGCCAGCTCTCATCAAGGATGCATAGTTGATAAATAAAGAAAATGACACGAAAACTATCTCGCCAAGGCACTAGGAATACAAATTCGCGCTCAAACGAAGCGCCGTCCTAGCTTGCACCCATTCACTCAGACAAATTTACGGGATGATTCCGTCCTCGGGATTTGATCCAGACGCGATACCGGTTAATGTGACGGAGATACGTGGTGTTTATGGGCGAGGTCGTTGCTCCAAAGCCGGCTTGAATGGGACGATTTATCCTAGTAGGCATGTTTCTTCGTTTGTTGCCCTCGCGGAATATTTCTGTTCTGTCTATTTCAAGGTGTCAAAGGTTACAACATACAATTTATTGATATACAGGTTGATTTAGAATTTATCCGAAAAAAAAAATTGAATGAACAGGAGACTTACAAATACAATTATATAAAAACGGCAGTTCGAAAATAATTTAAAAATACACTTCTGCACGGCACTGGAAACTGGTCCTCTGTAGATCCTGACCTAGAGTAAGGCAAAACATTAAATCGACGACCACGACGACAAAAAATAGAAATAAATAAAATTTAATAACACCTATTTTACATCAGAAAATTCAACTGCTTTTGGCGCTGTTATTAATTAATAAAATTAATTTGTAGTTTTAATTAATAAAATAATTTGACATACCTGATGTTACAACAACTGTTTCAAATTTTGTAAATCGACCTGGAAATACATTTGAGTTCGTGTTACCTAGTTTCTATGAGTTCGTTTTGAACTCGTAAGTTATTGGCATAATTGAGCCTCGTATATAATATGCCACACTGTTGATTGAGATATTTCTTGTACCTGTTGAGCGACTTGCCAGGTACTTATTCGGGGATTCTCTTCACCAAGCTCCAAAATACATTCCTCCGTTGCTGCAATACGTCGTGGACGCCCTGGACCTTCACATCTTCCACGATTCGGCTGCAAATTTCCCGTGCTATGCCCGCATTGCACTACCGCAATAAAAGTAGCTGCATTTGAGACATCTCTACAGGAAAATCGACCTGCCTACAGACGAGAAGCTGTTAAAGATTTTGTCTTACTTCGCCATAAAACGATAACCATCAACTCCGAGTTTCTATACACTTAATTGTTTAGTAATAGTAGCAACTTTAGCATGTAATGGTAGTAATTAAGTCTCTTTCTGTTTTTCTTAAATATCAGTATTTCAGGTTGCCTAAACATAAGTGGTAATGTACGCATATTTTTACTTATTTTTTTCATTTTGTGCGTTTTTGTGGCAAAAGAAAAAACTGAAAAGAAAAGAGGAGAATAGGTCCCGCGAGTCTAGAGAAGACAATAATTAATGCTTCGCTAAAAACGCTAAAATTAATTAGTGCACGTATTAAATTTAAATTACGCCTAGTAGAAGTTGATTTGGGGATCATTTTAAGAACATCGAGCCGGCCAGCACATCTTCCAAGAGGAGACATACCGTGGGTTCTTCTTTGCCACCCGCATTTCTTATTACTTATAATGTATCGCTTTCGCTTCGTTTTGGATAATATTATTCAATGTTAATTGATAATTCCCAAACACTAATGTAAACACTATCGCAAAACGTTAATCGGATTTCAGTATTCCGACGACGCTAGAAGCATTTCCAATTTTTTTCGGATAAGTTGTGAATCACCCTAAGATAGAGATAAGATAAACAAGATAAATCAGAATAAATGTAAATATTGGTATTTTAGTACCTGTATTAAAAACGGTAAACAGTTGCGGGTCATTTAAATTTAAAATATAAACTTTTATCGAGTGTACAGACATCATATACAGGATGTTTCTAATAACACGAATAGCAGAGGCATGTAAAATATCCTAAAATGTAGTGTTTTAACGCAACTTATATACACGATGTAAAGAATAATTTCACATTTTAACACAAAATGACATAATTCTATGTAAATATGGTACTATGTATATTTTTACAAATGTTATGCATAGCATTTTAATTTTATATGTATCATTAAAGTGTAGAGTTTACACATTAAAGTGTTTGTTCGAAATAAATAGGTTTGTACAGCCATGGTACCGTCACGAGTTTGTATGCACTGATAATAGACGCATTCATCAACTTTGTACCGTTCATGAAATCGCGAACGTTTGTAACGTTTACGTCACCGAAAAATGTAAGGAAACAAACATAATCTAACCAGCTAACTTACAAATTTTAGTTCGAAGTTGTAACCAACGTCATGTGTAAGTGATTATTTAAAAATTCAAAACTAGAGTCACAGATGGGCACTTCAAAATTTGATTTAGCAGCCTAATTCGATTGATCAACCAAAAAACTACTAAATTGAACGATTTTAATGTCATATCACCACAGGATTACTCTATGCGCATGATAATATAAATAGTTCCTGCACACTACCATGTACTGATATTATCGCCGTGGTACGGTTCAATGCTCATCCCAAGATATTTGGAACGCCAAGAAAATTGTACAATGCACGATAATTTTTAAACATTTATTTTGCTATTGCGCGGACACAAAATCGTACATTGTACGGTTTTCTAAGTATTTGGAATAATTCTGTAGTAATTACAGGATTAAGGTGTTAAAATGGTAATAAAGTAAAAGACATTTTACTCTGCATGAGTTTATTTAAAAAATATAATTCAGTTCAAATAAAAAATAACATAACAAAATAGTTAATAAAATTATTTTTAATTTAATTAAAAAGATATAGACAAATAACGTTCTAGTAACAACAAAACATGAAAGAACACATTAAATAAAGTTAACTCTACCTTTCTCGCAACTATCAGCAATATTTGTTACAGTTAGGTAGGTACTTACCATTTTCTTTGATAGAATTTAAATATTATTATATTTTATTTAAACACTCTGCCAATAGGCCCGGATGTTAATCTTACGAAAGTCAACTGGAATGAAGGAATAAGATCCAAAGGCAGATTTAAAACTCCGGATAGAATTAATCAAACTATACTTGGAAGCTTTAGTTGGACACAGCCGGCGAAGATATCTTCTATACAAGTTGGGCTTGTTCAAAGAAACAATTATGTCTGGAGAATAAGGAATCGTCAGAATATATATTGTATTACTCTTCTGCAGTCCTTGTCGCTTGTTCTAGTTTATTTTGAACATATCGATACATGCATTATTATTAGGCAGTAAGACTGGCAAACGAGAAACAGGACAAATTCATCGGTTCTTCCAGAAAACAGCGATCAATCGTACAAAAGTCAGGCAAGCGTAAGAGTTTCGTTTTCCACCGGTCTATAACTTCCCCATCGTCTTAACCGATATGCGACCTTCCAGTCTTTATACGAACATTCCCTGCGTTATCGCCGGCGACCCATCTAATTTATCTCGGATTCTTGCATCAATCAGTGTCACAAATCTCCAATTTCCGCGAGCCATGCTACCGCGGGCATTTTTAATGTTTAAAAAGACCCCATGTCGATGATGAAGGATAATCGGCGTTGTCAGAAAGATTTAAGAGCTCTCTTTTATTTTTCCTCCCCATATCGCAGCGCGTGTTGTCTGAATTTTAAATTTGACGATGCACCCACCCTCATGATCTGTCGGATAGTTTCGTTATAAAGCTGATGATGTTTCAAGAAAACACGTACCGATTCATTTAAGTGAAAGAATAAAGCAAAGTGGAATATACGATGTCAAGGTTTTCTCATGCTGCTCTAGATAAAAGGATTCCAAATGAAATATGTTTTGCACGACAATAGAATAATCCATTCATTGTGTATCCTGCAGTTAGTAATAAAACAGTTTCTGATTAACTAGACACCTCTAATTGACATAACAACTTTTAAATTTTTGTTGTACAAGACTAGCTGTGAGAATAAACAGACAGTTGAACATCAAACAGAGAGTGTTATGTGTCTGGTGGTTCTACTAACGAATGATCTTAGCTGTTTACTAGATATCCAGAATATGATTATATTATATTGATTTCGGCTCCTATTATTGATACAGTTACAGAGGCGACTACGGGACGTCTCGGAAGACCACCATTATCCCAGTAACGATTTCGATCATAGCAATCGTAATCAATACACGGGCGGGCCCATAGATATCGATAGCAGGTCTGTCCCCACAAAGTCTAGCCCGAAAACAACAAGGGCATGTTTAAGAATCCCGGCTAATGCTAGGGATGTGCGCTTTAATTCTGTTTCTGGCAGCAACCTGTTACCGAGGTCACGGAAAATCACTATGTATCAAATTATAGCACCGGCCGCGAAAGCCTAAAAATCACTGTATACAAGGTACCTTCAAGATCTTCCACAAATACGTTTCTATGTTCATAGAAACATTCTGGCCTTATGGACGACTTTCTCCACGTGGGAGTTCCAGTTAAGCGTTTTATCCATGACCTAAATATCTGTTAATTTTTTTAGTTGCGTATTCGTATTATAATAATAATAATAATAATAATAATAATAATAATAATAATAATAATAATAATAATAATAATAATAATAATAATAATAATAATAATAATAATAATAATAATAATAATAATAATAATAATAATAATAATAATAATAATAATAATAATAATAATAATAATAATAATAATAATAATAATAATAATAATAATAATAATAATAATAATAATAATAATAATAATAATAATAATAATAATAATAATAATAATAATAATAATAATAATAATAATAATAATAATAATAATAATAATAATAATAATAATAATAATAATAATAATAATAATAATAATAATAATAATAATAATAATAATAATAATAATAATAATAATAATAATAATAATAATAATAATAATAATAATAATAATAATAATAATAATAATAATAATAATAATAATAATAATAATAATAATAATAATAATAATAATAATAATAATAATAATAATAATAATAATAATAATAATAATAATAATAATAATAATAATAATAATAATAATAATAATAATAATAATAATAATAATAATAATAATAATAATAATAATAATAATAATAATAATAATAATAATAATAATAATAATAATAATAATAATAATAATAATAATAATAATAATAATAATAATAATAATAATAATAATAATAATAATAATAATAATAATAATAATAATAATAATAATAATAATAATAATAATAATAATAATAATAATAATAATAATAATAATAATAATAATAATAATAATAATAATAATAATAATAATAATAATAATAATAATAATAATAATAATAATAATAATAATAATAATAATAATAATAATAATAATAATAATAATAATAATAATAATAATAATAATAATAATAATAATAATAATAATAATAATAATAATAATAATAATAATAATAATAATAATAATAATAATAATAATAATAATAATAATAATAATAATAATAATAATAATAATAATAATAATAATAATAATAATAATAATAATAATAATAATAATAATAATAATAATAATAATAATAATAATAATAATAATAATAATAATAATAATAATAATAATAATAATAATAATAATAATAATAATAATAATAATAATAATAATAATAATAATAATAATAATAATAATAATAATAATAATAATAATAATAATAATAATAATAATAATAATAATAATAATAATAATAATAATAATAATAATAATAATAATAATAATAATAATAATAATAATAATAATAATAATAATAATAATAATAATAATAATAATAATAATAATAATAATAATAATAATAATAATAATAATAATAATAATAATAATAATAATAATAATAATAATAATAATAATAATAATAATAATAATAATAATAATAATAATAATAATAATAATAATAATAATAATAATAATAATAATAATAATAATAATAATAATAATAATAATAATAATAATAATAATAATAATAATAATAATAATAATAATAATAATAATAATAATAATAATAATAATAATAATAATAATAATAATAATAATAATAATAGAGTAGTTTATTGACAGCATTATATACATTACAGTACATTTATTGTCACAACTAAAGAAAGTAAATATATGTACGATGAAATCACAACATGAAAAATAATATTATAGTGTGGTAGAACAGATACAAAACACCAAACAATGTAGTTATAAATTAAAAGAGATAAGTAATAAAATCCTCAATAGAAGGGAAACACTGATCCAATAAGAAAGTTTTTAAAAATCTGTGAAACGTGCTAGGAGGCATGCCTTTAACATTCCTATCTTTGAAATGATTACAAACAAGATTGTATAAATTTAGCGGCAACTTATTATGCTTCGATGCATTTATACGCGAGAATGGCACAATCAAATTAGGCCCTTGCCTGGTATCATAATTATGAATATCAGAGTGCGTCTTAAAGTTCTGAAAATTATTATGAATCAAAGATAGAGATTCTAGGAGATATATACATGGCAAGGGCAAAATCCTATATTTTTAAATATGTCTCTGCTGGGAGCACAATAGGTTACCGCAGCTACGAGGCGCACAGCGGCCTTCTGCAGTATGAATGCTCGATAAGCAGAACTAGCACTACCCCACAACACAATACCGTAAGTCAAATGGCTATGGAAAAGTGAAAAATACGCTATCCTCATAACATTATCATCAACAAAAGGCCTCAATTGTCTCATAGCAAATATTTGTGACGAAAGTCTTGAGCAGAGACTGTCGATATGAGGAGACCATGTTAAACTGGGGTCGAACGTAAGGCCCAATAGCTTTGCAGTGACAGATCTGTCTGCCAATTTATCACAGGTGAAAGTTAAGTGCTGCGTTTTTGAGACATTAAGTTTCAGCTTATTAGCAGAGAACCATTGTTTAGCCAATTTCAAACAAGTTTCGCTGGGAACCGCACCACCCTTGTTAACAACGACGTATCATCAGCAAACAGAATACAGAGACAATTCATATTTACTGGCAGATCATTTACATAAATTAAAAACAACAATGGTCCTAAGACTGATCCCTGCGGAACGCCATTGTCAATAGGCAAAAGTGAAGAGTCCCTGTTGCCAATGCTGACATACTGCTTCCTATTAGTTAAATAAGAATGGAATAGTTTTAATTCCTTTCCACGGATCCCATAAAATTCAAGTTTTTGCAGCAGTATGCCAGCATTAACACAGTCGAATGCTTTAGACAAATCACAAAAGGTGGCGTCAGTTGTAACTCCGTTATCAAAACCATCCACCACACTATCAAGAACAGTGAGCAAAGCTCTGGTTGTTGAATAATTCTTCCTGAACCCAAACTGAGAAGGGGATAACAATTTAAACTTTTCAAAGTAACTAAGAAGCCTTTCCTTGATAATAATTTCAAAAATTTTGGAAAAGTAAGGTACGATGGCTATGGGACGGAAGTTATCCGCATGATCAGTGTCTCCTTTTATGAAGAGGAATAATCTTGGCAATCTTGAATGATTCAGGCCAGAGGCCCTCCTCCACAGCCCTACCGCAGAGCAAGGTCAGTGGCTCAACAATGAACTCGAGTGATTCCTTAACAATTCTGACTGTTGAAGCCATAAAAGTCAAAAGAAGCTGAGTTTCTAAGGCTTAAAACAGCTTGACGCACATCAAATTCAGTGATAGGAGACATAAAAATGAGAACGAGGGTTTATCTATTCTGTTCATATACGTAGTCTGATTAGTACCTTCATCTTCTATAGTAGAAATTATTGACTCAGAAACTTCAACAAAGAAACTGTTAAGTTCATCAGGATCGATGAATGGTTCCACTTGATTAATTTTACGTGGACGGCTCGAATTTATTATATTCCAAATAACTTTAGGCTTGTTGTCAGCATTACAGATTAAATCTGTATAGGCATTACGCTTAGCGTTCTTTATTGCATGCTTATAAGATTTGCGCAATTTAAGAAAAGACATCCAATCATCATCTGAATTTGTAAATCTAAATCTGTTCTTACTGCGATTCAAATTTTTCCGCATCACCCTAAGCTCCTTGCTGAACCAACTAACTCCCGCTCTACTCACAGAAGCTTTAAGAGGAAAACATGTAGCCATAGTACCCATAAATGCACCAAGAATTGTATTCGCTAATTCATTTACAGTAAGACCAGGCGGACACATATCGGACCACAATACATGTCTCAAATGCTCAAGGTACTCACCAATAGTGGAGTTATTAACTACACGCCTTAAGACCCGGCCATTTGGCTTTGACACCACATTAAAATTCAATATACGAATATAGACAGCCAAATGATCGGCAATATGCGTATCGTGCACCCCCACATTATAGGCGTCAGAAGAAAAATTAGTAATAATATTGTCCAAACAGGATATAGTTGTTCTACTTATTCTAGTTGGTACATCTATGGTGTACTTCAGCCCAAACATATCAAATATATTACGTAAATCATTAGCCTGTGGAGTATTCCCATCCAGGTTCACATTAATGTCGCCAGCAAAAATAAAATATTTAAATTTAAGTGATAAGAAATTTATAATAGCAAATAAGCAATCTTTAAAATTGTAAAGTCGCCATGGGATGACGATCTGTACAAAGTTACCAGAACGCAGCTCTTACCGTACACTTCCGCCGCAGAAAACTCAGCGTGGACAGGGCGGCAGAAACTGCTGATATCGACAGACTTTAAACATATATTGGGAGTGGCAAAAATCGCCACACCACCGTGACGATTTCCGCCAACGCGACAAAAACTAGAGACCAAATGGTAACCCCGTATACAAACCATGTCCAACTTATTTTGTTCTAACCAATGCTCTGATACACAAAGAACATCAAACTGGTTCTTACTTAGAAAAATATGTAGTTCATCAATCTTATTTGCTATGCTTTGAACATTAATGTGAAGTACAGAAAGATGAGAAGGAAGATAACTATTACTATTACTAACATAGTTGTCTGACTTACTTAAACACAAATTATCAATTTCGTTATGCTGTTTGAGTGCGAAGGCGTCTTGCTGGAAAAAAGCGATTTAGAACAACATTGCTCGGCCAGATCTCAGACACCAGCAGCTTCTCCGCTTCATCACGGGGTACAGTGATTTTAAAAGAAGCATACTTATCAGGATAACGAGAAACTAACTTTTGAACTGCAACATTGGGAGCGAAAGTTTTCAAGTATGCTCCCAGAGCTTCATCAGTAACACCAACTTCAAAGTTGGTCACATGGTACTCATTGAACTTAATAAGTGGGGCAGACCTGAAAGGACAAGTGCCCATATCTGCACCACTTCCTACCAAGATACTTCTGTTGGCCCTAGGTGTACGTCTGGAACGCATATCCTTTTATCGCTTTCTAGGTTAATAACTCTTTCACAAATACGACGAGTTTCAACGTTATGTAAGGCTCGTGATACATCCTGTTTAATAATAATACGTTCCTGTGCAGTTGCAGGAACAGTTAAAGGAGCAGTTGCAGGAGCAGTTTGGGAAGTACTTGCAGGAACAGTTGCAGGTGCAACAGTACCTGATTTACCACTCGGACCGGCAACCGCTTTTGAGTAAAGTTGTTTATCTTGACGTTTCGATTGCTGAGCAATAGTACCAGTATCTTGAATATGCCGCTTAAGATACTCATTGTGGTCCTTCAATGCAGCAATGGCTATATTCTGATTGTGTATGGTCATATCCTTTTGTCTAATTAATTCTTCCAGGTACTTTATAGTAATTTTGTTGATGTCACCTGCAGTGTCTAAGTCTTGCACCAAATCATCTTGAACTACTGCAGCTTCATCTGATGGTATAGTAGAATCCACACAACAAATCATCTTTTCAGAACTAAGCAACTGTACATTTTTCATCAACTTAGTGCAAGCTTTGTGAGCCAATCGTCCACAACGAGTACATTTCAGGCCAGTTTTTATTGGTTGTTTGCATCTTACACAACTATTTACAGCTTCTTTTGAAGTTTCCATTATTTCCGAATAATTGAAATTTGGGCGATACCGCAGACCAGTTTACTTTCGTCCGTCCCAAGTAGAATAAAAACAGTAAATACAGTAAAATCTTATCAGCACGTTCACCTCAAATAAAGACAATTGCAACAAATTTTAATCCACAAACACCTCTATACACTCAATATACTATTAGGTGTACGATTTACTTTGTTAAAATAATTAAAATGCACTATTACTACCACTTTAGTACAGCGAATTGGAGAGGTTGGTGGTATAGAAATAATAATAATAATAATAATAATAATAATAATAATAATAATAATAATAATAATAATAATAATAATAATAATAATAATAATAATAATAATAATAATAATAATAATAATAATAATAATAATAATAATAATAATAATAATAATAATAATAATAATAATAATAATAATAATAATAATAATAATAATAATAATAATAATAATAATAATAATAATAATAATAATAATAATAATAATAATAATAATAATAATAATAATAATAATAATAATAATAATAATAATAATAATAATAATAATAATAATAATAATAATAATAATAATAATAATAATAATAATAATAATAATAATAATAATAATAATAATAATAATAATAATAATAATAATAATAATAATAATAATAATAATAATAATAATAATAATAATAATAATAATAATAATAATAATAATAATAATAATAATAATAATAATAATAATAATAATAATAATAATAATAATAATAATAATAATAATAATAATAATAATAATAATAATAATAATAATAATAATAATAGGGCAAAAAATTCGAGATATGAATAGATTAGAAGATCTACACACAGTAGTTTATGTAGGTGCAGTCACAGCTATAAAAATGCATAAACAGAAACTAAGTACGAGAGAAAACAGGCAGACAGTACAGATAAATAAAGAGCCACCGTGGGAACACAGATTGAAGAAGAAAATAAAAAAGCTTAGGAATGAAATAGGCCAATTAACACAAGCACTAAAACCAACAGCAAGTAGAAGGATAAAAAAAAGAGCACAAAAAATATTAGAAGAGCATAGGAACCCTGACAACACAAACCTAATCGAGATACTTGATCTCCTTAAACAAAGACTAGCAGCTACTGCAAAACGCTTAAGAAGATACAAAGAAAGTTATAAGAGAAAGCAAGACAATAGACAATTTCAAATAGATCAGAAGCATTTCTATAGACAGCTGACAGAAGCACAGCTTAAAGAACAGGAACAACATGAGGAAAACCCAGAAGATGAAGATGTTAAACAGTATTGGGGTGCCATATGGTCCCAAGAGAAACAGCATAGAGTAAGTGCAAAATGGATTAAAGAAGAAAAGACTTATACAAGAAATAAAGTACATATGGTCGATCACATAATTACAATTGAAGATGTTGCAAAAGCTATAAGAAAAACACAGAACTGGAAGGCACCAGGGAAAGATGGAATACATAATTTTTGGTGGAAGAAATTTAGCAACACCTATCCAAAGATCGCAAATATCTTCACAACGTTGTTAGCAGATAATGATGAAGGCTTGCCTGATTTCTTAACTGAAGGTGTCACATACCTTATCCCTAAAACAACACCAGCCAGTAAAGACCCAAGCAAATACAGACCCATTACCTGCCTTCCTACGATATATAAAATATTAACATCGATCATAACAGACAAGATATACCGACACTTAGAAAATAATAAGTTATTAGCGTTTGAGCAAAAAGGCAGTAGAAAAATGTCAAAGGGCTGCAAAGATCAACTAATAATAGATGCAACTGTTACTGGAAAAATAAAGAAGGGAAAGAAATCCTTATATACTACCTACATTGACTACAGGAAAGCCTTTGATAGCGTCCCCCATTCATGGTTGGTCGAAGTATTGCATATCTATAAAATAGACCAGCAAATAATTAATATACTAAAGAGAGCAATGGCTAACTGGAAAACTACACTTACTATCAATTCATCTCATCGTAGCACAGTCATAGGAGATGTGGACATATGCTCGGGAATATTTCAAGGAGATGCGCTTAGTGCCTTGTGGTTCTGTATGGCTCTAAATCCACTTTCGAATCTTATTAACAGGCAGAAGAAAGGCGTAAAGACCTCTGAAAACCAATTTTTAAGCCACCTGCTTTTCATGGATGACCTCAAATTGTTTGCCGAATCCAACGAAGACCTGCAAAAGTTAATAAAAACGGTTATTAAATACAGTGAGGATATAGCGATGGAATTTGGACTAGATAAGTGCCGTATAAATGCAATGGAGAAAGGAAAATGGATAAGACACGAAGGTTGTGAGATGCAACAAGGTCGGATTTTGGGAATGGAGGAAGAGGAACTATATAAATACTTAGGATATGAGCAGGCCAGAGGAATAAATCATAAAAGGCTAAAGAACTACTTACAAATAAGCTTGAGACCAGACTTAAATCAATAATGAGAACAAAGCTATACGCCAAAAACATAACAAAAGCAATAAACACATATGCCATTCCAATATTAACTTACAGCTTCGGAATACTTACCTGGACGAAAACAGAGTTAGAGGACCTGAATAGAAGAATCCGCAAGTTAGCCACAAAACATCGAATTCACCATCCTAGGAGCTCCGTTGAGAGGTTTCATATCCCGCGCGTGCAAGGAGGCCGTGGTATAATTGATGTTGTCAAACTTCATGACAAACAAATCGACAACCTTAGGACATATTTCTACAAGGAGTCTGACCAGAACGATATGTATAAATATATAGTTTCTATTGATAAAAAGATTACGCCTTTAAATTTATCAATAAGACAAAACACGAGACCAGAGCCTGACAATAAAATAGAACGTTGGCTCAGTAAAGAACTACACGGTAGATATCCGGCCCAATTGAACAGCGAACATATAGATAAGGCCGCTTCACTGGAATGGCTAAAAAAGGGAAATTTATTTCCTGAAACGGAAGGGTTTGTTATAGCTATACAAGATCAGGTTGTCACTACATTAAGCTACCAAAAATTCATAATGAAGAGAACAGAAATAAACCCTAATTGCAGAATGTGCGGTGAGCAAAATGAATCTATTGACCACCTTATTAGCGGATGCACAGTACTAGCACCAGTGGAGTACACACAAAGACATAACAACATGGGAAAAGTGATACATCAGGCAATATTAGCAAGACTCCGGCAAAACTACCAAAAAGTACCATACTATAAGTATAAACCTGAAACTGTAATTGATGAAGATAATTTCAAGCTATACTGGGATAGAGAAATTATAACAGACAACTTTATACAGAACAATAGACCAGATATGGTACTTACACTAAAAGAACAAAAGCGTACATATATAATTGACTTCTCTGTACCTCTCCCTGCTAATATTAAGAAAAAATACTCAGAAAAAATAAACAAATATTTAATGCTGTCTCGAGAAATAAAAGATATGTGGGGACAAGACAAAGTTAGCACGATACCCCTCATAATAGGCGCAACTGGAGAAATACCAAAGTCTTTAAAGAAAAATTTAGAAGAGCTTGATATAAATAAAGACCTCTATCTAGAAATGCAAAAATTGTTCTCCTCGAAACATGTGCAATAGTTAGGAAAGTACTCAATGACACAAATACCTAACAAAGATTAAATTAACCATCTGCCAAAATATACTTACCATATCCTTGTACATACCCTGGTACCGGAATGGAGGTTTGCACCAAGGAGCACCTTGAGAAAATGAAAAATAATAATAATAATAATAATAATAATAATAATAATAATAATAATAATAATAATAATAATAATAATAATAATAATAATAATAATAATAATAATAATAATAATAATAATAATAATAATAATAATAATAATAATAATAATAATAATAATAATAATAATAATAATAATAATAATAATAATAATAATAATAATAATAATAATAATAATAATAATAATAATAATAATAATAATAATAATAATAATAATAATAATAATAATAATAATAATAATAATAATAATAATAATAATAATAATAATAATAATAATAATAATAATAATAATAATAATAATAATAATAATAATAATAATAATAATAATAATAATAATAATAATAATAATAATAATAATAATAATAATAATAATAATAATAATAATAATAAAATGGCTTTATTTCTAAAATGGATTGCAATTTACAGACAATCACATTAGAAAAGGCGAAGTTTAGCCTAAGGCTACTCTACTTAACCTTAACAGTAACAGAAAAAATAAAACAAATACAAACAGAAGTCAAACATTTTCATAAGAACTAACCCAAATAGGTAAAAATGCGGAATAACATTTTCATGAAGAAAAAAATAATATGATAAAAAATAAATAATATAAAACTGGAAATGCTCCACATAAGTACACCTGAAAATACATAGAAATACATACATACAATTACACATATACTAAAATTACATTTGTAATGATAAAAGATACATTTTAATAATTTTGCGAAATGCAAATCTATGCTTAAGGTGGGAACTTAGATTATTGTAAACATGTACTGCATTATACGAAAATGCTCTCTGAAATATGGCGGAGTGATAACGGGGAAGTGCTAGCAAATTTGAGTATCTATCATTAACAGAATGAAAATTAAACCTAAAAGAAAGTTTCTCCCGAAGATAGGGTGGTGATGAAGTAGTTAAAATGTTATGAACAAACACAGCTAAATTATATCTATACAAGTTTTCAAGTTTAAGCCAAGATAGTTCGTTAATTTTAGAAGAAACATGATCATATTTTCTTAATCTATAAACAAATCTACAACAACAGTTTTGAATCACTTGAAGGCGACGTTTTGAAAATTTATCTAAACACGAATAATAAACTACACTACAGTATGACAGAATTGGTAGGACTAGAGTCTCGACCAGCTTTTTTCTAAATTTAAAGTTTAAAATATTTACATTTACATATAAAAGTCGTAGAGCCCCGTAACATTTTTTTATTAAAACTTTTATATGTTCTTTAAAGCGCAAATCAGTGTCAAAAATTATACCAAGGTTTTTTACTGTACCAACAGATCTAAGTGGTTGCTGATCTATTCTTAAATTAAAATTTGCATCAATAAATGTTCTTATTACCCGAGAACAAAAACAAATGGCATTACATTTATCAGGATTTAATTTTAGATTATTTCTCAAAGAATATTCCTGCAAAGACATTAAATCTGAGTTAATTTTACTGCAAGCATCAACGATATTTTTTGGACAAAAACTAAACGAGAGCTGTGTATCGTCAGCATAACATTTCATTCTCGTGTATTTTACACAATTAAACATATCTGCTGTATACACCAAAAATAAAAGGGGCCCAAGGACTGAGCCCTGGGGAACTCCTGAGGTAACAGACAGAGGACTGGAACATTTATCATCAAATTTGACCATTTGACGTCTTTCTCCCAAATAAGACTTAAAAAAACTGATAGTTATGTTGTCAAACCCATAATACTTTAATTTAGAACATAGTAAGACATGATCAAGGGTGTCAAACGCTTTTGAGTAGTCAAGCAAAATTAGTGCAGTGACATTTCCTTTGTCCAGTGAGGAGATAATATCATCAGTGACAGCTGTTAAAACTGTGGTAGTACTATAACCCTTACGAAAACCAGACTGAAGGTCAGATATAATGCTGTTATCCATAACGTACTTATACAACTGAGTCTGTATTACCTTTTCTAATATTTTTGAAATTGCTGGTATAATTGTAATTGGTCTCAAGTCACTATAATTTTGTGGGTCACTTATTTTTGCTAAAGGTTTAATTATAGATAACTTCCAATCAGTAGGAAAATATCCCGATTCTAAGCAACAATTAATTATATGTGTAATATATTTACTAATCAGGGGAGTACATAGTTGTAACATTTTAGCAGAAATATTATCAGCACCATATGCATTTGATTTTAACTTCAAAGTCAAAGAATTTATTTCCGAGATTGTTGCTAATTTAAAACTGAAACCTAGATCATTTCTGAAATAATTAGAGTTATACCAATCTGACATATTTGCACAATTATTTGTTGGACTAAAAACGGAGGCAAAATAGGAGTTTACTTCATCAGGTTGACGGATAGATTGAGGGATATTGATAACCTGCTTATGCTGAACATTTAAATTGTTTAAAGCTTTCCAAAGGTTCTTTGTATCTTGTTGATTTTGAATGTAATTTAAATAAGCTGATTTTTCACGACGAATTGAATTAATAGTGAAATTACGCAGTTGACAATAATATTTCCAGTTTCCCAAACTTTTGAAATTTTATATTTACTTAAGGCCTTATTTCTTTCTTTTATAAGCAATTTAACAGTGTCCGTCAACCAGGGTGCAACGGGTTTAGTAATACGAGATGTAACATAAGGGGTATGTTTATCAAATAAAGCTAAAATGTTTTCATTTAAAAATAATTGTCATTTATATTATTTAAATAGAAAATGGTGTCCCACTGAATACTATTTAAATCTAGGATAAAAAACTCATGCACAAAGTGTTTGAAGCTTCTATACGTAATTATTTTAGGACATTTATTAATATTAATATTTAAAATACAGTAAATAAGTCTGTGATCTGATATTATATCTGCGTTAATAGTGCCAACGTTACCAACAAGTTCAGGAGTATTAGAATATATTACGTCAATTAAAGTTTCCGATTTATTTGTAATACGTGTAGGTTCGTTTATAAGCTGCGTGAAATCATAGGAAGCCATAAAATTCACCATGGGATTTTCAAATTGATGATCAATATTCACATCACCTAACAATATTACATTTTCGTATTGAGGTATAATAAATGAGAACAAATTATCTAAGTGTTCAATAAAATGAGTTACATTATTTTCTGACACCCTATACATGACACAAACTAATAATTGCATTTTCTTTAAACGAATATTTATAAATAAATATTCCAGACCCCCTATGGATAAAAAATCAGAAAGAACTAAATCAGCATGTAATTCATTTCTAACGTAAATACCTACACCACCACCTCGTTTTCCTCTATTTTTGTATAAAAATTTGTAATCATTGATATGAACAATTTCTACAGGAATGTTTTCATTCAGCCATGTTTCCGAGACACAGAATATATCAAATTATTTTTCCGTCACAATATTACGCAATTCATTTAGCCCTGTAAACAAAGATCGTACATTTAAATGCCCAATATTTAATTTTTATGTATATTTTTAAGTACCATAATTTATCTTAGTTTTAATCTGCGCAATTTTATGTTTAAAACAATTACAATTAGAATCAGTTACACTATGATCTATAGGTAAATTTAGTTTATGTTTAATATTAAAAAGCTTACAGTTGCTACAACATTTATCAGAACTTGTACACAATCTCTTTTCGTGATTTTCCGAACAAATAGGACACGTAATGACATCGCTACGGCAGTTTTTACTAAAGTGACCATATTTATTACATTTATAGCAGCGAGAGATGTTAAAATATTCCTTCAGGTGACATTTTCTCCAACCCAAGTAAACAAATTCTTTTGTGATGAGTGCATGAAAGATGTTAGGTGAAATTTCTAAAACTACATTGAAATTATCTTTATTTTTGAATTTTGCCACTAAATTAATATGCCCTTCTAAACTTTCCAATTGGTTATCTGCCCTCATCAAGGATAAAAAATCAGGATTCTCAACTATGTCTTTTTCTACTCCATATATGATAATTCGGGGATATATTTTTTTAGGATCGCTAACGTCATATTGCGCACCAATTTTTTGAACTAAAGTTTCCTTTAAGATTTTATGAGAGTCGCTATTACCACAACTTATCAAGAAACCATTTTTTATTAATTTAGTACGGTTTATATTAATGTTTAATTGACAGGGATTAATGTTTATTTTAACGTCCTTTTCTATTTGTAAATTTGAAACACTTTTATTTTTACTTTTCACTAAGACAGCATGATCCATTTTTTGGTCTGTGTTTATAGTTTTTACTCTAGCCACATCACTGTAAGAAATTGTCGACCTTCCCACTTCAGTATCCATAGTAGTGATAAAAGATATGGGTACTACTTGTGATATGTATTTATTAATCGACTTCGACAAATTTACATCAACTTCTATATTGACAGTCTGACAGCTTATCACTAGACTAACTAAACGTAATTATTGTAGATACAGAAATCTAAGTTGGTATAATATACCCACAAATAATGGTAAATTCTATCACCCCTTTTCAATTTAAATGTTTTAACGGTTTTAACCATGCCAAAAAAATATTTAAATTGCTACAAACAAATCACATACTTAAGATACTTGTTCCAAATCTTATGAACTTTTCTTTATCCAAAGGCTTAGTAAACATATCCGATACATTTTCATTTGAGGGAACATATTTTAAAATAATTTCCTTTCGTAAACACAAATCTTTTATGAAATGATACTTAATATTGATATGTTTAGCACGCTTAAAGTTTTCAAAATTTTTAACCAAAGAAATTGCACTTACATTGTCAATTTTTAGTACCACTGGTTCACAAATATTGAAATCACTTAAAAGTCCTTTGATGTTCATCAATTCTTGAGATGCAATTCCGGCTGAGATATATTCCGCTTCCATTGAAGATTGAGCTACACATGACTGTTTTCGTGAATGCCATGCAATGGGATTTTTGGCATGAAAACATACAAAACCACTAACGCTTTTTCTGGTTTCACGATCGCCTCCCTGATCTGCATCACACAAACCAATTAATTCATTCATATTCCCCTTTTGAAACAATAGACCATGATCTTTGGTGTAGTTAAGGTAACGGAGGATTCTCTTACCAGCTTCCCATGTAGTTTTTCTTGGTTTATCCAAAAATCTGCTCAAGTAGGCAACACTGTATGAAATGTCTGGTCGACTGACTAAAGACAAATACATTAGACTACATGTTAGTCTTCGGTAGGGCACATTGTCAATAATCGGTTCATCTCCTTGTACATTGAAATTAACCTCCATAGGTGTAGCCACATTTCTAGTCTCTTCTATATTAAATTCCTTAAGAAGTTTTGATATCATGTCACGTTGTGTAATTTTCAATCCCTTGTTTGTTTCATTAATCTCCATTCCAAGAAATCTTTTCACTTTAGTCATATTTTTAGTTTTAAATTCATTGTGGAGATTTTCCAAAAGATCTTGTACTTGGTTTTCTGGTCCTATAATTAAGCCATCGTCCACAAATAATACTAAGTAAACGTCATCTTTGAAATATAAACAATAATCATAGTTCGACCTCTGAAAGTTTAATTTTTCCATGACTTGATTAAATTTAATGTTCCAACATTTCGGTGCACTTCTCAGTCCGTATAACGAACGATTTAGTTTAAGACACTTTGAACTAGTTTTTAAGCCTTCTGGGATTTTAATAAAAACATCTGTATCCAAAAGTCCATTCAAAAATGCAGTTGGAACATCTATTTGATGTAGCTTCCAGTCTTTTTGCACAGAAACTGAGAATAGCAGTCTTATTGTTGACAGTCTGCAAACTGGAGCATAACAAAATTCATCGCCATTATTGTAGGGCACTTGAAATCCTTTTGCCACTAATCTGGCCTTTTTAGTCCCATCATCTTTAATTTTAAAGATCCACCTAGTGTCTATAGCAACCTGATCTTTAGGTAATTCTGCATGTTGCCAAGTTTGCAATTTTCGTGAGCTTTCAGTTCTTTGTTTATTGCTTCTTGCCAATCAGGTAATTTATTGGCTTCTATAAAATTTTTAGGTTCTTGGTTCGTCTCGGTCAACAAGCAATAGGCAGTGTAAATTTCATAATCTTCTAAATTTTTAGGTAATGCTACTGATCTACCATACCTTGACATTCTTTGTTCATGATGCCTTGTTTCATTGTTCTCTGCATTTGAACTTGAACTTTCACTGTCACTACTAGTATTTGATTCATTTTCAGGATTGTTTTCAATTTCGTGCATATTCTCTTGGTTTTCTTCTTCTTTTTCTTCAATTTCAATTTTTCCTTTACATGGCTGAGCTTCTTTTGTTTTCTCTGTGTTTTTGTATTCCATGATGCTTTCATCAACTTTAACATCTCTTGATCTTATTATTTTTCGATCTTCCGGTAACCACAGCCTATAACCACCACCACAGTAACCGACAAAAACTGCTTTTCTAGCTCTTTGTTCTAATTTATTGCCTTTTGGCAACACCGTATACCAGGCACGACTTCCCAATATTCTCAATTTTGAGTGGTCACTTCTACCATGCCAAATTTGTGCTGGTGTAGCTCCTTTTGATAAACTTTTTGTAGGTAGACGATTAAGCTCATATACCGAGCACTTTAAAGCTTCGGACCATAAATATTTAGGTATTCCTGAATCAATAATTTTTGTCCTAATTTTATTTAATAATGTCCTGTTCATTCTCTCTGCTGTCCCATTGGATTGTGGTGTGTATGGTGTTGTGTATTCTAAAATTATGCCATTTTTCTTACAATAATTTTTGAAAAACTTGAAGTAAACTCTCCACCATTATCTAGTCGTACTGCTTTTATTTTATGACCTTTCTGTGTTTTAAATTCTTGTATATAGTCAATTAGGTTATTTTCTGCTTCGTCTTTTGATTGCAAAGTTTTACTATCAGAAAATGTGAGTGATCGTCAATAATTGTTTGGAAATACTTTGACCCATCGAACGATACAGGATTAAATGGGCCACAAACGTCACTATGAATTAAATCACCAATGTCTTTACTTCTTTTTTCACTGTCTTTGAATGGTAATCGAGTTCCTTTACCTTCAATGCAAGTAGAACAAATTTTGTCACTAGTGGGCAATCCTAGATCCATAAGAACTTCTTTTCCAGGATGTCCTAACCTCCTATGCCACAAGTCGTCTGCAACGTTGCTGAATTCATTGGTATTTTCGATTGTATTTGTCAAAATCCTATCTGCTGTTAAAATATACAAGCCACTTGCGAATGCACAGAATAGCTTAAAGTTTTGTCCACTTATTTCCAAATTGTTTCTTTCCATAATTATTTTGCAACCTTTATCTGTTAATTTTGAGGCGGATAGCAAATTATGCTTCATGTTAGGCACTATTATAGCTTCGATGGACACTTTGTGACCTTGGCACATAAACTTTAATGTTCCTTTCTTGTTGCTTCTTAAAATGTCCCCATTAGCAATATGAATAGAAAGAGTATTTGGCAATGTTTTTATATTGGTCATATTCTTCTCTAAATTCTCAATAACGAAATGATTGCTGGCCCCGGAATCTAATACAAAAGTCAACTTTCCTTCTTTATCATTGCATAAATTGGCTGCATATAATTGTATTTCTGAATTCTCACTTTTACTTTCTGCTGCATTTGCCTGTTGCCTATTCCTATAGCCTTGATGTCTTTGATTATTAAAACCACCTCTATATCCTCGAGATCTAAAATTGTTGCCCCTTTTTGGGCACTTCCCTATAAAATGTGTCAAGCTGCCACACCTGTAACATGCTCTATTTTGGGCTTGAAAGCTTGCTTCAAATTCACCCTGACTTTCTTTCGATGTTAGTTTTAACTCTTCATCTAATAACCTTGCCTTTACATAATCCAGTTGTACTTTGTCTACGGTTTCCAATGCTGTAACAACCATGTCGAATTTGGACGGTAATGTTAAAAATAACTGACATATTTTGTCATCTTCTTTAAAATCTGTTCCATGCTCTTTAAGCTGCCTTATAATAGCATCAAATTTCACAAAATGATCTTCCAATCGGTCGCCTGGGGCATGTTTGAGATTATTTAACTGCCTCCATAGAGCTAGTTTTGTAAACGAACTTGAACGAGCAAATACTGCTTTGAGAGCATCTACCTGGGCTTTTGCATTTTGGCATTCCTTAATCATATCTAGGTGTTTATCTGAAAGTCCTTGTACAATTATGGACTGTGCTTTTGCATCCTTTTGTTCCCATGCTGACCTTTCTTGCTGACTTGTGGTTTCACTGAGCTCGGTAGTAATAGCATCAATACACTTATCTCTTTTTAGGAGTATTTGTATACGGAACCACCAATTATTAAAGTTATTTGCCTCTAACACTGGCACAGCAATAGTACCTGAATATCCAGTAGCCATTTTTGTTTGCCTTTTACTTTTTTCTTTCTCCACAAAAAAACGACACAAATTGCTGAACGTTTTTCACTACTGTCTGCGTATATCTGGGCCCATAACCTGATAAAAGATATGGGTACTACTTGTGATATGTATTTATTAATCGACTTCGACAAATTTACATCAACTTCTATATTGACAGTCTGACAGCTTATAACTAGACTAACTAAACGTAATTATTGTAGATACAGAAATCTAAGTTGGTATAATATACCCACAAATAATGGTAAATTCTATCAAGTAGCACATGTTTTATTTACAGTTTTTAGCTCGTCCAACCTGGTTTTTTGCAAATTTAATGTATATTCCATTTCACTCAACAATTTGTTCAATAATTCTTTTTCCCTCGTTAAACAATCAATTTCTTTGTGTAGCACTAACACCTCACCGGTTTTGCTGCATCCACCACTTGCATTATTTGATTTCACATTTTCCAGACAGGATCGACATTGCCAGTTTTTCTTTTCTATAAGAAACACCATAGCCATCTGATTAAAACACTTTAAATGCATAAACAAATTACATCTTGCTGTACTACACTTCAAACCACGTTTATCAACCAATAATCCGCATACTTTACATTTCTTTTAAGGTTTTTCAGGCTCGTCATCCGGAGCTGATACCTGCCGAGCCGCCATACTTTGAAGATGACAGAGATGACATTATGACTGAATCAACCTGTATATGTACTAAATATTTAATCAAACATTGTGTCAAACGTAACTAGATTATCTAAGTCTTGTTTCATTACAATAATGGAACACGCTGTATACATACTACAGAAATTTTTATTTTCGGTCTCAAATATTGGTGCAGTTTGTAGCTTCGAATCAGTTTATCGCTACGATTACTAGTTGTGGTTGGCAGAACCAATAATGTACTGTTATTGCTGCTCTGGAGCAGTTCCTCATATTTATAGTTACAGAAGTAACTGATTATTTAGTTTGGCCGCAACGAGTCTACGTTACACTGAAGTTGCTTCTGCAACATTGTTCCTGGTGCCTCGTAATTTATTGGATGCCCTCTATGCCTTCTGGATAAAATAAATCAAACTACCAACAAATTTTTCATAAACGTGAATTAAGATTATGTCTTTGTTAAAGAAAGTTTGAGAAAAAGTCTGACGACCGAACATTTAAACAATGTGTCGATTGTTAAAAATACTTTTTATGCCGTCAAAACGAACGTAGTAATATGATCATTCCAAATTTCTGAGTATATTATTATATATGTGTATAATACCAATTCTTAAAACTTTATATTGCTTTAGCAAAAACGGTGTGACATAATTCCCTATTTTTTATGGGAATTAACTACAATGAGAATGGTTAAGAATACAGCATTTTCTCATGAGAATTTACGTCAGTTTCTGAGGGAATGTGTTTTACTAACCTCAAGAATCGAGCCCCTGCAGGTAAACAAATAAATTTTAATATAAAAAACGTATATTTAAATATTAAGGTCGTCATCCAGTCAAGCCTGAGATCTGCGAACAGAATGCAGGTTTATATAAAAAAGAATTGAAATACTTGTAAAAAAATTAGTCAAGGAATGGACATTTCAGTTTTCCAGTATCCTAAGATAACAAAGTTATAGCTGAATCTAATGTTTTTGCATTGTCACCCTGTACCACCTATACAGATTATAAAATAATGTGACTCAAAAGGAAAGCAAACTGTTTTCGTGAAATTATTTTCTCCAGTTAATAAACTCGTTTAGTACGTCAATACGAATAGTACGCCAATTTCATCTGACTATAATTACAACTCATCTATTTATTTGATTACAAAAATTAAAAGTTCAATTTAGTAGTATGGAAAGCACGCCCCATTATGATTTTAATGGCGGCTTATTTATTGCATGTGAGTTCTCATTAACCCATATATGTATATTTAATTATTGTGAAAATTCACTATGGAATTTGTGGTAAAAGTGCCAACGGTGAATAATGTATTCCTGTTCTGTATGTTAAATTTAGTATGAACAAAATGTTTGGTTTAATGTAACCATAATAATGCGTAATAGGGAGTCGAACTGGATTTTCCATCGTTTATCCTACGACCCGATTACATAGTTCTTGCCTTTCATACCTTATCGCATTAAAAGAAAAAACCGCTCTTAAGCAAACCTTGCCCCGTACCTCTTCAATCTTTATGGTTTAATCATTGTGTTTTTCGGATGGACAGCGAACGCATCTATAATGAGTTTATTAAATACCTAGTGAAAATTGTACTGTAAACAATTAATAATTTGTATACAATGCCTAAAAAAGCTCATCACCTCGCTTAAACGAGGCAAAACTTAAAAAACCTGTATACTCTTCTACAACAATTACTATCCAAAATAAAAAGGAAAATACAAAGAGCCCTATCCTCATCTTCTTGTTGTAAAAACATATAGGTAGTAATGAGCGGTCGAGCCCCAAATTTAAGTTTTAAGATACTCGTAGTATACTCGCGACAAGAATTCAGACGACTTACGTCATACGAACAAATGAATAATTCATTATATTTTCATCAAAATATTTAAGAAACTGGAACTGATAGTAATACAACTACACTAAAAGTTTGCATTATATATTGCACTAAATTGTAAAAAATTATTATTTTTAAACCGACCAAATATCGAAAATTACGTTGACAATTAAAACAAATGTGTAACGTCAACCGTGACGTAAGACGTCTGAATTCTTGACGCGAGTTTATCACAATATTGCCGACACATGTTTAAACATAGTCTATGTGACCGAGGGTTTAAAATGTTATGCGTGTACCAACTAATCCAAGGTCGAGGACCTCTTACAGGTACAAGAGCCTAAAAAACTTCTTACCAAGGGTATTTGTTTTAATAAATTAAATTTAGAAGGAGGCCGTTGGCCCCATAATAATGTTAGGACTCTACAGAAAAAACTTCTTTCTAGTTTCACAAAATTAGAAAAAAGCCAAGCGCCAAATTAGAATTTTCTTTAATACTTGATTATAAGTAGGTATACATTTATATCACTGTGTACACATACACAATAATTTTATTTTACACTGATTATATTCACATTTTTAAACAACCGAGCTAACAAGTATTGACTGATTGTACTTATGAAATAACTACATTATTATTTCAGGTTCTGCATATGAAGGAAAAACCGAAGAATCGGACTTCGATAGGACTACGAACCATCAGGAGGTTCCAATGCTGATTCAGACAATGACACGCAGCTACAGATGCTGCCCCAGTAGAAGCTCTATCTTCAGCTTTGCGCTGAATTGCTGTGTATTTCAGGATTTAAACCACAATAATTTCAAAAACAGAGATAGTTAACAGGTTGAATTCTTACTTAACAAAAGAAATCAAACAGAAATACCGATCCAAAGTGACATGAGTACCACCTTCCAAAGAACTGTCAGAGTTTATTACCTATTAATGTAAACCATGATATTTCAGAGTCTATGAATAATATAGTCTCCAAGAAGCATCGCTTCCTAAAAGTACTACAACACCCAACTAGCAAAATGGAACTTTAAAAGAAGCGAATTATTTTATAACTATCGAATTGCGTTGTTTAATGAACAGTTTGGTTTTATAGAGCAAATAATTGTCATAATTTTGTTCCTGAAGAAAGGAATTGTATAAAATTGTTTTATAATAGTTTTTACAACGTGTTTTATAGAACTAATAATTTTCAGTTCTTTAAAATTGTTATAAAAGTATTATAATACGTTATACAACATTTAAAAAAATTATATATAAGGATTATAAACATATTGTGAAAGAGTTGTATACTTAGGCAAATGACTTTTAATTATAATCTTATAAAATAGTTGTATAAACGTGTTTTATTAAGGATATATAAGGAAATTAATAAAATTATTTTTTAGCCCCGAAATGCGTTTATTTATAAAATAGTTTTATAGTTGTGTTTTTATAAATCTGTTATAGAACAAAATTGTGACTAGAGAAAACATAGTTATTGTATATACCGCGTAATAAAATAAAACCTAACCTTAATTTTTGAACTCCTAAGGTATAGTGTATTACCAAGCACTAATCAATAAAGAATACAAACAAATTCTTGAATAATAGGTACTTAGCTAATACCTAACAATATTAATATAGGTAAGGGTAGTATTATAATATTTTAAATTTCAAATTTTTTTATAAAACTTGGCAACTTCTTGCGATGCAAACATTATCTACTTGCGCACACACATTTTTAAATATAACTATACTATTTTATCGTATAAAGTTCTAATTTACACTAAAATATTTTGTTATGGTTTTATGTGGAATAAAATCATTGTATTATAAGTCGCCATTTTTAAATGAATATTTTGTTGGATCAGCGACTGCCGCCATTATGGAAAATTAGTTGAAAGCCTTATTAAAATTATATCTAAAAAGTAATTTTGCTATTTTTGGAAGACTATTTTATAACAAGATCGTTAAATATAATTACCCAACGATATTATAAATTAAAGGAAGCATAATTTTAATATTTTTAAATTTATTTTTTATAATTTCAAAGCAAATGTGGCCTAAACTAAAGCGCATAATTTTTTTGTCACAAACATATATATAGTTTATCAATAAAATTTGCGGCGCAATAAAATTTTCGTTGTTGAAACACTGATTGTTGACATGATAATATTGTAAGTATTATACCTATCTATCATTTACACAAATGATCGCCATTGAGTGACCCTGTTTTTAAATATAAGTACAAATAATTATGAATCTGCGTTATACACCAATCTTAAAATGATTTGGTTCTAATATTCTTCACTAAAAAATATAAAGTTTCTTTAAATACTACCAAAATACAGCCTACAAAACGTTTTTATAGTTGCTGTATAAAATTGTTTTAAAAGTGTTGTATACATTTTTTATAGAACTGTTACATTACCAAAGTGTTTTATAAAAGTGGGCCCTTTTCGATTCTATAAGTATCGTATAAAGGCATTTAACTACGTTATATGAATTTGAAGCTCCTATAAGATTTATATTATAGCAATTTATACAACCCTTATAAAATTTATTTTGCTAGTTGGGCACCAAATTGGTCACAGTCTTGCAGCTGTTGTTTCGGTTATGAATTCACTAAAATATATATAAAGGAAAAACTAAAATCGGATAAATTACCCAAATTTACCCAAGCAGCTGTACTTTTTAGTAATATCCACAATGCCATATCAGTTTAAAGGCGACAGCCATTGCCATTGTTGAAGTAGCAGAACGTAGGGTTATCTTCCTCCATATATGACCTCTTATTTGGGTCAAAATTCACGAAATCAGTTAAATCCAATTAAGCATTGAAGAAGCAAATAAATAAATGTTGGTGTCCCCTTCCAGCAATAACTTCGACATCCACAACGAGACCAAAAACCTCCACCAGGCAGAGTAAGTCTACACGCTCGAATTTAAACTACCAGCGGCAGGTCTTCAAAACCAGTATGAAAATGGATACGAAAGACCAGCACTATTAATAATTTTCAAGAAATCGGAACCAACATACAATTCTCAAAAAATTGGCAAAATATAAAACTAAACTAAATTAATTAAATGGTATTAAATTTAAATGCACTCAAATACCATGAGAATGCCATCAAATTAAATACTCGCCTAAAGAGCAGAAAGTTCTCGAGGAAGTAATTACATTTATCATATTATAGTGATATCGACATCTGAAAAAATTATATCTGTGGTACCAAAGATATTTTTAATATTTCGGATAATTATTTAGTGTACTATAAATTTAATAATACAATTAAACCTTGGGGCCAAAACAGGGTCACGATAAGAAGTTTTAAAAATATTGATCTAGACTTATTAAATGACCCTTCAACAGTAACACCATGTGAATCATTGATATGTTTGCAGAATGTTTATGAAAAAGTGCAATATTTTAATGATCTGTTATTGGGTCTCTTTGATACTGTTGCTCCTGAAAAAAATGTTATAGCAAAAAGTAGAAAGCCAGAGTGGTTAACTTATACTATAAAAACTATGATTGCGTTAAAAGATAAAGCAATTTCAAAAGCAAAAAAAAGTAAAATTGATAATGCTTGGAGATACTATAAAAAAATCAAAAATCGGACTAACATGCTATATGAAGTGATAAGAAAAGATACCTAGAATATTGCATTAATAAGAATCACAGTAATAGTAGGATGTTATGGAAAATGAACTACTATTTTACATTTCATTGGGGTTTTCGGAGAGTTCTATCAAATAATAGGCTTCAGTTTGTTGAAACTGATAAAGGGGAGTCATTTCAGGGTATTGTCTGAAGCTATTTATTTGTGGCATAATTTTAGTTTTTCTTTAGTTTTATTGGGTATTTGCCACACTTCTGAAAAAATAATAAAGATTAATTCCGGGTGTCGCGTCATGTGGAGAGTACTTCATGGTTCTATCCTTGGATGACTTTTATTTAGTATATATACTTGTAACTTGTATATGTATGTTTACAAGATGGCAAAATACATTTTTATGAAGACGACACACAAATGTATTTGTCCTTTGAATCAAAAGAGGTAATGTATGCTAAAGTGGCGTTAAATGCTGATATCACTCGTTTGATTGAATTATCTGGAAAACATAATTTTGACATAAATGGAACAAAATCCTCTGTTATGGTATTTGGTAGATACATGAATACAATTGAGCAAGAGTTCAAGGTTAATATTGAAGGAGAGGATTTACAGTAACTAGAAATCTGGGTTTACTTTTTGACACGACTTAAGTTTTAAATCGAACATTAATAAATGTAGCTTATGATAATATGATATATTATTATTATATGATAATATGTTATATTCTAATCGTCATATTTTATCACGTAAACTTAAAATTCTACTTTCAGATGCTTTGCCTCTTAGTCAATTTAATTATTGTGACGCTGTTTATGGACCTTGCCTTGACAAAGTAGATATAAACAGAATTGAAAAGGTACAAACATCTTGTTTAAGGTTTATTTATGGTATCAGGAAATTTAAGCCTATATTATAAATTAAGTGATGCTAAATGGATAACTATGCAGAACAGAAGGAGGAGGGAGGGTCTGTGGTATTATTTGACAGTATATTATTTTACAAATGTCCTCCATATTTAATAAACAAAATAACTTATCGGACAGATGTACATACACTAAATTTACGTCTCATATCGCAGATCCGCTATTTTTTATAGATCTTTTTCTTATAACATTTACAAATTGTATAATGCCGTGTCAATAGATATAAAATTATCGAATTCAGCTGTTTTTAAATCTAAATTTAAAAAACAAATTTTTAGTCATGCTCATTGATCTATATAGTATTTAAATTTACATTATTTCATGTTTCTATATTTCTCTTGTTTCCTCTCCACTGATGGGTGTACCTCTTATTATAGCCTTATTTAAATCATTATTGTAATATGTATTTGTCTTTTTGTGCTAAATCTTGTTTTTTTTTTTAATTGATTTTAGCTCCATTTTACAATGTATTTAGAATAAGCATTTGGATAATATTAATACAATGTTCTTACTGTGTATTACATTTATCTTGTAAATAAATACTATTATTATTATTTACTGAACAGTGAACAGCCTTTTTGTCACCTTTGTTTCGAGTAACTAAAACCTAATGGTAATAAGACATTCATTTTAAATTAAAAGAGAGTAAACAGGTACATCTATGTACCTTATTTTAAATTAGAAGATTCGAGATTAGTTTCCAAACTATTTACGAAAAAATGTTACGTAACTAAAATTGACCCAAAGAAGCATATTTCTTACTTCCCACACACTTAAAATAGCGCAATACAGAAGATTTACCTTTACCAATTTGGTAAAGGTTTGCCTTTTTGGCCTTATTAATATAACACAGGTAAGTATTTCAAATTTGACAAAAAACCTTGATTCTTCTGGCATTTACTAAGATTCAATTAAAATGCAAGGTTTGAAAAAATTAAACAGGTAATCTTAAATACGCAACTACAGCAAATTTATGTGTAATCGAGTGGGAGGGCAAACAATGGAAAATTGTAAGATTAATCGTAATTTTACCGAATTTATCCATCGATTAAATCACTTCTCGGCCTACCCTCGATATCAGCAATATTGAAAACCAAAACAAAAATACAGAATTATTAAGCTATCGAGGTTGGAATTTAAGAGGTGCGGAACGAGGCCAGCCAAAAAACTATATTTTTTTCTTTCAATGCGTATCGATCAGGTATAAATGGCAAAAAGCTACAATGTGTAATCACGTCGGAAAATTACGATTAATCTTCACACTACAATTTTATTATAAAGCTCACTCTAATGGAAATCTTGCAATTTCGTACATAATTTTTTCTCAAGAAACGACCAAACATGGATCCCTAAAACAATAAAAGTAAACTACCTTAATCTAATCACTAATCTCTTCGTTGTTCAAAACAAACTTTGAGACGCCGAAGAAAAACTATATTGCATTAATTCTTTTAAACTGGAATGATGTCGACATCGCACGGTTGATACTTACTGCTCCATATTTCCCTATAATAACAAACTTAATATTTTTTCTTGGCGTAGCCTTTACTGAATTACTACTTTATTATGTACCGCACTCTTATCTCTCCTAATAATATTTATTCTATTTTCACATTTATCCACCATATATCTCGGGAATCTACATGAAAATCGCATTCGTGCCACGCAGAAAATACCAAATCTGAATAATTCTGGGCAAAACGGTATTTTCCCCTGGTCTCATCCCGAAATACAGAGATTTCCCTTCAGAGAACATCGATTTATACAAACCCCCATCCATATTTCAGATCATATGTGTATTATACGCACTTCGGGAGAACCTGGGCGGACGGTATTCATGAGAGGAACAAGATATAGTGATTTAACTCGGGAAAGGTAAATCGGGGCAAAAGGGTTGTTAGGGTGCGTTCTTATTTCACAAAAACAAACCTAGCATATGAATTCATAAGTTTTACATTATTCTTAAACGAGAAACATGGTTACTTAGGAGATAACTATATCAAGTTATATATTAGCTCGCAAAGTAGTTTCACATAATATTATTATTAAAAAATTGATATTTTTGTAACAAGTTGCAAAAAGAGTGAGTCGCTTTTACAACGAATTTCATACAAGATTTTTTGTGAAGGCAATCTTCTTCTAAGGCAATGTTTGTGCATTGTTTAATGTCAAGTTCAAACGTCGCGTGTCGCCGTATTTCCTACAAAGTTTAGCGAAAAAGTCGCAATCAATATGGCGATGATAATGACGAGTCTTTGGATATTGAACAAGCAAGCTGATTAAGCTGTGCTATCTACGTTAGTGTTCGAAAAATTTATCCGAAAATGTCTACAACATTGAAACCTGGGCTAAAGAAAAACATTTAGAATTTTACAGAAAAGGTAGTGCTAGCAATATATTTAATTATTATTAATTATTTTCTGAAACTATCCAGTACGTTAAGAACGTCAGTTTTGTGAAGTAAATATTCGATACTCCACACCATAATTTGTCTCAATAAAAACGTAGATATTAGCAAATTTACAAATCTAAACGCATTTTTAAGAAATCAAAAATATTTACGAAGTTGCAAATATAACGCTTTATGAAACAAGTCGAGGATAAAGAACTCATGTTATCCAAAGTTGTTTTAATCGTTGGAGTATTTGGAGCATGTAGGAGGGAAGATACCACATTTTTGACAGGAAAATTTATGTGTCAAAATTCCGAACACAAAAACTCATGTTCCAAGAATGTTTACGATTACTGAGAGATCAATAGATGGTATCAATTTTTTAGATATATTTCGTAAGTATGCAAAGTTTCGTCCACTCAATTCGACACATCAGGGATTTTTCTTGACATATTGAAGTAATAATTGCTGTACCATGCCAGTTGGAATCAATATAATTGGAGGTATGTTGAAAAGATAGCGGAATTCCTTGGTATCTCCAACGCCATTGAATACACTGGCTATTGCTTCCGGCGCAGCTCTGCAACAATGTTGGCAGATTCTGAAACGGACATTACACTTTTAAAGCGACAGTTGCCAAGGGTTATATCGAAAATTTCATTGAACAGAAAAAAAGAAATAGTAAAAAGAATCATAGGACAGAAAGATACACCAAATAAGAATTAAAAAGAAGTTCACGCAGAAGCTAGCAGTATTGCCACTACTAGAAATTAATTCAGTCCGGCTACTAATACTTGCAATGCTATTAGATAAGAGAAACTGGATGCCTCTAGTATTCACTTTAACAATTTACATAATTGTACCTTTAAAATTTATAATAAATAAATATTTTCATTGTTTTTAATGTTTCATTTTTACTTTTAGGCACTAGTGCCTAAAAGAGTGTCATTTCGAAATTCTAATCAATATCAAAATTTGTCAATTTCGAAACGCTTTCACAAAAATATATTTAAAAGTACTATGTCAAGCTTTAATTAATTATGAAAAGGAGTGTTAAGCATAGAAAATGGCACTTGTCAACAATGATTCTATTTTTTCCACACAGCACCTGAAAGGTTATCAATTTTAAATTTACTCTTACTTCATCCCATTAGAAAAATGTAAAAATATTAAAATATACAGGGTGTTCCCGAATGATGGTCAATATTTTACCAGGTGCTCCACAAGCCATTTCAGGGGGGGATCTTCATATAAAATTTTTCAATTTGAGTCCTCCCTGTTGTTGTATTTAATTATTAACAGACATTGTATTAAAATGTGCCAGACCATTAAATATTTGTCAAATATGTTAATTTGAACAGTTATGGTATCATCACATTAAATAAACTGATTTGATCAAATTCTTTAAATGATACCTGATATACAAGGTGGTTCCTAACCTTTTTTGACAAAATGAAGGAGGCGAATTCTTACTTAATTTTAAAACAAAAATGTGATATAAGTTTGTCGATTGTTGCTTCGTTTTCTTTATCTAAAGTATTATTATTTATTTTATATTTTATCTAGTTACATTTGCTGCAAAACTACATTCGTCTTCTTCATAAAAGAGATAAAAAAATACAAAAAAACTTTTTAACACCTTATATTTCAAACAGAAATATTTTAACCTATGTTTTCGTCTTAAAATTACAGAAGAACAGATTTATTAAATACGTATCATCGTCGTCAAACAAATTTTATAAAATTCTGATAGTATAATATACATAAAATTATTTTATATTACATAATATAGTGTAATTCCTTGAAATTATTAGACGTATAATAGTTGCTACAGTGCCATATTAGATTATTTATAGACTTTTCTATTCGTCAATTTAAGAATGACCTTGATACCTATGTTCAATTATTTTTTGCCGTACGCAGCTTGATCTAAAGTTGACCCAGAGATATCTAAATTAAATCAGTGCAAGAACATCCGAATCAATCGCGTAGGTCGACCTTACAAAACCTAATCTCGATCAAAGAGGAAGAGGAAGCGTAGACCGGAATCAAGTTCCGAACACGTACTCGCGTTAGATGGACAAGGGTCGGGCAACTGGAGCGGATTAACGTGAAGGATAAGAATTTTATCACCTAATAAGAGTTTTTAGTTACTTTCCGGTATAACAAACGCCCATTTTTCCAATTAGTTTTGCCGCCTCTCTTTCCGTCTCGGCTGCTTCCTCGATACAGAATGGGGGCTCTTAAGTTTTGTAGGTGCCATAAAATCCTTAAAACCGTGTATTGCGCGCACATAAAAATTTTCTCTCGGATTATTTTGCACCGTAAGAAGTTCCCTAAACTTGCAACATCACTGATACATAACAAAATTTTAATAGACAGAAGTACATTAACGTTCCTAATGTATATTACAATGTTTAATGCCTCTTTTTCTGGCTCAGAGAAACAGAACATCAGTTAATTTATCCGTTGTTGTAATATCAAATTTCGAGCAGATTTCTTATTACTAAATTACTAAGTAAATATGTCTGTCTTCTTGCAATTATAGTTTTTTTTTTCATTGGCTTTGAAATATTTCGATTCAAAATCTTAGTTACTTAATTGTACCATAAGGATTTTAAGACTCTGAAATTGTTTTACATAATGATATGGACTATATCGTCAGTTTGGAACAAAACAGTCTTAACTCAAAATTTTAATTTTTCAAGATTTAGTGGTGTATCAACTCCAAATATTGCATATTTTTATGTGTAAAAGAGTTACAAGTGAACTTTGGTTAATAACCGTCGAATGCCGCTGCGTTGAAATGTCACATCTCCAACATTGGTTTTGTGCTTTAGACAAAACTGTCACAATTAGTCGTGCTGTGACGTTTAATGAGATGAGATGAGCAAATTTTGGAAAAGAGTGTCACAAGTCGAAAAAATATCAGTAAGAAACTAGTTTCTTTATGTGTATTTATATGCAAAATTGTCACATCTTTAAACAGACCTGTCATTCTCATAAGCTAAGTACCATTTTTGTTTCCATTTCATAAAATAGGCCATAATATTTTGCGCAGTATTATAAATAGTTTTATAATAATCTTTAAAATTGTATTATTTTAGTCTACTTTAATAAAATAATTTAGTTTATTAGAAATGTATTTCGTTTTATTACCTAAACTCATGTTGAAAAACTTGTAAAAAAATATGTGAAAGAGAGTCACAACTCGGAATTATTTAACAACAATAACAAAGTGCCAAAAACCAAAGTAAACAAAAATTTTTATTAAAAATACAGAACTATCCACACAAACATTTTAACATGATTCAAACATTATATATTTATTTATTTTCCAATATTTAGAGTAACATTATTTATAAAACTTTACTGAGCTCTCCTGAAAATTTACATTTTTTGAGTTATGACAGTCTTGTTCCAAACTGACGATATAACTAAGGTCTATATAGGGTGATCTACAACTTATCTATTGTTAATAGATGCGTCCTGCAAAATTATGTAAATATCGTAAAAAAATGGTAAAATATCTATAGTTTCCGAGAAAAAAATATTATAGTTATAGTATTTTCAATCCTTACATATCTCAACTACCGTAGTCTCTAGGCATGCTATTCCGAAAATTGAAAGCTGATTACTTATAGTGTTAACCTTGTGATGCGATTGTTTACAATAGTTTTTCAAGTGTCAAAAATGGTTTATGTATATAGCAACTCGGAGTTGACAGATATCCTTTTAATTTATGGTGAAGTGAAAATTCTTTAGCAGAATGATTTCCCGGTAAACATGTGCCGAATGCAGCTACTTTTACCGCGGTGTGCAGTGAGTGCCAGTGTAGTGTAACGCGGCCGTGACATGGGAAATTTGTAACCGAATTGTGGAAGAGCGTATTGCAGCAGTATGGCGTATTATTACGAGGCTCAATTATATCAGTACCATGCACAGCGTGGCCAAACATTAATACCAAGGAATAGAGCATTTACATGTAGGCGGCGCTGCGATCAATGTTAGGTATTAAATCCTAACCTCACAAATAGTTGTTAATTAATTTTTGTTGTATCTCAATTTGTGTAAATAAAATAGCCATATAACTGTTGTGTACCGCAGTGTTTATCTGTTGCTAATATAAATAAAGATTTCATGTTTCGTAAGTTCCCCAATAATGCTGAAAAAATTGGTTTATAGCAATTGCATCCAGCAAGAAACCAACCCAGTACACAAAGATCTGCTCAAAACATTTTACAGAAGATTGTTATACTATTACTAGCATGGCTAAGTACAAGCATATATGATCTATTTTCGGTGTATATTTTTCATTATTTGATAAGATTTCATTCTTATTTTTAGGACAATGGAAAATTCTCAAAAACAGCTGTTTCAACATTATATTTACCTGTACACGAAAATACGATACTAATATTGTAAACAATAATGAACGCATGAAAAGGTACTTGAAAAGGCGAAAACAGGATGAAAATGCAGACAAACTTGCAGATGGAAATATAGTAGAAATGTGACACGAGTTCATAGACATGACATGACATAACATGAGTTAAATGTGATAATACTATTCTTCAAATTGCAAATTACTTGAATGATAATAACGCCGGTAATCCTGAGAGTATAGCAAGTGCATCTAGTAGTAACAAGTTATTTAACGATATGGCGATTCAAAATGTTATTACTTACAAAAGGGCACAACTAATATCACTCAATTTTTTAAATGAAAACCATTTAAAACACCTATCAGGGTTTTTAGCTTTTTCTGTATTGTACTTGTACTGTAATAAAAATAAAATCTGCATATGTTTATTATTTATTTATATTACATGTACGTTATTTAAAACACAGATTTTTTTTATATATTCGTATTTTTTCAGAAACAGGGTATTTAATGTACTTTTTTATTTACTAGGCATATTACATGCAACATTTTTGCAATCTGAGCGACAAGTAACCATTTTTCTATCGATTCGTAATATATAAAATTTCAATTCTTTAAAAACAAAGAGTTTTAAATTAAGAATTACCAGGAAATAATTTAGGCACTCCAACGTTAACAATCTCTGTGTTAAATAACGTTTTATTACTTCTCTTTCCAAATTGCTAATGTAAAATGCAAATAAACAAGGTTATGTGAGGTTTAACATAAATAAAATTTAATATATCTTTTGAAGTGATTTTTTTCCTGTTGTCTTTATGTGTTTAGAAACATTTTATTGATTTATTATAAGTTTTATTTTGATAATACGTATGCAAATTAGATTTACAATCACTATTTAACTTACACAAATTCAAATAAAAAAATTATCGAATCATGAACCACAGATTAAATATTTATAAATAAGAAAAATCATGAACTAGACCATAGAACATTAATATTAATACCTAACTTTGACGCTAGCGCCCCTAGCGGAATTTAATGACACTGACTTAATGTAAATGCTCTATTGGGCGAGGAAAACCGGTACCATGGCCGTCACGATCTCCTGATTTTAAATCCTTTGGACTTCTTTTTGTGGCAATATTTAAAAAAAGTGTATCGCACCGAAGTGGACACTATTGATGATTTACGCAAACGTATCGTAGCTACTGTCAATAGCTTACGAGTTCAAAACGGACAAGAAGCAGAAATATTTGTGTCAGTTTATAGGTAAGACGGATTCAAAATTTTGTTACTGTAACATCATTTACAGTAATTTTAACACATTTTATAGAAAACTTTTACAAATTCTAAATTACATACTGAAAAAACTTTGCAGAACAACTTTTTTGCAATGAGTGGAATAAGGTTCGAAAGAGTTAATGTGGAATATATACGGTATGATTGCAGAGAATATAGAGAGGTATTGTCATTAACCATTTAAGCAAACCTACTAACAGTTGTTTTGTCCTCACCCTAGTTACCATCCGCAACGGCCTTAAGCTGGGTAGCCCCAGGCCACTTAGCTAATGGATCGTCCCACGGGACCGGTTCGCTGATGAAGTACGAACCCAGCGGATAGATACATGTCGTATAAATTCCCTTTGATGTCGATGCTCAATAAGTCGGAAGAAGTTCGAAGATTTAGGGCTGCCCTTTGGCCCTATGCCAGGAATTATTGTTAAGAATTTATTGAAGGGTGGGTTCGTTACGCCGGTAGTTTGGAGGCGGAAAGGTATTTAGCAGAAAGACATGAAAAAAGGAAAATACATATGAATACAGGCTGTTTTACGAGATGTAGCATTTACTTCAAGGTTAACTGACAATTTGCTCAGTTAAGTATGAATTTCGAGTAAATCACAACTGTGCAAATAAACCGAATCAGTCTGTCGATTTGTGATGGTTTATATACCTAGTTTTTGCATTTCTTGCGCACGTATGTAATAAGACTGCATTCGAAGATGCTCCATCTGAATCCAGTGTGTACATAGGTCAATTAGATCACTTCTAACTTTTCACAATATATGATAACATTTGTCTTTCTTAATTAGAAGTAAACTCTCTTGAGATGAATCAATTTTTTAAATCCGTAGTCGACAAAGTTACGCAATTTCATGCTCAATCATATGCCGTTTAAAAATTGATGAAATTTCAAATCCGAATATATCCAGAAAGAAAGCTACATTTTAAAAATTAGTTTTTATTTTTTCCTGATATTATTTGAGACGATTTGTTTAAATAATAGTTACACTTTCTCATTGCTACTTTCATTATTCTACAAAATGGTTTTATCCGTTCATGAGTTCTTATTTATGCACATACTTATTTGTTGTTATACAGGGTGTCTCGCTTAAAAGTGGAACAAGCCTGTAACATGCCTACCGTTCGACAGATTTCAATAAACTTTTTTTTGTTGGATACATCTTTAAAAAGTCTACCTTGGCATACCAGGTGTTCTCTAAAATTCGAAACCGTGGCCGACTACCATACAATTTATGTGGCCTAAAATCGGAAAATCCTATTAGGGATTATTTGATTCGAATAATTTTTACAAATTCTTGATCAGCACCCCAGAAAACCTTACCAACCAAATTTTCGTTGCCATAGTATACAGGGTGCTCAGGATAGCTTGGGTGTCTCGCTTAAAAGTGGAACAAGCCTGTAACATGCCTACCGTTCGACCGATTTCCATAAAAAAATTTTTTGTTGGATACGTCTTCAAAAAGTCTACCTTGGACATACCAGGTGTTCTCTAAAATTCGAAACCGTGGCCGACGACGATACAATTTATGTGGCCTAAAATCGGAAAATCATATTAGGGATTTTTTTATTCAAAAAATTCCCACGAATTCTTGATCAGGACCCCATAAAACCCTACCAACCAAATTTTCGTAGCCACATTGTACAGGGTGCTCAGGATAGCTTGGGTGTCTCGGTTAAAAGTGGAACAAGCCTGTAACATGCCTACCGTTCGACCGATTTCAATAAACTGTTTTTTGTTGGATACACTTTCAAAAATTCTATCTTCGACATACCTGGTGTTCTCTAAAATTCGAAACCGTGGCCGACTACGACACAATTTATGTGGTTCAAAATCGGAAAATCATATTAGGAATTTTTTTATTCAAAAAATTTCCACGAATTCTTGATCAAGACCCCAGAAAACCCTACCAACCAAATTTTCGTTGCCACAGTATACAGGATAAGTAGTTAGTTGTTCTTGGTATTGAAATAAAAACTACATTTTGAAATTAAGAAATTGTTGCTTTTGAATATAATTCGTTTATTTTTTCAAAATGATTTGGATAATTGATCTGTTTTCTATTTATCAAAGTTTAAGTTTTTGTATGGAGCATGTGACTCAATTCCTAAGTACAATATTAATTATTATTTAATCATTATAATAGGTTCCAGTATTATATTGAATAGACCTGAAATAAAAGACAATAAATATCATTTTTAATTTTTTATAAACTCATCAATAAATTATACATAAACTATAACAAAAGAAATGGTGGAAGCAAATAAGGTAGGTACTTAGCTTTCAACCAGTATTAATAAACTGCAGCAAGTAAAAACTAATTTATCTTATGTTTACAGTATAATTCATAAATAAGACAAAAAATGAATAGCCGATGGACTATCGAAATTTTAATAGTTTTTTCTAACTGCATTATTTTGGAAATACAAGAAATTTAAGTTGTTAAAGTTTCAGATATTACAGTATGTTACAGCGCCTCTCAAATTTGTAGTAATGTAAAAATAATGTAATATTTTTGTTATTGAAAAAAATATATCTGTAAATTAACAACTTCCCCATTATGTATCTTAAAAACGAAGCATTTTATGAAAAATTTTGATATGGTAATTATTTTTCTATTTTAAATCAAAGACAAAATATGTATTTCAGTTAAGTAGACAGCGCTCTAAGAGGTCGTGATCTAGGCGCATCGCGGACCGTTCAGTGCCGAGTTGATCACAGAATTTTACAAAAGCATTCCCCATATGTCGTTATCTATGCGCTCCCGAGTTATGGTACTGTACTTTTATATGTCACAATATGTTCTGTGCAAAATTTGTTTTTTGTTAGCTTTTTTATTTAATGCGACTGGCCGAAATTCTCTAAAAAGTTTTCAGGAAGACCGCGACGCGAGCAAGTCCAGTCCTCCACCTATTAGTGCAACCGTGTACATTTAAAATCATTAAAAGATACTTCACTAAACGAGAACAAGACCTAGTCCGCAATGCGTACACAGCAATACAGTTGCTGTGAGAATTTGACACTCATAAGCGGATAGTTGGTCGGTCACCCGACAGCCTTTATATTGCTTTATGTAGGGAGCATTATAAAATAAAGTTGAAAAAATCGCCACTACTGTGAATTAAACAATTTCAGAGGTTTTTTAATACCACCTGAGAAAAGTTAATAATAGTATTGACAAAAAAATGAGGTTTCTTCATAGCAACTTTTGACTAGCTTTAAAATGGCGTACCTGGTCTGCTTTACCCTTAGGACGTTTCGTCTTCTTGCAATCATCATCAGAATAATTTATTTAAATAGGGCGTTGTCTTACAATGTACATATGCCTTGAATTCTGCGTTTATTAATGTGTCGCTAGTGGCAGTTTGATCACGTCTCACGCATATTTCAACCACCACCAGGATTTTCATTAACTAACTATAAAGAAATAAATATTTGGTATAAGAGAACATACATATCAATTAACTGATAGAAATTGTGTTTTCTGGGATCCTGATCAAGAATTCGTGGGAATTTTTTGAATAAAAAAATCCCTAATATGAGTTTTCGATTTTAGGCCACATAAATTGTATGGTAGTCGGCCACGGTTTCGAATTTTAGACAACACCAGGTATGTCCAAGATAGACTTTTTGAAAGTGTATCCAACAAAAAAAAGTTTATTGAAATCGGTCGAACGGTAGGCATGTTACAGGCTTGTTCCACTTTTAAGCGAGACACCCAAGCTATCCTGAGCACCCTGTATATTATGGCAACGAATATTTGGTTGGTTAGGTTTTCTGGGGTGCTGATCAAGAATTCGTAAGAATTATTCGAATGAAATAATCCCTAATATGATTTTCCGATTTTAGGCCACATAAATTGTATCGGAGTCGGCCACGGTTTCGAATTTTAGAGAACACCAGGTATGTCGAAGATAGACATTTTGAAGGTGTATCCTACAAAATAAAGTTTATTGAAATCGGTCGAATGGTAGGCATGTTACAGGCTTGTTCCACTTTTAAGCGAGACACCCAAGCTATTCTGAGCACCCTGTATAATGTGGCAACGAAAATTTGGTTGGTAGGGTTTTCTGGGGTCCTGATCAAGAAGTCGTTGGAATTTTTCGAATAAAAAAATCCCTAATGTGATATTCCGATTTTAGGCCACATAAATTGTGTCGTAGTCGGCCCCGGTTTCGAATTTTAGAGAACACCAGGTATGTACAAGGTAGACTTTTTGAAGGTGTATCCAACAAAAAAAAGTTTATTGAAATCGGTCGCACGGTAGACCTGTTACAGGCTTGTTCCACTTTTAAGCGAGACACCCTGTATGTATGTCCATTATGAATGCATCATATTTAATAGAAATAGTTGTATAACTACTATCCTTCTTTAATCTAAAATTACTATAATATAATAATAATATAACTATTTGTTGTACAAAATTCCTTTAATATACAAGGTGCACCAGTAGTAAGTATTCAAACCTTGTGAGCTTGTAAAACAAGTCGAAAAGTGATGAAAACTTTAACATAATTTTTATCAGTGGCGGCTCCAAAGGGAGATACGTTCACTTAAGGCTTACGATGAGCGCTCTATAAAACGCTATAAAGTTTTCGCTCAGTAACTCCTCAAGGGATAAAGATAAAAATATGCGGGTTTTTTTAATAGACGACAAATATTATTTTACATCGACGCTGTTTTTTTGAAATTTTGAAAAAATGTAATTTTATTTTTTTAAATGTATTTTGCTCTTTTCCGAAATTTCAAAACACAGCGTCGATGTAAAATAATATTTGTAGTCTATTAAAAACAACCGTATATTTTTTTCTTTGTCCCTTGAAGAGTTACTGAGCGTATACTTTATAGCGTTTTATAGAGCGCTCGGGGCAACCTCGGAAACAGTCTTTAAGGCATAACATCAAAACGGTTCGGCATTAATTGTCAGACTAGTTGTTTTCTCCATGACACACTGCAATTAATTTATTTTGCAATATATGGATGTTGAATGTAAGGCACATTAGGAATGATTGAAATCGATTTTACTAAAAACGACACATCCTACTAAAATTTAACAAGAGTACCTTTTTATGTTAAATACTTCAAATATAAATATTTTCGAGTCAGAATCAAGAAAAAATTACCTACAAAAAAAATATGGTTAAATTTGTTCCTGGGCCTTGCATTTTCATACGCCCCTGTAGAAAATTGAAATGTATTTTATATGAGACATTAAAACGTCAAGGCTAATATCTTACCAAAATTTCGTGACTTAATGTCGAACCGTTTTGATGTTGCGCATTAATTATGGTTTTCGTAATTTTTCGAGATGCTTTACAAACTCATAAATTTTGAATATTTACTACTGTTACACTTTGTATAACAAAAATCAATTCATTATCATTTTACGTGAACAATGAAATCGACACATAGAGAACGAAATTACAACGACGAGGTGGCCGAGTGGTTAAGGCGTTGGACTGCTAATCCAATGGGCTCTGCCCGCGTGGGTTCGAATCCCATCCTCGTCGGTTTCTTTTTTTACTTTTATTAGAATTTTGGATATAACTCTTTTTTTAAAGTTTACATAAATTGCTTATAAATTTTGGTAATAAAAACTTATTAATTAAAATAGAAATATAAATATTTAGAAAAGAACTGAAACTTGTTAGTCATCGTATACTTGTATATGGTACACTAAAATTTTGAGAAAATACAAAACTTCTATTTCGTAGAGATTAGACATTAGGAGCAATAATTCTTTTTGTAAAATTTTTAAATGAAATTTAATTAGGTTATATAATCTTTTGAAAAAACATAAATTAAAAAAACTCAACGTACTAATATAGTCGTGTCGTCGAAAAAAGTATTTGTTTAAAAGAAAAGATTTGAAACAAAAAATAATTGTCAATAGATGGCCGCTAGATGTAGCTGTGCTATATTTCGGGTACTGAGCTATGTCGGGTTTGACAGACCTAGACAGTCAGGGGTTGCACTCACTCACTGCACACCACGATAAAAGTAGTTGCATTTGGCAGATGTTTACAGGAAAATCGTTCTGTTAAAGCATTTTCACATTGCCATAAATTAAAACGATATCCACCAACTCCGAGTTGCTATACACTTGAAAAACTAATGTAATGACTCGCTTCATAAAAAAGTTGATACCTACAAAACGTTATCGGATATCTATATTTGGAATCGTCTGGCTAGAGACTACAGTAGCCCAGCGACGTAAAAGTTGAAAATACTACAAGTTCAATAATTTCTTACTCGGAAACTATAAGGATTTTACAATATTGACTCCATTTTTCATAACGCATCTATTTTTTTAAATAAGTTCTGAAGCGGAACAATATAAAAGGAAAATATATTCTGCAATTTTTATTACAGTTTAATACCATATAATCTATGGTATTAGATAGATAGATCTATGGCATAGATTTAGAAAGAAATTTTACGCACCACTCCCAAAACTATGTAAGATAATAACTTTCATTAAAACTCCCTTAAAATTCCATTTATCACTGCACCAGAGGCAAAAATTGATAGCAGGGAATTCTTCCGGTTTCCTTAAACATAAGGCATGGCCAGTTTCGTCTAAATTAAAAGGAACTTTTTAATTTCCAGCCTCCGCCAAATGACACGCTTAATTTCCAACCGCCAGACATTAATTCTTGAACGCGGCCACTCCATTAACATTTTTTCGTGTCATTTATTTTTTTCGCAATGCCCGTTTTGAATGCGTTAAGAGCGTTTTAACATGACTCCCACTGAGACCGGAAATACCGGATGTGTTTGTGCATGCATATAGAACGCCCAAATTTTTACTGGATGTATTTGGATATATTTTTCATATTGTACTTAAATAAATATGTGACATTCAACAATTCTTGAGTTTGAAGGATCATATTATTTATGGCTTTTATCCTAGGTACAAATTTATTAATATATACGTTCTAGAAACCTAGGCCAACAGTGAGTGATTTTCTACAAATAAATCGTGTTGAAAATAATATAATTCAATGAAATTAGTGTTGTAAAATAAAATACAATAATTTTATCAAAAAATCCTTGTTCTCTCAGTATACAAGTACATATAAAACATACCTACATGAAAATTGGTATTCAAGTTAATTATAGATTTGAACTTAAGTATTGCTAGTGCAATCTACCATAAAAATGGCTTCTGTATCTCAGTTGTATTATTTTATCTGATATAGAGTTAGATGGTTAGAAAATATTTTACTAGCATATTCGGATAAAATTATTTGATGGGTAAAATTTTCATCTAAAATAATTAGCAAAATGTTCATCCCAGTATATCTTAGCTATTGTGGGCCAAGGAAAGAAAGGAAATAGTCTGTTATGGTATTTTTTATGTAACAATTTAATTTTTTGAATATTGCAGCAGTGTACCCTTTTCCATTGCTCAAACATGTACAATAATTTTTCTACAAAACTGTTAAAAGTGGGCTTTTTAATTGTCATTTTTGATGTTAAAAATGTCATTTTTTGACACACGTGTTAAAAGTAGTTTTAACACTAATGTTAAAAGTAAATCAAAGTTTATTTAAATTTTGTTTTGAAAATTAATAAAACGTTTTAACAAACACATGAACAACTTTTTATTTTAAATAAGTACAAACCAACATTTTAACTAGTTATTACTATTAACATTTATAGTAAAATTAGAACAATTTGAAATTGTAATTCCCTGCGGAGTCGTCATACTTAAGTTGGTTTTACTGTCAACATGTGTGACACATCTATTTTCTGTAGAAATACTACTGGTAGTACTGGTGGTCTTGCTAGTAGTTGCAGCAGTAGGAAGTATTTGGCACGCAATTTCCTTCTTCTGTTCCAGTGAATTTTCAATGTAGCCTTCAGCTACCGTCGAAGATTTCCATCCTCCATGTCACTTGATGGTAGTAAGATTTGCACCAGAATCTGCTAACAATGCCGCCGATGAACGACGAAAACAGTGTCCGGTGTAGAGTTGAGGATTTGGTAGATTCAAGAACTCTGCAATGTCGGCAGGCATTTTATTAAACATGTTAATTCCGACTGGATTCTTCACACATTTATTCTTCATATATTTAAGAAAAAGTCGTCTATGGTCAGCGTTGGGTGGCCGGAGTGCCATATACTTTCTAAAAAAGTTTAAATAGAATTTACCAACAACACTGAAAGTCCGAGGCACTTTCGTTTTAGTAGCTGGTATGGTCACAACAACCGAAGTGCCCAAATGTTCGATATTGTGAGCCCATTTATCGATGTTTATAACTAATTTTAACATTACAGAGTTGCACCAGTCTCCCTCAGTTACTTCAAAAAATGCGTTGTATTTGAAAGTAATAATTGTGATGTTTTCAAGATGACCTTCTTTATCCAAATAATTTAGTTTTGCATCTGTAGGATGGAACTTCAATAAATCAGTTATCTCCCACTAGTCCATCTGGATATGCGGCTTGAAGTGGATGTATTGATAAAGATAAGGAGGATAAGCATCTACTGATTGATAAATAGACCAGCCTGCAAATATTATTGTTTACATTCTTCATATTTCTTAAGAGCATACTCTTCGTTCAGTTTCCGTAATGCGTAGCAGGTGTATAAAGCGCGTGCTGGTTCAGTCTGGAGCTTTATAAATTTTGCCAAAATTGGAGGCAATAACTCACTTACGCCTTTCTATATCCCACAATGGTTGTTGGCCTTGGCTCCTGCTCTTAAATTCTAATGCCTGCCCTTCATTATTAAGAGTAATAAATTTACGATACTCATTACAGAGAGTGTGATGTTTTTGTTCAAATGACTCGCTAGATTGTGACAAGGTATTGTCTTCATTTATGTCAAGTACCACTATGGTGCACCTCCTACAAACAAACTGTCCAGAATAAGATATGATTCACATTTCAGATATACGTATGCGTCACAAGTGTCGTATTGAACCCAGTTTAGGGTTTAATCGAGTAACCCGCAACCACAATGAATGCATGTCATGAAGTCATCGTCGTGATCAGGTGATTGCTCTTGTGAAGATCTTTCTGATACTTCTCCCTTCATATACCTTCCTAAAAAGTGACTATATCTTGGTTTGTATTTCCGTCTCCACATTTATTGAGAAAGTATTTCAGGCGTACCGTCTCGAAGAGTACGTTTTTTCGTTATTAGGTTTGATTTACCTGCTTCCAAAAATATTTCTTCATAAATTGAGAGCATCTCTTCTCTAAGCACCTAATGCATCTTGAATATCTCATATGTTTGAGTAAGTGATTTTTTAAGTATCCGAAATGATTTTCAGCTGCAGAATTACTGGCGCTATCCACAGTAAGAGAGATATTTATTTAAAATAATTTTAAACAGTTCTGGATTATAGTATAAGTTTCCTCAAACTTTTGTGTACTCATTTTTTCAACTACTCTCTTCAAATAGTGTCTAAAGTTATGTTTGGTGTATTCTTCATTTAAGTTACGTGCATCATATGTGCGACTAGCTGCGATTCCAATCATTATCTCTTGGATAATAGGCGAATAAAGATACGCAGTACATACCTCAGTATTTTTATAATAATATCATTGAAGAATTCACAAACCACAGCCTCATTTCTGTAAAATTTAGAATTGTAATCACAGCTGCAATTATATATTTATAGTTTCAATTTTGTTTGGATTTTTCCATATTAAATCTATGTGTTCTGATTTTTATAAAAATTGGCGCAACATAAGTGTATTGTAATGAATGTTTCTTTTTTACTTGCTTTTCTGTTTAAGAGCGTAGCATGTCTATTTTGGAAGAGCGATATTATTCAAAACCCTCAGGACTACAAATGTAAATTGGCAAAACTGAAATCAGTTGCATTGCCTCCAAATAAGGGCCATTTATTTTGCTCTTCACAAAAAATTCCGAGGTCATAAAACAACGGCAAATAGATTTAGAAAAATGTTCTCTGGATATCATTGGAATACAGCACATATCCGTCCAGTTTATTTTATGTTTGTTACAGGTCCGGTAGAGTCAAAATAAATCAAATGAAATATATCTTCCACTTTTTGCCGTGCAAGAATATTTAATTGTTCAAGGCTATATATTTTTACATTGAAGGGTACACATACTTCCATTCTATGTTCTCTATGGCCGTCAAAATTCTTTATAATAAGGTTAGTACATTGGTCTTTGTCACGATCTAAGTTAATTTTAGCTTTAGATCTTATTTTCTGTAATGTGGCGTCGGATTTAATATTCTGCAAATTACCACAATAATTCGTCTGCTGTTGCACTGCAATTAATATCGTTTTAATATATTTTGTTTCAAAATTTATCTTCCTACTCCCTTAACATAGATGGTTAACTTAGTTCTATGGCAATAATTCATTCAAGTACTGGAAACTTTCACTTCTGATTATATCGAAACTTATTTTAAATTTGTCAACTTCAAATACTTTATGAATTTGAAAACTAATTGACACGCATATTAACGTAGTTAAATATTTGATTTCTAAAATAGTATGAATATTTGGTATCCAACTTAATATTTATGACCAATTTTTGCAAATTTCTGTAATTAATTCGTCTCGTCCAAAATTTTTCAATTTTTATAATTAAGCTTTCTCAGACGTTGTGAGGAGTTTTTAGAATTTTTTGGTAACACTTTATTGGAAGATGTTATATTAAAACATCCAAAGATAAGTATGTTTAAAGCGAGGTTTAAAGTCTCAGATGTTACATTACATTCACCTGAAGATTTCGAATCTACATTTTCCGATAAATTATTAAATCTAGTTACCACAAATATTATGATATCATTATGTTCTACGTATTACTGTGAATACTTTTGGAGACAGACTCCAGATATTACAGCATTTGATAATTGCGAGAAGGCCGTTTTGTCAATAGGAGATATACTTAATTCGACATAATTTTCAGGTGTTTTTAGCAGTGTGGAACTATATCAACTGTAAGAAAATCATTTTCCTGTTGGTCAATTCTCGAATATGCAATTTTCGGCGATTGAAAATCTGTTACGATGGTGCTTTGCGCTATATTCTTGTCGGTACAGAAATCCTAAAATATGTTTTTAAAATCATTTTTACATATGTATTACATGATGCAAAATACTCGGATATATCTTATACTCGTATTCAGCTGGCAAATTTAACAATTTCTGATAAGTACAATTTGGCAGTTATTTTGTAAAATACTTGCAATTTTAATTTTGGTAGTCTTTATTAAAAACATCTTTAATTATATAACTTAATATAAATAAGAACAGTATTCCAACTATATCTGAATTAGACTTAATTTAAACTGATGTTTAATTTTTTGGGAAACAAACAATATTTTTTAGAAAATAAATCTATGTAATTAGGATCCCTTCCACAATTATAGAACTGAATACACACAATTGTAAAAGTTGAAACAAATAACACTGCGTAATAATAAATATTCTTACCTATTATTAAAAAAAGTACCCTTAAAATATGTTAGCCACAAATCGCAAATAGACATATATTCCTAATAAAAAAATATATAGCTTATTTAATACTAAACACAATTGCCTACCCTACCCCTACCTATAAAGATGGAATGTATGGAAAAGTAAAATATGTTTATTTATTTTTATATAATAAATCAAATTCTTAATACAAAATCAAAAAAATATTTTCTAAATAGCAGATCAATCGAAATTAAAAGAAAACAAAGGATTATTACATAAATTAATGAAACTATTTTTATACTACACCGAAGAATCAATAAACAAATCTAAAACTAAATCTACAACAACAAATATTTTCAAGTTAAATCGGGCAACTTTGACACAAGTTTTACCAGCAGTTGGGCTCTAGCGAGAACGCTTGGGTAGGTACCTATATGAATTTAAATCCATCTCCAATTCTCCATATAATATTGCTCGAACTTTGTTATTACTGATTTAACCACAAACAGAATTTGAACTAATGTCTTTATTTAATCACAATCACCACGATGGTAAACGTTGAAATGAAGTGTTTTTAAAGTAACAATGACGTTAAAGCAATTGTGATATTATCTATTCGTTTTTTGAAGTATCCTTATTTTTCCTTTTGCAAGTAGGTAATTACTTTTTCACAAAGATATTGCCCATTACATACTTTATGTCTCCAAATAGTTAACTTTAGTAGGATATATTTGAAGTGTTTTATTTGTTTCTATTAAGGAGAGTTAGAAATTATTTTTAAATATAGGCATTGCCCATAGTGTACTGTATGTCTCCAAATTGTTAATTTCATCCAAGCTAACGCCATTTAGCTATAGTTATATTTGAATATTTTATATGTTTCTCTGTTAAGGGTAGTTTGTTCCCTTATTTCTATTTTACAAATAAATATTTTTGCTTTATGCATAATTGCGCATGTTGTCCTTTATATCTCTATATAATTAATGTCTACTAAGCTAGTACTGACAATGGATTTAGTTTATAGTGTGATTCATGTGAAGATATTTTTTTAGTGCTCTTATGAGGAAAATATTGAATTAAAAAAATGATGTTCCACCGTTGCCGATGTTGTTACTGAAACTACAGATTGCGGGAAGTGTAAACTTGTACATAGAAGGTTATGGTACATAATTTTAATGTACTTGAATATTTACTGTAACCTGAAGGATTGGAATATTTACATTCTTATATTAAAAAAATATATATTTTTTGGCAAACTTCCTCACTGTTCTTTCTGGACAAAAATAGCAATTTAATATGTTATCTGAATACTTTAAAAATATAATTTATAACTGTTACATATTTTTACCATTTTAAATTATTATTCGCAAGTGAGCAAGAAAAATCATAAGAGTTTCTAAAATAGTGAATATAATTATTTATTTATGATGTTCAATACTAGCAAAATATTTTTCTACGTTCATGCAAAAAACAAAACTTTATTGAACTATATTTAGTGGAAAAAGTGGTTCTTTATTGCACTAGTGCAATAAAATGTTTATTGCATTTTTCTGTCATTCTACTACAGCGTTTTATCATCATGACAGACATAAACGTTGAAATCGACGTCACATTTTCCTAGACTTAGTGTCATCTAAATATTATCATTTTTTGGTTTTTGCATGAACGTAGAAAAAATATTGTATGCAACTCGTACAAAAAGTGCTTATTGCACTCGACGTGTTGTCCTACACTTACTTTTTGTACTTGTTGCATAATTAACTATTAAATTTGAAACGGGGTTCAAATAATAATTTGAAACTATTTTTCAGCAGAAATATGCATTTAAATAATCGTTTATTCTTACACTAATTTTTCCTTATTTTCTCGTACAATTAATGACATTATGACTGAATCACCCTGTATATAGGTATGATTTATTGAAAAGAAAAAAAACATTTTGAGTATTTTTTTAAAATGTTGAAATTGTTATATTTTACAAGTCGATGGTATGAAATTTTTACATACGTCTACGAGCGTTTTCCTCCTTGAAAAATGCTTGGAGATTTTTTAATCCTTGTAAATACTGCAAAATAAAATTAATTTAAATTTCTGATGAGCAAAACAGAATTCACTCATTTGTCATTTGTAAGTAGTCTGGACACCGTATAATCGCTTGAAATTCCTTATGAATTTTTCGGTACCACCTGCACCTCATTAAAAAAATATTCGTAACGCACGGGAAGGAATGTTGATTGATGGTGAAACGCCGACATAGCACTCATCGTATGGGCATCATTTAAAAATATTTGAACGATGATGTGGGTATGAGTTCCACAATAAAATACAGAAGCAATTAATATGAAAATGTCAGATATTTTGATTGCATTTGTCATCTGTCACTTTAATATCTTCCAGTCGGTAGCGTCTGCGTCTGAAGGGAACTGGTTACAAAATAAATGTGGTGGCTAGAATATAAAATTATTTCTTCGAAATATTTTAAATTGATTTATGCAAGGGTTTATGTTATTAAATGTATAATAGAATAATTATTAAAAAAACTACTTATTAATGTTTGTAAGCGTAACTTGAAACGCTTTGTACAAGACTTGAAATGAAATTGTTAATTGTATATTAGATAATATCATTTGAATTTCGATTAGCAAAATTCAATATCAGTAAGCGTTACATATATCATGTACATATTGTGATTAGTAATCTGTAATTCAGAAAAAACAAATTGTATTTCAGAAATCATAACTTTTTCAGAAGACATAAAATGTATTGTGTATTTCAGAGCTATTATTGTTTTAATGTTGTATTTTCTGCTTTTAAATTATAAGCTTCTTTGTTACAATTTTGACACAAAGTGTGTAAGTTATTAACCTTGCGAGGTTCACTAGAATCTTCCTATCTAAGTAACGCAATATTTCGATGCTAAATAAAAGTTCTGTGAACAAAAAACTCATAGAGCATTGTTTGATAGCATCATGCTACTAACACAAATGTTATGTCACACATTTTCCAACTCAATTTTAGAAATTAATATTGTAAAATTCTATTTTATACATAGAACATTGTCTAATAATTATTACTAACTTTGTCAGCTTTAAGTAAAGCCGAGAGTAAAGCAATAGATTCTTGTGGCAATAGTGCACACATGCGCAGCAGATTTAACTTAACTTAGTTTATTGCAAAAAAATAAATGGTAGTGAACAGGAATACTTATAGATTATTTTAGTGGTTTTTCCTAGCACGAAATTAAAATAAGCTATATCTTAATTTTATCAGTAGAAATCAATCGAAAATTAAGTTTGGTTTAGTTTGTAGGCTTCCGTGGCTGTCGTTAATGGTCAGGTGATTTCCGGGCTCTAAACCGATGACGTGGCAACTAGCCCGGAAATCACCTAACAAAAAATTAACTGTATGTGTAGATCAAATAAAGCTCTATACCCGAGTTTCAAAATATTTCATATGAAATTTTTCAATTTGGGACCTTCCTGTTGAGATATTCGAGTCTCAAAATGGCGCAAAAAATAGTTTTTTTTCCTTAAAAACGGTCACACGTAGAAATGTCAATTTTGGTGCACATTATGAGCTACTCAAAAGCTATTTTGTAGTGGTGTCTATTCCTTAGCTCATGTTTCTGGAGGGCGGAAATAAGCAATCCCTAGATTTATATATATATATATATTTTTGTTTACTTGTAAAACTTTCATGATAAAATAGTAATAGTTCTAAATTGTAATGAGTTATCTTTATTCTAATTTTGCACTATATTTAAATATTCCCATTATTACCAGTGGCGTAGAAACCCTGTGACACTATTCGTTTATTTATAATAAAAATGGTACGCCACTGTCTTGAACAAATAATTATCTTTAAATTTTTTTTGAAATGCATTGCATTTAGGTAATTGTTTTTTAAAAATATTTCTGCATTTGGTAATTTGTGCGTGGTGAGATCTATTATGCTTCAGTAATACAGAGTGTCCCGAAGTTAATGCGCCATAGGGCAATAGGAGATTCCTGATGATAAAATAATGCGATATAGCAAAACTTACTTTAGTCAAAAGTTAATGCTTAATAGAGTGCCATAAAAGAATTATTTTCGATATTTATAAATATTTAAAAAAAATATTTCGAAGATTCGGGAATTTTTGGGAGCGAAAATTTTGTTCTAATATTGACGCTACTAGTAGAGAGCGCCACATATGGTAATGACATAACTTTTTTTGCGGCTTAGTGTGTACTGTGTATACATCTGTCTATTAAAACAATCGATTCTTCTACCTCCTTTATGTGAAAAAGGTATACTTTGTTTACTTTATTAAAGTCGTTAGGAGTAACCGTTTTCGAAATAATCCTCTTTGAAATATTCAATGCGCAGAGAAAAAATTGTTTTGGTTTCAAGTAAAGCGCATTTTCCCCTGAAAATGCAGCAAAATTTTACATAAAAACGTTACTCAAAATGATTAATTATAGCCATGTACAAAATTTTAAGAGTGGGTCTTCAAGTTTCTTTCAATTTTTTATACAAATATGCATAAACTACGAAATGGAGAGATATTTTAAATGAACAATTACTTGAATATAATGCATTTTAAAAAAAAATGCAAAGAATAATTATTTGTTGAAAATAATCGAAACTTAAAGTATCACAAGTTTTTTTTCTACGTTCATGCAAAAAACAAAACTTTATGGAACTATATTTAGTAAAAATGTGGTTCTTTATTGCACTAGTGTAATAAAATGTTTATTGCATTCATCTGTCACTCTACAATAGCATTTTGTCATCATGACAAACATAAACGTTCAAATCGATGTCACATTTTCCTAGACTTAATGTCATCTAATTAAAATTGTTTGGTTTTTGCATGAATGTAGAAAAAATATTGTATGTAACTCGTACAAAAAGTGCTTATTGCAGTCGACGGGTAATTTCACGTCGCGTGCAATAAACACTTACTTTTTGTACTTGTTGCATAAGTAACTATTATAATTAAGACAGTGGCGTACCATTTTTATTGTAAATAAATGACGAGTAGCACAGAGTTTTTACACCACTGGTGACATTGGAAATATTTAAACATACTGAATAATTAGACCTAAGATATCTCATTACAGCTTACAATTATTGTTGTTTTATCACAAATGGTTTCCGAGTAAATAAAAATTTCAAAATTAAACACTGTATGTCGGAGACGATAAACTTTTAGATATAGGTATATTTTGGAAAATCTCATTTATTTTGACTGTACAATAATTACCTTTTCTAAGGATGCCACTAATATCTGAGACACCCTGTATATAATTAAGCTCAATCTATAAAATCGTTATTTCGTAAACGTAACAAGGTTTAGAATTCGATTTTACATGACATTTAATTTTGGCTGGATAGGTGTACACCAGAATGTTTTTATGGTGTTAGACCACTTAGAGCTCTGTAAAAGCGAGGCCCATCCTTAATTAATTTTTATATATTAAGGATAGGCCTTTTATATATTAAAAAAAAAATCATCAAAACTCCTAATTCCATCATTATCATTATCGTTACTAGACTAAAAACGTAGGTTTTATTTACTATTGACAATATTTACTCCATCAACAAGAAGATAAGACAAATCAAGAAACGCGGCGAAGCGAGTGGATGCGGAGGATTGCACGGGAGGTCAGGCGGGTCACGGACATCGCGGCTGGTCACGAATTAGGCCTGATTTACTCGAATAGCGCACGTCTTGCACGGCCCCGCGTCACGTACTCTATGCACCCAGAGTTCCACTACAAGGGGGATACTCGCCGTGTTGATGTCACGATAACATCTCCACGGAGTTTACTTACTGCTTAATGGCTGAAGATTTTCCCAAGGGTTCTTTCCGTTTGGCTCGGCTCGTTTAGTTAGTAATTTTAATAAGGTATTGGATTTAATTTCTGATACGTATTACCGAAAATATCTTAAACAAGGCAACTAAATCGATACGCTATTTTAAAGATAACGAATTATAATTTCAGAGTGGAATTAAACTTTTGTGAACTTTCACAGTTTTTTTTTATTTCAGATGATTGGAGACAGATATGTTATTTTATTGCAGTATCTTATAGCATGAGTATACTGAATCACACAACTAGTATCGTTGGGTCAGAAATGACCCAACCCTATTTTAAGGGGAGGGAGAATTTTTATTTTGACTCAAATGGAAAGACAAAATAAAAAACATTATATAAAAAAGTAGCAAATATTTATTACAAATTAACAATGTAACTGCCAGAAGTTAATTATATAAAAATATTTGCTCTCATATTCTTTGGCTACAACTAAAATAATGAAGTACACAAATAAATTAAACCTTAAAAACCACTAAAGGAAGGTACAAAGTAAATATTTATACAACAAAATTACATTAACTGAAAAATAACTCATAATTTTTCGTAACTACAAAACAACTTATGGGCCTTACATTGATTACACAAGATGCTTTGATTTAAATGTAGTTTACAAATTGTGTTGGTACATTTAGTATAAAATGTTTTTCGATGCAGTTTGCCCGGGCATTTTTTGCATCTTTTCCCTTTTTTGAGGTCTCCTCCGATTGAGGAATCTTCAGAGATTTTTAGAAATTCCTTAATTTTCAGTCTCGATTCTCTTGGTAGATGTTGATTGTATTATCGCCTCATTTGGTCTTCTATTAGGGATAAGCTGAGGTTTTTTATAAAAGATTTTCTGTTCATCTTCAAACCGCTAACAGCAAAACTTAAGAGAATGTGATTATTCACACCTGCTATATTCAATATTGCATCAAAAAAGCAAGTGGCCAGCGGCTCGCTCTTTAATTACATGAATATACAGCATCCTTCTGGTGTAGAGAGTCAACATCACAGTTTGTAGAGTTATAGAAGATTTCTGGATTCTTGGTTTCATCTTCAGTTGTTGATTGATCATAATGTAAAGAATAAACTAGAAGTACACTTCTGTTTTTCCCCGGAACATAAGAAAAGTGTTGTCAGGAATAAAACCAAAAACTAATGAATATACATTTCGTTGTCTACGAGTTAAGAACTCCGAGGGAATTTCTCACTTGTTCTTCCGAATCGTACCAACATATGTTAGCTTGTTCTTTCTGAGCTCTTGTAGAAGTTCAAGATATATAAACCAGTTATACCCTATCACGTTTCGATTGCTTTCTGCCACTGGTGCGACTCTAAAACTGGAAGCGTAAGCATGGCTAAATGTTTAGGATTCACAATGTTTGAGTTTTTGCCAGTATACACAAAATCGTTAAACATAATATAATGTGTTTTTAAGTCGTAAAAGCACATAATCTTCAGACATAACGTTGTGGTTTACTTTTCATGTAAACACAAAAACTGCATTTACCTCCAAATCTCAGCAACATTCTTCTATTATCACATATCTATAACAATTATTGTAGTTAGTTTTTCAATTATTAGCAAAACTGTTGAAAACCTCTGAGACTGCTGCAAATTTGTCAACTCCAGTTTTTTTTTGCTTAACTCGTATCGGAATCATCGAATCGTATAGCAGAAATCGCCTCGTCTCGTGCTGTACCTTCAGTGGCCCACAAACTGTTTGTATATTTACGTGCTTGAATTGAAGTTAAATACATCAAACTAAATAAGACCTTCAATTCGATTTTGTCCGTGTGATCTATAAATATAGCAGTGTCTCCATATTTGTGAGATTCATCCGAAATTTTGGTTAGTGTGCTCTCGGATAATATAAATAATTTCCCCTATCATCAAAAGGGAGATACATTATAAGTAGGTCGATTTGCTGTAGCTCTAAGCCAAGGGAGTTGTAAAACGATGTGTTCAGTTCTGGTTCTTGAAATTGAAGGGGGTACTTTTGACCACTTGTAACCGTTTCTTTCATAAAAGTACTACCCTTGATGACGAGATGAGGGAATCTTTACTGAATCGGTATCAGCTTCGGAATGTTCAATTATTACTTATGCATCACTGTCACTTTCCTTAATTGTACCTATTCTCCATTGGTCTTTCATTATCACTAACATCAGATAAATTATTTAGAATGTCCTTCAATTCTGCATCGGTTAGAAATCGGGACATATTCGAGGAGCGGTCGTTGTTAAATAGATTAACGCAACTGGTATTGTTCATCAAATTTGATACAAAACGTGTGTGCCGACCTAATTATAAACAATAACTGAAACACGTATACTACATAAAGGATAATGGATATAAAGGAAAGATATATCACGCCAAAAGAATATCTGGCGGAGGAAGAGTTGGAAAATGCCATGAGTCAAATTTAATCCAATTGCAAATCCACTTGATTGTTGGGAATAGTTAGTTTGGACAAAAATAATTATATAAATTAAAAAATTATTTTCTAGTTTTTTAAATATAGTTCTCTTTCCAACTATTCAGATTTTAAAGTCATATCCTCAAATTTATGTTTCCATAATAACAACTGGAATCAATTATAATGAGTTATGGGCAGTATATATATTACATAAGTACTGATAATATAAAATTACACCAATATTTGTATCTTATCCCCTGGTGCATTGTGCTCCTGTACATATTTGCCTCGAACCAGACATCACCAGCAGACATATTACCAATTAGGATCAAGAACAATGAAATAATTATTATTTCTAGGGTTAGAATCACTCAAAAAATATAAATAAATTTAGAATTATAAGGTCCCACTATGTGATTTCCTACTATTTGCATTCAATGCGGAATTTCTTTCCAATATCCATTGTTTTGTCTATTGACGGTTCCGTTTAAGGAAAAAAATGCTTGGTCAGTGAAAATGATGTAATGTTTTAAGTTGGTTTGTCTTCCAAATAAGTTTCTAATTTTCTCGCAAAACTGTAATCTTCAATCTGTGTCGTCTGCCCATTTTGTCAAACATGGTAAAAAAAACCTACTTTGGAATGAAGCAGTAAGGAATTAAATTTGTGTGTTACATAGTAATTTGCAAGGACTATTTAAAGTCCATATTGTTCAAAAACCGTGCATTTTATAAAAGTCGAACAAGAGAACCTATTTAATGTCAAATAGATTTTGAATTTCTGTGGTCCAATTGTAAAAACAATTTCCAACAAAAATTTTAGGGCTAAAAGTATCCTCAATCGGCCCTATTTATTATACCTCCAAACGAAATGCTTAAATTTCATGTAAATTTTCAAATTTACCATAAAAAGTTGATTAAGTATTTATAATGTCACTATTTTATATAATATTTAACAAATATCATCTTCAGGGCGGACCTTTTAAAAGGCTTTAATTCCCGTACGGTCCATTTGTCAACCTAAGTTTATATAAAGTTTTCGTCTTATTTTGTGTCATCATTGAATTAACTTCAATTTTCTACTGTGTTAAATATGTCTCAAAATTATCAGATTTGAAAATTTTAAAAGTTATTGTTTATTACAAATAAAAATTAAAAAATATAATAAAAATTAATAAATAATAATACATAAATAAAAAATGTTGGATCTTCATTTATAACAAAAATATAATCAACAATATTTCATCTTCTGTCAAATAAAATGGTTCTGATTAAACAGGTGCAGCAGAAGTTGCTAATGCTTGTTTATTTTTTCAGTGATTCCTACTCTTTACCAAAACCTGCTACAGAAACTTTAAGTTATGATTGAACCAATTTATCTGAAATTCCATGGATGCTCATACTTAAGTTGCTGTTATCTGACTGACTTTTTCAAAGCGTTGAACAAATAAAATCACAATCTACTCCTTACTAAGCTTATGAAGTTTGGTCCAATAGAATTACAGAACTTCTTATCATCAAAATAGATTGTTTTTTGTCCAGTGCTTTGGTTGTCAATGATCTTCTTTCACAAATGGAGTTTCACAGGGTTCTGTGTTGGGTCATCTGTTCTTCAATATCTTTATAAATGATATTGTAGATAACATTGATGTTGTTTGTCTACTTTATGCTGACGACTTAAAGATCTATAAGCGTATCTTGTATTGTTCATCCCTCCAGATTTTTAATGCATGTCTGAGTTAATATTTTTATTTAAATTAATTTATGGTCAGATGAACCGCAAACAAATATTAGAAATATTATCAAATATATCAATTTTCATGTTCCTAAACAACTTTCAGATGTCTTTCTTTGTTTCATCTGCCTACTACCAGAATAAATGTACAACAAGTTTCACCGTTCGGTAATGTATGTTAAAATAAATAAATAAAACATTTTTTTATTAAATTGATAGCATCATAATCGAATACAAACTGTACTACCACATGCAAAAATGTGTGACGAATTCAATTATGTAGATATTAATGGGTGTCCATGAAAAAAAAAGTTTTTGATGTTAATGCTATTTATGCTATGCTAATACGTAATTTCCATGCATCATCATCTTCAAATGAATTTTAAACGGAAACGGCTACTCCTAGTGACTTCAATGAGGTGTATATTTCTTAAGTAGAAAAGGTAAAGGAAAATGTTTTTTTTATTCCGAAATGACATACTTACACCGTGGCACGAGTTATTAAGGAAAATGTAATTATTTTTCTTAAATTTGACATTTTAAACGAAGCGTTTCCAGACCCAAGTTCTAAGAAAGCTTTTTGCTTAAAATTGAACGTAGAATAACATACTGAAGTATGTACATCTCCTGAAACACCCTGTATATGACTTGGCAGTCTGTAAACTCTTCTATACCCTTGAAAAAACTAGCACAAGTCGCACAATGAAGAAACATTTTTTCTATTCTGCTTAGATTTTTTTAGACTGCTTCTAAAAAACGGGTATAAAATCGTTGAAGATTACATTTAAAAACACTCGTAACAGATATCATCAGACTTTATTGTAAAATTTAAGAAAAATATTATGTAACATCCTTATATCCCTAATTTCATTTTAATTCACTATATCTTCCTTTCATTTCGGAACCGTACTACCAGCATAGAAATTTTAAAAGTTGCCAATAAATGTATAATAATTCTTAAATGTCTAATGTAAAATGACTAAAAGATCGTAAGGGATAGTTTTAAATTCCATCTCCATCTACTCTATCTTTACTGAAAAATATCTCTTTAGTATCTCTAATTTATATAAGAAAATTCTAATACATGAACTGCCTCACCATCCTTACTAACTTTGTACGACACCGCATTCCTTCTGGTGAAGTTATTTTTTCAGGGGATGTAAATTCTTCCCCTTGACAAATCATTATATTCGCTACAAATTCCGGGAGAATTATGGATTTTAATTTAAAATATAACTAGTAGGGTTCTGCTCGTTCAGCGGAATCCAACACACTCCACCGCCACTAATTACTACTTTTTCGAAGCGATACCAAAGCCGGTTGTTATGACAACAGAATCCTGTTAATCGCCTTATTACAGCAAGCCGTCTACGTTCTGTTGATCTGAACCGACATTGATTTCTATTAATTGAGGTGCAATACACGTGTGTATCGAGTTGCATATGCAGTGGCGTACGGAACGAGATAAATTAAGACGTGATTTTGCCGATAGTCTGATTTTGATTTTCTTTGAATAGATTGCAAATATTCTTGTTGCTTAGAGCTAAATGACATACAGTGGCAATGCAAATGACATAAACATTCCCTCGTAGTTACAGCGTTTTCTTTACTTACACCTCATCAGAAATAAAAAATGTTGAAATTGTATCGAATTGTTCATTGAGCGACACGATATTGTACACATATAATACTTAATATCTGTAATAATAAGGAAGGTATAGCCAAATGATTTTTTATCGATATTTACTTTACCATTTCAGGAAAATTCATAACCTTTAACATTAAGCATTGTTCCGATACCTGTAATAATGGCTGTTGGGAAACACACCGCTATAAGGAATAGACAAAATATTTCCTAAATATATGACTAAATAGGGTTATAAAAACTAGGGTAGGTAATAACAGCATATAGTATGCCTAGAAAACTGAGAAAATATTTAATTATAGCGTATACAGGGTGATTCAGAACTTAACTAAAAAATTTGGGAATAAATGCGTCATGAAAAGTGGAGTCAATAATTATTGAAGTTCTAGTAGTTTCAATCTTTATATCGCTGGGCTACTGTAGTCTCTAGCCAGACGATTTCAAATATTCGATTATTTATCATATTAACTTTTTTGTGATGCAAGTATTTACATTAGGTTTTCAAATATCAAAAATGACTTACGTATAGCAAGTCGCAGTTGATGGGTATAGTTTTAATTTATGGTGAAGTGAAAATGCTTTAGCAGAACGATTTCCCGGTGAACATGTGTCAAATGCAGCTACTTTTACAACGATGTGCAGTAAGTACGTGACGCAGGCGTGACGCGGGAAATTTGCAACCGAATCGTGGAAGAGATGGAGGTCCAGGGCGTGCAGCAGTGTGGCGCATCATACACGAGGCTCAATTATATCCGTACCATGTACAGCGTGTCTATTAATACGCTCGTTGGACGAGGAGGACCGGTAACATGGCCGCCACGATCTCCTGACTTTAAATAATTTGGAGTTATTTTTGTAGGGATAATTAAAAAATTAAATGTATAGCACCGAAGTGGACACTATTGATGATTTACGCAAACGTATCATAGCTGCTGCCAATAAGTTACAAGTTCAAAACGGACAAGAAACAAAAACATTTGTGTTTGTAGAAACTGGGTAAGACGGGCCCAAAATTTTGTTGTATGTCAGACTATATTAATAATTAAAACCACAAATTAATTATATTAATAATTAATAACAATAGCGGCAAAAGCAGAATGTGCCGCATTAAAATAGATGTTGTAAAATGTAATTTATTTCTTTCCTTGGGAATTCATTTCAATTTTTTGTCCGGTTGCCAATGATACACCTTATCAGGTTTTACAGTGGACTAGTTTCCAATGCCGTGCGGAATTGTATTTTTAAATCATGTTTGAACTGCTCTTTTTGATTTTATTTTTACCAAATTGTATTTGTAAGAGTACTGAATCACCCTGTATATATTTAATAAATATACAATATACTATGGTTTTTCAAGTTGTTACTTTGTGGATTAGTTAACTGATTACCGCCAGTTGTAGAATAACCGATCTCGGGTTAGGCTCTATACAGATAGACTCGCTCTCAAAATCCCTGGAATCGCCCATATATTAATTTAAGTTCTTATTTTTAGTACTACGGCTTATACGGTGGGAATACCGCTCGTCAGACAACGATAGTTTTCTGAGAGGTGCCGTAGTAACATCTGCAACTGATAGCATACCATTGTTTTAAACGTTCCTCCGCTCTTCAATGGCGACATCCTCAACGAAATTCCACAGAACGTTCTCCAAGACCAACTTCTACGAGTGTATACTACCATTATTAAACGTTTTTTGTTACTATAGTTGTCAATTTTGATTCTGGTTATCAATGGATTCTGGTTATCAACCATAATATATAAGTTTTGTACAGCTGAAGTTGTTCTTAATTATTGCAAGAACCCCATCTCTCTTTGTAGCTGTACCCTCCATATAACAATTATTGCAAAATAAATATTCAACAGCAACAATATCATAAGTTAACCGTATTTCGGTTATTGTTAACAAATAAATCGAATTTGCTTACTGATGCGTTGTTGTAAAAGTCATCAGTTGCAGATCGCAGGTTATTCACATTTCGATGGGACATACTGTAATTGATTAAAGAAATCAATTAGGAAATGAATAATTTTTAAAATACCAATGTAATGAAACATTTTCTAGATTGTCTCCTAATTATTTCTGCAACCATTCTTCATTGAATCATTTATAAATCTAATTAGGTATGGAATTTTGTCAGTAAAAATATTACCGTTATAGTTTTCAGAATGTATGTAGTGTCTTAGCATTTGTGACCAAAGTAGAGACTTTCTGCTCAATATAATTTTTTATTACTCTTTTAAGATTCTGATTACTTTGTTCCATACGTTGCATTTCAAAATTATCGTAAACAAGGCCAGTGCATTACACTATGGTGTGTATGTGTTCGGAATCGTCTTGGCCAGTGCTGCAAAAATGGAATTCCGTAATCCCAAATAATCGTCAATTATGCTTTTTTCTTTTAGGGTTCCACGTCCCCAAATAATAGTAAACTATGCTTTCTTCTTTGACGTTCCACAACTTCATTTGTAACTTCCTCAAATTCAATCGATGTACGTACGGCACTGGAACAACATAGTTGCTCCGCTGCAAATCCGGTTTTGGTTCATAATTTGAAATTTAATGCAGCCGAACTCGTACGTATACATCAATAGTAGTTTATGCAGTTTCAACGGCAGCGGTCTGATGCGTAATCCATCATTCCCTCTGACGGTAATCTTGTTTTTGCGCCGGTTAATTATTAGTTACACATATCGGAATTGCGGATTTATCGAGCTGCAGCATTCGTTGCAACTTAAAACCAGAATTTTTACCACAAATTCCCAAAACCATCTATCTGCCGCTACCGCTCAATAATTACATTATCCAGAATAATCTATCTGGATATATTTGATAATGCAATTTATATAATACTGTTCAACATTCAACCGTTGAGGTATAATAGCCACTATTCAATCAGAAAGTTTAGATCAGCAGGTACATGAACTATGGACATAAGTAAATAAGCTGCCGAACAGTATTTAGTATGACTTTTTTTTAAATACTGCTTACCTTTATTTTGTTCACAAAAATATTGTTATTAGTTAATAATTTATCTGATAGGATACCCTTAGCATTTTGTTTATTTCTCTCAGTTTTTGTCAATTTAATGGTGAATCAGAACTGTATGATGTCATTTTTTTGGAAATGAGAATAAGTTTACGTATTCTTATTTACTTTTCCTTCAAACATACAACGAAAACGAATAAATAAAAAAGCGAAACACATTTTATTTTTATTTTAGATTAAAAGAATATCACAACGGTTATGATCGATTGCGGTCGAACGACCGGATCTATCAAATAAGCCATTGTTAGACGTTACCTTAATCATACATAAATATTGTCAAAACTATCCTTATTACTGCTGCCTTAATGAAACAGTACTTATGCGCATGCTTAGATGACAACATAAGGCCAATCTAAATACTGTGTAACCGTATACGTCCAGTAACTCTCTTATATTTATAGTTACACTTGGGATTGAAAAAAAAATTATGACGATTCACCAAATAAATTTCTGACATCTGGCTGTTGGGAAATGTCTTCATTTGGTATTATTATCGGTATCGTTAAACATATAAGCAAGGATCACAAGGATAAGATCACATTACTGATCTTGTTTAAAATGTTTCAAACGACATAGTTATTTTCAGGAAAAAGCCACTCCTTTTCCACTCGATATCTTAGTATGACGTAAATGAGTGATGCTTTGAAAAGGAACCAAAAGAATTTTACTTTTCAGATTAATTTAGTAGAATCTGTATAAATTAACATACAACGTGAATCTTAAATGTATGCATGCTGCGAATACAAGATCACACTGTAAATGAGTCTAGTATATATTTCTCAAAAATACAAATAGGTATTTATGGAGATTACAATATTTTTAAAAAATATTTTCAACATATTTTAAGAACCGCTGACCAAGCGTGAGAAGCTGCTCAACTTTATCTTAAGTATTTTTCTCTCCAGGTTCCATAATTAAAAATGCTAATACAATTCTACAAATGTTTGCCATTATACATATATTGTTTCTCTTAAGGAAAGAGGAAAAAAATGAATTAAGAAAGACAAAGAAAGTAATAAAAATGTAAGTCTCCCACAAATGGTTTTAACCTTTTTTTTTAAATTAACTAAATTTTTAATATTCTACGGGTCAAAAATAAGAATTACTTCATTATTTCGTAGGTCTGTGGATAAGTAGAGAAATTAATAATCCGTATATTTGAAATTGCTGATACAATTAGGTGAATGTTTGGAATCTAGGAAAATATTCGTTAAAATTGGATAAGAATGGTCCCATTTTGGGTCTCACTATTTTAGTAGTTACAGATGTGGAGTGTCAGATACTTTTATTTTGTCTATTGTCTACAAAAAATCTAATTTAGGGTTTAAAATAATTCACATTACCCTATGTAATAACTATGGTAGTTGGCTGCAATTTGTAATAAGGATAAAAAGCAGCAATTAATCAAACAAGCGTAACACGACTTTTACCTTTAGGTTTAGAACAAGACAAATAGTGAAATTAGTAAGCTGGAACGGCAAAGTGGGTATTGTTTTTTTAAATCTCTTCAGCGACCTATCCCTAGGATCGCGATAGGCCGACCAATCGCAGAACGTAGCCTTAATCGTAATGCCAATAAATGTCTTATCATTTGTTATGTAAATGATGGGGCACAAAAATTTCGAAGTATTACACCTATGGAGGTAAAGAACCAAATTCTCCTCCATTCTTTGGAATAGCTGTGGGTCCAGGTGAAAGGAAAAACATATGAGGCTAGAATTCCACCAATAACCTTCTCTAATGGCGTCTCATAGACCACTGATATCATGGAACCCCACAAAAAAAGTCCATTAGTGCCACTCCGGCTCAATTATATCCGTACCATGTACAGCATGTCCAAGCATTAATACCAAGGGATTGGATGATGGAAACCCATCTCCTGACTTTAAATCATTTGGACTTTTTTTGTGGAAATTTTTAAAAAACTAAGTGTATCGCAAAGTGGATTTGATGATTTACGGAAACCTATTATAATTACCGCTAATGACTTACAAGTTCAAAACGGACAAAAAGCAGAACATTTGTGTTAGTTTGTAGAAACTGAATTAGACAGGCATGTCAAACTATTTTATTAATTAAAACCACAAATTAAATCTATTAGTAATTAATAACCAAGGTGGGCAAAAACAGTAAAATTTGCTGTATAAAATCGGCATTATAAAATGTTATTTATTTCTTTCCTTGAGCACTTCTTTCCATTTTTTGTCCGGACGCAGATTGCCGCCTTTACAATAGACCAGTTTCCAGTGTGTTCAGAAGTGTATTTTTAAATCATTTTCGAACTAACCTTTGTGATTTTTTTCTTTACAAAATTATATTTGTAAGAGTCTCCTGTACGCTCATATTTCTAATTTTTTTTAGAAAAGTTTTGAATCACCCTGTATTTTAGTAGAGCATGATATGTGCGTGGAATCTGTTTTGGCTAGGCTCACTTTCCAGGGAGCTTTTACCTCCTCTATTATGTCCTAATGTTTGTAACCTTTTTTTAAAATACCCTGTGGCAACTCTGAACAATTTGTTTTTTGATTCATAGTAAATTTAATTAAAACTGCTAGACTATTAAAATTTGCTTTGAGATAATTAGTCATGTATGTCAGGTCATTCTTCGCCATCAATTAAAAATGTATTGTTACTGATATACGATGCACGAAATGCATCACGCACGTTTTTTGCCCGTGTTTTTTCCACACTTGTTTATTATTCGGGCATTTATTTCAAATTGGGGTCGACGACACGTATGTGTAGTTAACTTTGACATTTTTTATGGCATGAGTGATGGACTTTATCAACGACATGTTCTTTGTACTGTACTGAATTTTCTTAATGCTATTCGTATGAATATGTATAAGTAGCGAAAACGTTTTAAATACGCATTTAAAAATCCTTAAACGGTCTGCGAACACGAATTTTTAAGATGATTAATATTAATTGTTCTAGGTAACAATTTAAATTAATTTATTCGTCTGGAAAGGATATCTACCTATTAAGAATTAATTATTTATTTACTTCAGTGTCACTTATTATTACTTATATTCAAATATGGTTATATTTTATTTCATGTTTCCTAAGTGAGGTAGGGATTTTTGAAGATGACCCTTTGACTGTTCAGATCGCTGTTTATCTAGAAGGATCAAACTTAGTTTACCTGTTAACTAACTTATTCAGACAGCGTTTTGATGTAAATGTGATATTTTAATTGTAACCATAAGCGTCACATTTGGGAGAGTGAACTGATATTTTTAACATATTTTTTTATCTTTGACATTTTGGTATTTTCAGAGTATTCTAAATTAAAAATGTACTTTTATACTGAGTGGCTAGGGTGTACCATATGCGAGAAAAGTCTGTTGGAAATGTTTGCATTTTTTAAACGGTAATTACAGATTTATAAATTCTCTGCTAATATTTACTTTACCAAAGCCAATTGCTTTGGAAAACTGATAAAATAAAATTCTATAAATAGGTTATTATAATACAGGGTGATTTCACTTTAAATTTGGAGATATGTCAAAAAATGTGTTTTTTTCTAAATCTTCACCCTATATCTCCAAAACAAAGGCTTTCACAAAAAAAAAGTATAGGGCAAACTACACTTATTTTTTTATGGATATCACCCTGTATAACAAACGGTTAGAAAATAACAAAACGATAACAAAAATAAACAAACTTTCATTTATTAAAACGCTCAACTTAAATTTGATCCTTCCAGATAAACACCGATCCAAACAACTAAAAATAAAACAATGTCAAATAATGCCAGCTGCTGAAGAAACAAACAATATTTCTTAGGAAATCAGTACAATGATTTAGCAAGAACAGAAGTAGCCAGTATTATTGCAAAATATGCAATAATTGTATTTGTTTTATTTCAGATATGTGTGTCCAGACTATGTACAAAATGTTTATTTCTAGTCTAGTTTGCAGACTTCCAACGCGGTTGTCAATGGGTAGCCATAGACGAACGAATAGTGTCAACGAATATTTGTGTAAACTCTCGCTCTGCTGTCCTGTCTGTACGTTTATGACTGTGTGCTACAGATTGCACCCTACATATCGTCTGTGACACGTGTTTGCCTCAAACTAGTACGACACTAATGCACAGGCTAGGCTCACGGGTTTTTCATTTTTGCTCGAAATATTTGTGGCATGTCAAAAAGAATCCGTTGGTGTATGGCTAGCTAATGGTTCAGCAATGTCCAGGCTGGTAGCTGCGTCGTGTCGTCGGTTTTCGTTTCTTTGCGTTTTCTAGAGACATGTCGCTCTATTCCTAACCTAACGTAACATTGGCATAATTTCCTAGACATGTCTCTAGAAACGTCAACAAACCAAAACCGGCGACGTGGCAACCAGCTCGGAAATTGTTCAACCACTGTATAGTTCTAAACGACAGAAATTACTATTTTCATATTTTATAGTTGATTATATTGTTCATAGCATGATTCATTTTAATAAATGGTTTTTGTTATTGGATATCAATTATTAGTTTACGTATATATGAAAATCTAAATCAATTAATTTTGAACAATTTCTTCATTTTATGAATAAACATAATCTAGTTTACGAACACTACGTGCATGTAAATCATTAATAATTTTTTTAATCACTCAATATGTTTTTAATTCATAAAATTTTTAACGTAATACCACAGATAAAAAAGGAACCTTTAAAAAGTTGCACGATACACTACGCATAAAAAATTATAGATGACTCATTTCAGTGACACATTATTCCGTCATACTTACGAGGAATTACCTGATTATTAAATAATGCATTTATTTCTCTTTCACATTTGCTATAGCCTTTATGAATATAAATGAATCATAACTTCCCTCCTTTATAACGAAACATATGCCAAAATGAAAACAATTTATACGGGGTTGTTTTAAATATATACAGTGTACATAATTAGCTGCCAACCCTGAACAGGCCGATTCTATGATGAAAACTAAGTAAAAATGTTCATATGAACATGGGTCCGGAAATGCTTCCTAAGGTCACAGGGACCCATTGAAGAGGGAGGAATTGAAATCATTTTTTTCAATATCTCTCAATCGCGTTGTGATAAATGAATGAAATTTGGTATTTTGCGTGTGTAACTTTTTCATCTTTGACTTTATAACAAATTGGACAGCAAATTCCGTTTTCACGAACTATTTTACGTTAAAAAGGTACTATTGTTTCAAATCGTTATCTTTAACAGTTTCTGAGAAAATCGCTCTTGAATTAATCCCACTTTGGTCAATTTCACAGTAATTTAAAAAAATGAATCAAGGTATTCTTATGTCAAAGTATTGTCAATCCGATTGCCAATTTAATAGTTCTAAGCGAAACAAAATGGAAGAGTTTACGGGACAAGAGTTAGTTGATATGATATTTATGGCTTTTGCGATGGTAATGCTGCGCGAGTACGGGAGCAAATTCCGTTTTCCTGAACTGTTTTACGTTAAAAAGGTATTCTTGTTTCAAATTGTTATCTTCAATGGTTTCTGAGAAAATCACTCTTGAACTAATCCCACTTTGGTCAATTTCATAGTACCTAATTTAAACAAAAAATAATAATAATTTAATACGTAATCAGTAATACAGATTATTGATGTAGAACAATTATGATATGATGATTTGTTTATGACTTTTTCGATGGTAATGCTGCGCGGCAGAACGCGAGTACGGCAGAAGGTTTCTAAACAGAAGGCTGATATCAAGGAGGACATTCCTTACTGTATTCCGCAATTTAGCTGCAACCGTCACTTTTCGAAGGGATCAGAAGATGGAAACTTAATTTTGATAACAGACAACAAGCTATTTTAGAAACTGTTCAAAAAACCCTCCACCTTCTCTGATACAAAGTCTTGCCCTACGTGTAACACTTCTCGAAGCTAACTAAGATGCTAAAACGGTTTTGACAACTTTTATTGGCTGCATCATTGATACGCTGCAGCAATTCCTTACGGGTATCGACTTCGGTGGCGTAAACTTTTTGATTTAGATATACCCAGAAAAATAATTCCAGCGGAGTTAGGTCGGGAGAACGCGGCGGCCAACCTACCGATCCATGCCTCCGTATTCACCGCCCAGCGAAATTTTCGTTTAGGAAATTTAGAACATTGCGACCACTATGTGCCGGGGCTCCATCGTGTTGAAAAAAACATGTTACGTCGTAAATTTACAGGCAGATCATCGAGAATTTGGTCTTGAAGTAAGTTTAAATAAAGATTTGAATTGAGACGTTGTGGAATTTCAATAGGTCCAATCAGATTGTCGCGAATGATTCCCGCCCATAAATTTATGGAAAACCGTTGCTGGAAGTTTGTTCTTCGAACAACATGTGGGTTCTCTTCTTCCCAATAATGAGAATTATGAATTTAATTTTCCATTTCGGGTAAAAGAAGCTTCGTCACACCACAAAATTTTGCTCGAAACGTACAAGATTGCTCGTTGTCCAGTGACAAAATTGCATACGTGGCGCAAAATCTTCTGGTATCAAGCCATGTACACGTCGATAGTGATAGGCATGTAGACCTTGTCGCTTTAATATTCTTCCAACCTGAAATGTTAGTAGAATATCTAATCAATTCTGTTAAGGAAATCTTTAAGATATGTAGTATCGTTGGTCGAGGAACATTTATTTGCCTTGAAATGTTCCGTATGCTACTCGTAGGATCTTGTTCAATAGCGTCAAGGACCTCCGGTTCCCTATTAATCCTGGGACGTCCTTGACCCGGTGCCTTTCGAAAAGTGGCGGTTGCAACTAAGTTGTAGAATACCGTAGGAAATGTCCTCCTTGATGGCCGCCTTCGATTTGGAAACCTTCTCCCGTCCTCGCGTTCTGCCGCTGCAGCATTACCATCGCAAACGCGATAAATAAATATCATATCAACTAATTCTTGTCCCGTAAACTCTTCCATTTTTTTCGCTTAGAACTATTAAATTGGCAATGGGGTTGACAATACTTTGACATAAGAATACCTTGATAATTTTATTTAAATTACTATGAAATTGACCAAAGTGGGACTAACTCTCAGAAACCGTTAAAGATAACAATTTGAAACAAGAGTATCTTTTTAACGTAAAACAGTTCGGGAAACGGAATTTGCTGTCCAATTTGTTGAAAAGTCAAAGATGAAAAAGTTACACACGCAAAATACCATCTGTAATAAATAAATAGAATAGACACCCCAAGTTCAATTGTCTGTAGATATGATAGACATAATTCGTTATCCGAATCCCTTGGATTTGCAAATATTTGAAGAGAGTATTGGTCCTTCTTTTTGAGACATGCAAATATTGGTACTTAAAGGATGACCAAAGAAATTTACTTCATTTATTTTCTCTTAAATTGTTGCTTTTCAAATAATTCTGTTACCATGGATAAATTTAAATTTTGGTGTATATGATATTTAGAAGATAACTAAATAGGAAATACTTAATGAAAGGAGAGAAATGGCTTTTTCGTGTTGGTCCATAATGGTCAAATTCAAAGTGGCGTAGGTGCATGCACCTTCGTATCCATTCATTGTATAGAGAATGGTGATACAATTAGTGATGAATTAGAGCGCTTGAATGAGAATGAATGAGTTTTTTTTTGACCCTGTCTTGGTCTCGCAAGACAAGACAAGATTTTAAAAAAAGGCAAGAAGTCTTGTAAATATAAGAAGTAATATTTAAGTGAATATTAGATGACAAAATAAATATTGCATTTCTATTGTATTATATAAAATTATTTTTAAAATCAAAGTTTTTTGAGTCTGGGTCCAGTTCTGCTAAATTAGAACTAATTATAAATTCACTGCCACTCGACTGAAAGAGCACCGATTCTGTTTTGTCTATTTCGTCCATAACTTATTATGTAAAACTGACCGTTTCTATACTTTATAACGTCTACCAATCCACCACTGTCGACAATCGACTATTTTGATAGAATGATATACACTTTCTGGGCTGTTTTGCCGTGGTCAATGCTTAACTGCAAACGTTTTGCCATACTTAAAAAATGGCATCTTTAGTGCTTCTCGTATCTTGAGCGGCGGGTGAATGGTTACTGCGGTGTCTAAGCCGTTCACTTGTATCATACAATCTCCAGAGCATTCCTTTGCGCTAGGTTGTGATACCCATTGGTAGGAACCAGCACTCTAGTATCTTCTAGTGAGACTCTGTATTCTTCTTTCCAAGCATGTTCAGCAACGGCGGAATTTTCAGGCTGGTGTAACCGTGTGTGCCTTTCGTGTTCTTTCTCTTTCGTTTCTACAGTTTGTTTGGAGTTTCCCACTTATACTTTATCACAGTCACTGCATGGCATCAAGTGCACTCCCGGACTCAACTGATATAACTTATTGCTCTGACTTATTTGACATAAATCAGCAAGTCCGCAACCCGAAAGATCAATTGAGTCTGTTACAAACTCCGGGAGTGCACTTGGTGTCAAAGTATACGTGAGAATGTCCAAATGAACTGCATAAACCAGAAAAAAGAACAAGAAAGGCTATAGTTATACATATACGGTTATAAGAGTCTGAAAAATTCAGCACTGCTGAACATGCTTTGAAAGAGGCAAAAGGGCTGGTTCGTACCATTGGGTATTACAACCAAGCGCAAAGGAAGGATCTGGAGACTCGACAATACCCGATCAACATAAAGAACGAATTGAATCACAAGTAGTGTGAACCGGCATTTATGCCAGGACACCGTGCTCGCCCTTTCTCGTTCTGGGTCGGTCTTTTTGTACACTTCAAAGAACGCATTGCTAGGAGTAGAACCTCATTCTCATATTCGGGAGTCTATAGCATGGACATGAGGGCTTTGGTAAGTAAATACGAGGACTATTGATATTTTAATTGTATTTAGTTATATGCTTGTAACTATTATTTTACTTCTGTTGTTAATATTACCTACTTATAATTGTTCTATTATGACGAGAGTAGACATCGATATTTAATTTAAAAAAATTAGAAAATATTCGCGACTTCCACATTTTATTTATGATGGCATTTGAAACAATATGTTAGTATAAGAATATTATAATCTCGGAAATAGTACTGAATTATTAAAAGACGAAATACACATAGTAATGCCAATATTTTACAGTGAGAACAAAGATGAGAGAGAAAGATTTTGAAAAAAGACTGAAACTGTAGGTGTTAATAGAATGAATATTGAAAAAATAAAATTATTAATAGGAGTCGAACTCGAAATCCGTTACACTGCCCATCAGTAAGGATTTTACTGCATAAGGCGTGTTCATATTTCCAAATAGCAATGTGTCTAAGTTCTTTAATCGTTATACATAATGCATAATAACCATTACAATTCATAATATTTATATATCTAAAGACTTAACCTAACTTTGCACATTTACTTATACCTAATTACTTAAAAAATAATTTTTAACTGTCATTGTGTCCAAAGAAAGTAGAAATGAAATTTTGTCAATTTACTTAACAGTTCTAGTCATTATTTATAGTTATGAGTTTTTCCCAAATAATTGCATTTCCCACAACATACACACAAGAATCATTAAAATTTTGTAGTGGATTATAATGGTTCACTGACAAACAAGATATGAGAAGTGGTAATAAATCTTTATTTGTGCGAGCTACTTGCTCTACACCGTTTTCGCTAAAATTGTTACACTTACGTTTACATTCGTACGGCATTCTGAGAAATCCAATTTAAATTGTCTCCATTTTCTTCCGCGAAGGTGGTATTCGAAGTGCAAGAAACCCATAAAGCCCGAAGTTACAGTTACAAAAACTTATTATCAAATCGTGATCACGTGCAATTCTAACCTGATTATCGGCGGCACGAAGCGCGAAATCGCCTTCGAATGCCCCACAACGCTAAGTTGGCTTTGACAAATAGATGTTTGATAAGTTGGCAGTGCTGCAACGTACCTAGACGGCAGACAATTATCGATTATGATTCAATCCGCGACGGAGAGTAGTGTAGGGTTGTGATTTTTTACGCTCTTGATGATTCCCCATTGCTGATGTACACTAAGAAAAATTAATAAATATATAAAAGTCACGTAGGAAAATATAAAAGAATACCGAGCGTTTCATAAAAATGACACATTTCTTAATGTAAGATTCCTTAAAATTTGTTGCTCCTTTTAAATTCACATAGTTCCAAAATTTGAACAATTTTTTTAGCGATATCTGGAAAACAATTTTATCAACAACCAAGCTGAAAAGTTTCGTATTTTATGCTCATTAGTACAGGACGCTATTAAACCAATTTGACATATTTCAGATAAATAATAACGAATTTAACAAATAAAGAACAGTGTATGATAAATAATGTGTATCAGGAAATTAAACAGGAATATAACAGTAAATGATGTCTTGGGAAGGTGCAGTTTTTAATTTTTTTAACAAAAGTGTTTCTTGCAAGTCTTTGTCGTGTATCGTGTAAAAAGTGGTAAAATTGTAAAAAGTAAAAATATGAAACAGATGTCTGGACATAATTGAAATTGAATTGAATTGCTGTATCTCTAATTGTCAAAAAAAGTTTTACTGTATTATATAAATATTCATTGATCAAAACAAAATCTAAAGAGTTTGCTATAAGAATAAAACGTACTATGGTGAGGAGAGAAAATTTATTATCTCGACGAAATATGGAAAAGTGGAGAATATACGGTCGCCGGAATAAAGTTTGGCAAGATTTAAAAATCAATAGCACACGAAAATCATTTTTCGATGGATGTTCTATGGTATTAAATACACCTTCATGGAAGGAACATCGATTAATAGTTATTACACATTCCTGTCCGAAGTAAATGCGAATTGTTGGATAATGGTTTACTTGTGTCTGAGTTGAGCATCTATTTTACTTCACATCGAATCTGGTACAGTAATTGTCATGGATAATGCATGTCATAGTTGATAAACAGAGAAATTATCAAAATGTGTACGGAGAAATGGAATGGCTGAATAGAAAACAAATATAATGGGCACAATGTTAAAAGTACAATTATTAGCAACTGCACAAAAAGGAAAAGCCAAATATATGAAATATGTGACTTATATTGCTTAAATACCTTTGCCAGCTGATCCCCATTGAACAAATCTGGGCCAATATAATATAAAAAATATGTTGTACAGAATAACACTAACTTTTAAATTAGGAGATGCAAAAGAAAAAAAGAATAATGAATGTGGGATCTCGATACAAGAATTGAAGTTGTCCAGTCCAGAGTTGAACCAGTTATTATATATTTAGGCGATAGCATTAACGATGATAACAACATAAGTAATATAGTAATTAGTAATTTTACTAGTTCTTTTAATGTTGTTTTTTTTCAGTGATCTTTGATGTTTAAGTAATTTTCGTAATTTTGTGACGCAACTAAGCAAATAGTGTTTTCGCAGATGCCACTTGTCTAATTAGCAAAAGTGTTCTACAATAAAGAAGTTAGGTAGGTATCAATAAAAATGTTCCTACTTACCTGTTCCTACCTGGATATTTGGGTATGCCACGATGACTGGAAATTTGTAAGGATAATCTAATCTTTACCATTGTATCTATTTATTCTTTCTTAAATGATGCGCTCATGTTTTCGCCACTCTATAATTGCGGCACCTGATTATTGTATATCATTTTTACCCAAAACTCAGATTTTCATTATTTTGAATGCAACTGCAAATGTGAAGGACAAAAAAGGTCATATTTCTTCCACTAGTTCATTAGCTCTCAACAACTACTACTGGTACTATAAATTCTGATCCAAGAAAACATAGCAACGTTTTCAGCTTACTTGATTATACCTACTTTTATGAATAGCAAGCATTGTTTAACTAAAACCTGTTTTGCGCTTTCGCCCAACTTTGACGTTGACTGGTATGTCATCAAATCAGCCTGCACATTATATTATTTAATAAATCGTAACTTTGTGACATTTTATATTTAAGAAACATGGACTAGAAAATATTTTCCTACAGCAGGTGCAATCCTGTGAATAAGTGGCTTTGAAGAGAATTTTTATTTTATATATCCGAAATTTGTAGGAATAAATACTTGAAATATAACAAAAAATATTTGATATCAAGACGGATTAGTGCTTCTACCAAATAAAGGTGCTCTTTTAGACTATAATGGGCCATATTATTTAAAAGCTTTATTACGTAATGTAACTCTATTTACACCCCCTCGTTCACTTTTGACCCATTTCCAAATCAAATTTTAAAACCATTGTCAATTCATCGTGTTGATAATAAAATAGTATTTATTTAGAAGTTTTTCAACTATTGAATAGAAAACTTCTGTTTCGCTGTTAGAAGTTTTTAAAAACAATTTTGAACTTATGATGTTTGCACGTTAATTACGGATTCACGTATGTATAAAATAAATATTAACTTATCCGTTTCAAGAAAATAATATATTTAAATAAACAAGTTTTCTCGCTGTAAGGAGACCGGGCACATTATGAACTCACGCACGGCCACGAACTGTGAGGACGGGTCAAATGTCTGCGGGTGTTTTTTTAACGTTTTCTTTTAAGGCCAACAGAGTGAACACAGAACACCTGGGCTTGGACCATTATTTGAGGCGTAGACTATTGTGATTCTGCACAGAAATCTTGACGGAGGTGTGAGATATGCTATTCAATCTCTGCGATCAGGTTACAATGGCTGACGCATATGAGAAAAGGGCCATGTCACTCCCTGAATCACATTTAAAATTATAGATATTTATCACGTCAGCTCTTGTATGTATTGTGAAAAGATCTGACTAAAATAGGTCATATTGGAACAGTTAGTTAGCATTAGGCCCCTAAAATTAGTGTTAGGCCACCTTAGTGTCAAATTTTCCTGCAGACCGAGTAGGCTCAGACCTAAAGCTTCTTGAGTTCCGTTATATGAAGCCCTAGAGATGTTGAGGCATTGCTAAGCCAATAATATCTTCTACTAGTTTATTTTTTTGTTCTGAGATCCAAGAAGAAAATTTTATTCCCATACTGACGTAATCCATAACTTTATATCCTTTTATTTATTTTCTTTACAGTGTATCGATAATTCTTAGCAGTTAAATGGTTACCTGAAAATAAAGAAACAAATATTAGAAAAAACTATTTGATATAAAATATGTATGAATATTAACAAAACGCTAGAAGCTTACGTAAGATCAAATGAAATACCCTGCATGTTCTTATATAGTTTATAATAATCATTTATTATTATTAACAGAGATATCAAATTTCTATCTTTAAAAAAAGATATACGACAATACTCGATATAAACAGTTTTGATCATATCTAATTAGATATAAATTTATTAAACTCGATACAGAGTGATTCACAACTTATATCAAGAAATTCAAAGTAAGAAAACATGAAAATGTTACAGATTTGGCATAAATTTCCAACTACTTGGAACAAAAAATAATTACCTCCAACATCCATCAACTTTAACATTACTATGGCGTTTGATAGTGGAGTGCCCTAAGGTTCGATTTTGAGAATAATTTTTGGTGTTTATTTCGGATTTAGATACATAGACACTAAATTTTCACGTTATGCTCACAATGCGAAACTGTATACTAACCTATTGCTTAAGCTTAATGCAAAAAGGTGTATAGTACTACATCTTGGGAAAACAACCCGCGTGGCCAGTATTTTTTGCACAATACTCAACTCATTATTGTACCACCCTATGATCTTGGTGTTATTATTGCAGAAGATCTTTCGAGGTCTAATCAAAGCAGCAGCCGCAGCAGTTTGCAAAGCAAATTCTAAACTTTATCTCTGAAAAAGATTTTCGAAAAAGCAACCTCTTCTGTTTTCGTTTGTCTTTTAAATATTATGTCCGACCCATGCTGGATTTGCTGGACCAAAATGGAATGCTAATCTTAAGATAGTAAGATATCAAGAGCTATTAAAATCTGTGCAGAGTTATGCCACAACATTTCGTTTTGGACGTACACGGCCTTTCTATGAAGAAATCTTACTTTCGACCGCATAAACATCTTTTGCAGATCGGAATTTCGCGGAGACTTAATTATTACCTTCAAAGCGTTAAAAAATGATTCTTTTGGTGATGATATACGCGAATTGTTTTCATCAAATTCAGATCAACATCTGAGGGTCCACAGCTTGAAGTTAAAGAAAGAAAATATTAAATCAACATCCAGGCAAACTTTCTTATCGAATCGTGTTTTTTCAATATGAAACTCTATGCACTCATATGTGGCTACTGCACCTAATTTTTCTATTTAAAAAAAAACGATACATACTTGGTTTTCAGAGCTTTAAACAGTGACTTTAGCAGTTTTAGCACAATTGAGAGAAACTCGCTGCTTTTTTGCAGCTGCACCTTCTACTTCTACAAACTTTCATGTATCTACAAAATATGAGGTCTTTGGGTGCTGTTTCGTTTGTTGTCTTAACAGGAACTAGAATACTGCCTTTGCGTTCTCATCCGCACAGGTCTTAGAGGTAGTTGGTTTTCCAGCCAGAGCTAGTGGAATGTGCGTAATGTGTGCTTTTTCGCTGCTCCTCGCTGGGTGGAAGTGATGCGAGATCTCGTTTTATATTCAACGCCAATTTCAAAAATTAATCTTACCTGAAGGTGTTCAGAGAACTTTTCTTTGCAGGGGTATTGTACTATTTCAGCATGCATATTCGCCCAGCTTTCTCAACATCAGCATGCGGGGAGAAGGGGAGACGAGTTTACTCTTCCAAGTGAATGCGTGTAAGAACAAAATGTCCTTGAGTCCCAACTGTTCCATTTGATGGGCCGAGTAAATGTTGATTTGTATTTTTTTTCTGCCAGGTTTTATGAACAGGATGTTGTGGTTAGGTGGCATTTCTGCTGTAAATAGCACAGCTAGGTCGACGTCTTCCCTTATAGCCTATCACTTACGGTCAATAGATGGTCAGCATCATGTGAGCCACTGAAATTTCTGTTTCCAGAAGTTGATGTCGACGCACTTTTTTATCCGATAGCAATTTAACTGTTCTATCAACTTAGGGCTATTGGTAAACAATGATTCATCTTCTGCCTGGGTAGTGGGTTTTGACGAATTTCACGTACAAAAATTGTGGAACCTGGGGATTCTCTTTGCCAGATGGCCTTATGTCCTCCACCAATCCTCCAAACCTCCATCAATCACTAAACAAAAGTTGGTAGATATCCTGGTTGGTTTAAACAGCTTGTAAAGTACGATTTTTTTTGTTTTGGCCCTCATTGACTAAGGCCAAGGGAAATAGAGCCAATTCGTACTTCAAATAATTGCTGTAACTCTTGACCCATTGGAGATAAAAATAGCATATGTATGTATATTATTCAATAAAATTTATCGCTCTAAAACTTCCTCTCATGGAAGTTTTTTGTAAAACAAACGGCTGAAGGGTTACCACGAGAATCATGACGAAAAACTGGTCGGTCAGTGGTCGCCCGGTTTAAGGCGTCAATACTTGAATCGATGTGACTAGATCGGTGTGGGTTCGCGCCCCGCAGTCGGTAGACTGTATATCAGCTATATTCGTGGAGAGGATTGGCACCCTCTCTGCAGGTATGGTAGGGTGAAAGAATGTTGGCTTGGATCAATGTGAGAGATTGATACCAGTCGACATTTGACTAATCCCTCTAATTAATGAGGTTTTCCAGGTTTACCTCATTCTTGCACTGAATAGTGGTTAGGGCCTACCAACGTAAGTCGTTTCTGGGCGCAAATGCGGCCTGTTTAATAATAATATGCCGTCCCTCTTCCGCACAAGTCTCTGACTTCTGGGTTATTCCCTGTGATTAGAATGAGGGGTAGAGGTATTATTATTATTATTGTAAAATTTTAAGGGCTCTCATTTTTATGTAAATGCTGCGACGCACCGTTTTCGAGTTGTAAACGAAAAAACAAAAACGTGAACATTTATACCCCCTTCCTCCCCTGAAGCAGACGGGTTAGGGGCGAGGACTTTTGTTATGATTACGTCGTAACTACCCCCAAACACATTCCCGCAGAGATAAATTCCCCCCCCCCCTCCTTGCACGGTACAACCCCTTCGTTGCTTAGACTATTACCACTTCGCTTTACTTGTTTTTTGTTTGTGCCGACAGTGGAGTTTATAATTATTAATTAATTTTACTATGTACTTTAATAAAAATGCAATTAAAATTTTTCCTACCAGGAACAATTAATAGTAGTCCCCTGCCAGATTTAAACATTGAAGTTGCTGATCAGAGCCGCAGAAAAATTGAATACACATTTGAATAAAAACATATTTAAGAAATAAATGGATATGTGACTATGCTGGGAAAAACTTTTTTTCCGTGTGCTATTCTTGATCATGACGAGACAGCTTGGAGGGCAAATAGGAGCAAGGGATTCTGATGCACTTAAGTGACAAAATAAAAAAAAAGCATGAAAATGGTAACACTATTCATAATCAAATGCGATTGCGGTTTCGAAAACATAACGAAAAGATGGCAAAAGATAGTATGTTTTGTCCGAATGCACGCGCTTGATTAAATTGTATAAAGTAAACGGTTTAGTAGAAAATTTCTATTTTCTTTATAACAGTGCATATTACCGGCGCCTCCACCATTTTTGTAAGATCACAATATTCATAAAAAACTCAATATTTACTGATAGATAAAAGTACGTTAATATAGGAAGAAAGCATAAATAATTACAATCTCTTAATATTTTGAATATAAAATAGTAAATAATCCATATATTTAGAAGTTAGCAGAAAGGTTCTTTCAAGTTAATAACTATTCATTTAATCAAATATGATATTGTCATGTAAGTTGTTATTTTATAAATTTAACGGCTTTGCCTTATTTTCCCTTCAGTTTTCATTGTTACCATGACAGAATATACAATATAGTTTTAGTGAACATAATTATATATATTTTTTTGTATTTTAGGCATATTTTATACTGTGACTTGACGCTGTTTATTTTTCTACTGATTCTTAAACCGTTTTTATATCACTAGGTACTAAATAATAGGTTTAGGTGGCATGAAAAGTATGTATAGTTTTTTTGGATATATTTTCCTCTTATCCTAAAGGAGATATGACTGAACGAGTCAATATCATTTATATCAAAACAATCACTTCACTGTATTTTTATTATAGGTTATATAACAGTAACCGTAAGAAAGTACCTAAAATACACTATCCGTTTCATTTAAAAACAAAAGACTGTTCATTTATTTGGTTTGATTAAAATTCCTATAATTTTTATACAGGATGATTCATAACTTACATTTAAAAAACATTTTGAATGTACAGGGGACTCTTACAAATACAATTTTGTAAAAAAAATCAAAAAGGGCAGTTCGGAAATGATTTCAAAATATGCTTCTCCACGGCACTGGAAACTGGTCCATTGTAGACCTGACGACTGTTTTTGCCGCTACTGTTATAAATTATTAATAGAATTTGTGGTTTTAATTTTAAAACAGTGTGACAGAACTGATTTTACAACAACAAAATTTTGGGGCCGTTTTACCCAGTTTCTACAAACTAACACAAATGTTTCTGCTTCTTGTCCGTTTTGAACTACGCCACACTGCTAAAATACGCCGTAGACACCCTGGACCTCTTCCACAATTCGGTTACAAATTTCCCTTGTCACGCTCACGTTGTACTACACTGAAAACCGCCGTAAAAGTAACTGCATTTGGTACATGTTTGCCGGGTAATTGTTCTGTTAAAGCATTTTGACTTACCATAAATTAAAACGATATCCATCAACTCCTAGGTGCTATACACGTAAGCCATTTCCAACACTAGAAAAACTAAACACTCGCATCACAAAAATGTTTATACTATAAGTAGGTAATTGGACCGTAAAGACTACAGTAGCCCAGCGATGTAAAAGTTGAAAATACTACAAATTCAATAATTTGTCTAATTTTTTTTATGATATAAATTCTATTTTTCATGACGCATATGTTCCTAAATTTGTTTAGATAAGTTGTGAATCACTCTGCATTTAGTCTTTCTTATGAATCCAACTGTGCTTATATAAAAACACACTGTATGTGCTATAAAAGTATATAAATATTTGTTATGCGAACGCGTTGCATTCAATGGTTTTTCAATAGGAAAAGAAAATATTACATTTGTAAGGTAGTTTATCGATTTCAATATCTTCTGCAGTTTTTTTAATATCCATCCATCCTGAGTGGTATTCAAACCTCGCCTCTCTTATCTATTAGTGCATTTTAGCCGAGGAAGTCATGCAGAGGGTTTCCATTTACTTATCTCCTATCGAATACAACGCAGCGAACGGGAAAACCATTACGAGTGACAAGTCCCGGAATGAGTTGTTGAAAAATGAATGGTTAGTGGAAGTCGCATTAATGGATCGGTATGAAAGGGATTTGTTGCGTTGCTCCGGTCATATGAAGAAAATAAATGTCGAAGCAGAACGCGGATTTATGGGGGCCAAGCTAATGGATCGGGAACGAGAAGTGGATTGGGAAGAAATCAGGTTGCGACTGATGAGATCGCTGAGAATTGGGATACCGGAAGCTCGAAAAGCAAGGGTAACTAACACTTGAAGCTGGATATAATTAATTTTAGAGAATGAGATTTATATGTATACTTATTCAATTTTTGGAACAAAACTACAGAAAGATGTAAATAGTACTTTATTAAAGCCTGGAGCCTTCCCCAGTAGGTGAAGTAAATATTGTCATTTTATAATACGTATACTCCACCATGTTGATTGCTAGAGAATTTCCCGTGTATGGTTGATTCATACTTATAAAAATTGTAGGGAAATTATAAATGTAAATTTTCCTAAATAATATTATATGCATCTAGTCAGATCCTCATTACGCACAAGCAATTTAGTCGTCCAATGTTCAGAAATTTTAAATCTGTAATGACGGTTTATATGTTTATGACAGAGAAATTAGATTAGCCGATTTGATAGCCATTATATGTAACAATAGTTAAGTTATTGTTTAGGCTTGAATCACCAGATGGCGTAATTTGGTAACTTTAAAATATTTTCGCTAATAACTTAAGTTTGGAAAATTATACTTGCTTCTGGTTTGTATTATTTATTAAACAATTTTACGACGTAGTATAGCCTTCAATTTAATTTTTCATCATCATAACGTCATTTGGAGGTACAGGCTTAAACAGAAACTTGTTGTTACACTTTATGATTTCGGTATTACAAAGCAAGCAAGCAAAGCAATTTAAACAAGACCAAGTTTACTAAAATCGGTTGACGTAGTCGGGAGTTTTCGAACTTTTTCTGTAACAACGATGCTACCCTCCATCTTGTCCTTACTTTAAGAGATAGAGCAGAATGTCAAAGAATATTTTTTTTAATGTTAATAGGAGAGTTCAAAACCGTTCAACATAACATACCTTCACTTTTGAATTTTTTGAGAAAATCTGACTTTTCGATTTGTCGAAATGTTGGCCATCTAGAGGTAAAATTTAAAAGTGGAACATAATTTGAATAGACTTCTCGGAGCCACTTTTGTTATCAAAATTTTTTTCCAGAAGCTGTAGGACATGTAGTTTCTGATATACAGGCACTGGCCGATCTCAACGGAACACCTTGTACATTCTGCTAATACGAGCCTTTTACATTTAGCAGTTTATCGCACACCGACGAAACAAAACACCGTACGTGTCCTGCGTGCCCATGCGGGTGAACGAATAGAAAACGGGACCTAGCAGGGCGGCGAGGGAAGCAAGGACATATTCAATTTTACGGGTTGCTTACAGGCGTGCAGGGCAGATTTATTATTTTCTGAGCTCGTCCAATCTGGGACGCGGGCAGAACTAATCTCCCGCATCGAACAGGAACGGCAATACGGGATATGTTTTCATAAGTTTTCGGAAAAGCCACGATTTGCTTGCGTGGGCGGATTTACTATCTATTGAATTATCTATCAAACATAACAGGATGTGTTACGATTGTGTCGGCTAGGATTAATATATCATTAGATGTATAGGAACTAGAAGATCCGTCTAATTGTTGATATTGCTCACATCCTTTAACTTTTATAGATTGTCTGGATGCAAAGGGCACTCTGATCGACATCATTATATGTATCTAAGTTCCGGACAGAGGCGGACAGGTTGATGTATACTGTATACTGTGATTTAGAACTTATCTAAAAAAATTTGGAAATAGATGCCTCATGAAAATGGAGTAAATATCGTAAAGACAAATTTTTTAAAATCGTTCTAGTTTCCGAAAAAAAAATATTGTACAAGTTCTAGTAGTTTCAACCTTTACATCACTGGGCTGCTGTAGTCTCTAGCCAGGCGATTTTAAATATTCGATTACTTATCATATTAACTTTTTTGTGACACAAATATTAACATTAGTTTTTCAAATATCAAAACTGACTTACGTATAGCAATTCGCAGTTAATGGATATCTTTTTAATTTATGGTGAACTGAAAATGCTAGCAAAACGATTTCCCGATAAACATGTGCCAACTGCAGCTACTTTTACGGTGTGCAGTGAATGCAAGTTTGGTGCAAATGCAGGTGTGACGCGGGAAATTTTCAGCTGAATCGTAAAAGAGATGGAGGTCCAGGACATCCACGGCGTATTGCAGCAGTGTGACGTGTCATACACGAGCCTCGATTATATGCGTACCATGTACAGCGTGTCCAAGCATTAATACCAGGTGATTGGACGAGAAGGACCGCCGCCATCTCCTGACTAAATCATTTGGACTTATTTTTGTGGGAATATTTAAAAACAAAGTATATTGTACCAAAATGGACACTATTGATGATTTACGCAAACGTATCATAGCTGCTGCCAATAACTTACAAATTTAAAACGGACAAGAAGCAGAAACATTTATGTTAGTTTGTAGAAACTGGGTAAGACGGGCCCAAAATTTTTTTCTAACATCTGGCATATTAAACCATTTTACTAATTAAAACCACAAATTAATTCTATTAATAATTAATAACAATAGCGGCAAAAGCAGTTGAATTTGCTGCATTAAAATAGGTGTTGTAAAATGTAATTTATTTCTTTCCTTGGGAATTTCTTTCAATTTTTTGTCCGGTCGCCGATTATACGCCTTATCAGGTTTTACAGTGGACCAGTTTCCAGTGCCGTGCGGAAGTGTATTTTTAAATCATTTTTGAACTGCTCTTTTTGATTTTATTTTTACAAAATTGTATTTGTAAGAGACCCCTTTTATTTTTTAGATAAGTTCTGAATCACCCTGTATATGGATCTATCAAAGGCATTCGACAGACTTCACCATGGCTTACTTCTGAAACATTTGTCTTTTTATGGCCTACATTTTTCGAGTCTCACCTCTTATAGAACATTGCAAGTTAAATGTTATCAAGTCTGTCAAAGTGCATGCAACGTCTGGTGTTCCCCAGGGTTCAGTTTTGGGTCCGTTTTTTCCATTTATTTATAAATCACATAACTCTGGACATTATCAGTAATATGTTGATGTATGTCGATGACTTAAAGTTGTTCAAATGTATTGACAATATTGAAGATTGCCTGAAATTTCAATCTGATCTAACAACAATTAACCACTGATGTGTGAACTTAATTTCTTATCTCTGAACATTAATAAATGTTTTTCTATATCATATAAACAGAGCATAACTGCATTAATTACCTATATAAATTAAATGCAGTATTTCTAGCAAAATGTAATAATTTTAAAAATCTAAAAGATCTAGGATTGTATTTGATTTCAAATTAACTTTTGTTGATCATGTTAATACCATTACTAAAATGCTTACAAATCGGCTAACCTAGGTTTCATTATCTGTAATTTCTCACTCGTTCGCTCTAAACTCGAATATGCTAGTATTGTGTAGAGTCAAGGTTGTGATGTTCATATACAGCATTGAAAAAATTCAAAGGCAATTACTTAAATACCTTTCATTTAAATCTGATAACAGTTATCCACCTCAAGGTTATCCTCAATGTGAACTATTGGCTAGGTTTCATCTCAAGTCTTTAGATCAAAGAAGGCTATATTTTTCTCTTTTATTTCTCTTCACACTTGTTAATGACATAATTTTTCGTGAAGAGCTATTGCATTATTTTAAATTAAATATTTCTGAATGCAGAACTCGGTACCTATATATTTTTATTTTATTTAAAAAGACCCAGGGCAAATGTTCGACTTGCACCGATTACTATAATGTTTACAATTTATCATCTATCAGAATTCTTTTGACATTTTTTGTTCTAATGTACGTAATATTAAAAGATGCATTCTCAATGTGGATTGAGTCATTTGTGTCAGGGTAGATCTAAAGTTTGCATTATATATTGCACTAAATTGCAAAAAATTATTGTTTTTAACGCGACCAATTATAGAAAATTACAATGCAAACAAATGTGTAACGTCAGCCGTGACGTAAGACGTCTGAATTCTTGACGCGAGTATACGTTTCTCCTGTTTGTTTACTATTGTTTCTGTTTATTTGTATTGCTTTATACGTGCATGTAACTCTTCCGATTATGTATTTTTTCAGTTTTTTGGTTTGTATTGTTCCTGCCATGCAATTGGGCACCCACCTGTCTTGGTAGTTGTACCAGTAAAATAAATAGGTACATATAACAGAAAAGCAGCAATTTGTTACATTAATAATGATAAATGCTTATTTAGCAGATCTAAGGGCGTAAATCTGAATATAGACAGCTTACAAATACCAATATTTGCTATACGACCAATGTTAGTACAAAAAAGTTAAAGTCAAGGTCTACATAAACACTGTTTCAAATAATTTTTCCACATGACTGAGAAACTAGAAATAATAAGCATGATACGTTCCGTTTGGTGACTGGATAGACAAAATTGATTGTCATGTAAAATCGAATTCTAAACATAAAACAAAAAATTACTTTATTTCAGATCGGGATGTCTTAAAAATTGTAAAACTGAGGCAACTATGAAAATAAAAGTTTGTTTATTATTATTTGACTCGTCCCGTTAATTGGCCTTAACCTTTATTCATGGGGCCACTTAAAACACTTAGTTTATGCTCATGAGTAAAAAAACCCGCACTTCGTTCGCATATCTCGGTCCGGACTTGGCGACGATATTAATATTTAAATATACATTATTTATATTAAAGCAAATTTAATCTTATTCATGCCAGTTAATCGACAGAAACATCCCATGTATTTACCTGAAGGGGTTCGATTCTCGAGTTTAGCGGAACGCATTCCCTCAGAAACTGACGTAAATTCTCATGAGAAAATGCAAAGCTGTATTCTTAACCATTCTCATTGTAGGCTTACAGCAGGTTATTACTCGTAAAACAAAACGGTTGCAATGGAACAATACGTTGTAATACGTAGTTAGAAGCAACATCATATTACTACGTTATTTTTGACAACATAAACAGGTTTCTACAGCGACTACACTTAAGTGATGCTACTTCTATTTTATATGCTCAACGGATATTTGACGATCCTAAAATTCGCGAAGATTTGGCATACATACATTTTAATTATTCACGGATACCTTCAGTTATTCGTCGTCTTGAAGCAAATGTGACAGCGTCAGGATATTCAGTAAATAGCGCTGTAAATATTTTTTATTTGGGACAGTTTTTTTCCCAGTCCAAAAATCTCGTGCTGACCGTGAGAGGAAAAAAATTGATACCGTTTTGCGAAACAGTCCAGTAGTCCATTGAAAAGTTACATTTGGGGTGGCATTTTATAGAGGACGCAATTTTTTGTTTAGATATAAGGGGAGGGGTCAAAACAAGCTTAACTTGAACTTTGTGGGGTCACAACCCTCGAGGTTTGGCCGCCATCTTGGAAAAGGGGGTGAAATTGTTTTTAGCATTTATCAGGTAACCTATTGGTCATACAAAAATTGTGTAAAAACATTTTTTATTTTAAATTGAATCCTCTACAATTATAGTCCAGTAACTCTTTGTTGTAAAATCAAAATTAACAAAGATATTAAAGAAAAACAATAAAAAACGTTGTACAAATTTTCTTTTGGACGCCATAATTTATTTATTTTCTTATTTAAAAAAAATGACATCAGACCATTTTTATAGAGTGATTTTCAACGAAGAATTTTTATTATATACTTTTTTTATTATATTAATTAGTTAGGGTTTTACAGCGCTGTGAAGTAACACTAATTTTCCCTATAGTAGGTACATTGAAAAGTTACATTTGGGGTTGCATTTTTAGAGGACGCAGTTTTATTGTTTAGATGTGAGGGGGGGGGGGGACCAAAAAAAGCTTAACTTGAAGTTTGTGGGGTCGCAACCCTCCAACTTCGGCCCCCATCTTGGGGGGTTAAATTGTTTTTAGCATTTATCAGGTAAACTATTGGTCATACAAAAATTGTGTAAAAACGTTTTTTTTTGCAAATTGAATCCTCTGCAATTTTAGTCCAGTAACTTTTTGTTGTATAAAAATAACAAAGATATTAAAGAAAAACAAACAATCTGAAGTCATTTTTTCCATAATAAAAAAATAAATAAATTATGGCGTCCAAAAGAAAATTTCTCCAAAAATTTTGATGGTGTTTCTTTAATATCTTTGTTATTTTTGAAAAAAAAAGTTACTGGACTAAAATTGTAGATGATTAAATTTACAATAAAAAATGTTTCGTTTGACCAATAGTTTACCTGATAAGTGCTAAAAACAATTTAACCCCCTCTTCCAAGATGGCGGCCAAACCTCGAGGGTTGTGACCCCACAAACTTCAAATTAAGCTTTTTTTGACTCCCCCCCTCACATCCAAACAATAAAATTGCGTCCTCTATAAAATGCACGCTAAAGCCAAAATAATGTAACATTTCAATGGACTACAGTATTTCTTGACTTTATGCCGTATAGTAGATTTTATGATGGCAAAGAAGCAGATTTTTCAGAACCTACCCTAAATGTGGCAATCATGAAAAATTATATACACTTTAAATATTCCGCAGTGACCTCTGTGGACATCGAACACACGTTTTCGAAACCGAAAAGGATTATTAGCGACAAACGTCACAGCCTAACACCTGAACATTTACAGCAGATGCTGGTTCTTTAGTTTTATTCCAGTACTGCAAGTGAATAGTTGTGCAGTGTTTTGTAAACTAGTAAGGTTAATATCAATAATTTTGGATATTATAAATTACCAGTATGAGGTAAGATGCTGATTTTAACTTTTTGTGGGTATATGTTTGCACACATAAACTTAGCGTCCTAAGTGCGCTCCTGATAATTACGTCATCTGCGAACGAAGTGCGAGCTTTACCCATGAATCAAGTAATACTATTGAGTAATTAGATAACATTATTTTATATTCAGTACATAATCAAAATATTGCAAATTTCGCAATCAATTTAAATGGCTGAATTTTTGAACAATTTTTTACATTATACCCACCTCTGTTGACACTTAATGACTTTATTGTATTATTTTTTTTGACTGAGTAGTAACTGAAATAAACTAAATCGGATTTGAAAAAGTTATTCCTCGTTACTTTGTCAGAATTCGATTATAAAGTTTAGTTAAGTGAAGTTATAAAAGTTGGTGCTTGCCAGGCAGCTTCAACAGAGATTTTGGATTAGGGTTGATCTGCTCAGTCTCTCTTTTTATTATCAGTGAGGTAGCGCGCTGGTGAAAACAACAAAAATATATTAAAATTTTAGGCAATACTGAAACTAGGTTGCTTTCATCAGCACGCCCGGCAGGCAAGGGTTATGGAGAAAAAAATAAAAGTACAATAAAAATATCATAGTGTATTATTAATCTCATCACTCTGTTGATGATGGATGGTAGTTGACAAACGGTTGTAGTTGATAAAGAACTGACGTCGCTCCAAGTTGTTCTAGAGGCTCTGGTAGCTATCACATCTAGTCCTACGTTAATTAAGTATGTACCGAACGAGAACGTTGTAAATAACTTAATACATTTATAATATCGAACGACGTTTATTCAAAGTAAGCGGTACAGAGGTATAGTTCACACTGAAGCTAAGCTAGATCTGGAACTCTATATATAAGGAAATAAATGCAAGTCTCAGCATAAGATAAAATGACTAATATGGTAACTATATGTTACAGCAAAGAAATAGAATACAAGCAAAAATATATATATGGTATAAAAAGGGTATATGTATAATTCGTTTTATTTAAATTACAGATGATGTTGATGACATAGAATTAATTAAATTGTATGTATGTATGTTGTTGACTGCTCTTATAAAGGATGGATTAAATTATTGAGTAATATCTAGTAATCGGTATTTGAAAATTTATAAAACAATTTATAAATATTACTGTTTAGTTCATATTAAAAAACTTTTTAGTTTAAAACTTTAAATCATGAATTTATTCAAATATTGAAATTTATATAATTTATATTATTTAAATATATTCTGGAATTCGTCTTTATCGAAATAATAAGTGATTTATCAAAGCTGCAAACCACACGTTTACTCAATGATCACCTTTGAGGCAGAGTTCTTCCAGAAAGCAGATGGACGGAAAATGACTAAAATTCGGCCGTTCTTAGAGTTTTATTGAACATGTTTGTTATAAGAAATCTTATGCTTTCTGATTGGTTTCAATTTGATCGCTCTGTATTAACCTTGAAATCATTAAAACAACTATATTATACCAACATAACTTTACATTTCATTTGATATCCACCTAACATATTTCATAGATAAAGGTTCTGACATAGTTTAGGTGTAACAACTCTTACAATTTGTTAAATAAATATAAACAATTAAATCGAATTCAATCATTTTAGGTTATATAAAAATGCTTAATATCTATATCTGTTTTAATATCTATTCACAGAAATTCTGATTCTTCTTCGGTAACGTTAAGTTTTTATCCCATGTCTTTAATGTCAGGTTATGAATATTTTTGACAGTTGTTGATTTTCAATGGTTTTAATAGACAAAATAATATTAGATAAATAATTAGAAAAATAATGACCTACACTTACAATTCTATATACAACTTACTAATATTTACATAAAGTCGAGTTGATATTATTTATGAACAATAAATCAGAAGAGTTATAGAAGGGTGATAAAAGCAATTTCTAGCTGTGAACCTAAAATATTCGATTTTATTTATATCGAATGTTACACGATTGTACACATGGCATTTAATTTTAGGTTTTCCTTTCCAGTACTTAATTGTGAATTGAGATAGAGGCCGCAAAGCAATGGTGGGGTATGAAAGAGGAACATTTGACAGTAGTGTTTTACAGTGATGTGTAGATTAGGGTTAAAATTAAAAATTGTAAATAATTTCTAAAAATTTGTAACTAATCTTTATATACTAAAGATGCTGTTCTCAAATAACTCTTTATAAACGATTTTGTGAAAAAGGTTTTTCATCATAGATTTCAAACCAGTTTACAATTTCTTAAATTTTATTTTTATGTTGCCGATGAATAATGGATGCAGTTATATAAATCTTCTAAGAAATTTAATATTGAATGACTCGAAATTACAATCAACATAACGCCATCACACCACGCAGGTGATTACGAACTGATTTATGTCTGTTTAAAGAAAATTCGATTTTTCTTTGTATACCTATTATATATCTAATAGATATTATGTAATATTTTATTTATACCTTGAAATAATCTCAAAATAAGTCCGTGCAATATTTTTTATTTGAGATGGAAATATTAAAATTGTTTTGATAAGAGCTAATAAGCTGGAAGCTGGTATACAGGTTGTATCACATAAGAGGGCCACTCCCATGTATCTCGGTTAATATGCGAAACACGTCAAAAATCTTTAATTGTTTTTTGTTGCATTTTTGGAGGCCTTTATGCTCGTAAAAACAAATTTGAGATCCATGGCTAACTTTATGAGTAATATCAAAAAAACCTGTAAAGTGCCCAAACTTTAAGGCTGTCTAACTTTTTTATTTTAAGAGATAGAGAAAACTTATTGGTAATAAATTTTTATTGCAAAATTGATACCTTCCACCTGATATAAACAGATTTTTGAAATATCGTATGTGGTTCGCTGCGCCCTCTAGGCGGATAAAAAAATTTTTATTGAAGCAGGCTATGGCCACAAAAAATTGCCTGTTTTTTCGTCTTTCATGCAATATACTACATGTTGCCCTTATCTTTTGTATTCATTAATTTTTTTTCAATTTTAGTTAAAAAAAAGTACCTAAATATTTTCGTGTTGCTCAAGATAATGTAGAACCTGTTTTATAGACGCCAACTGCAAAAAAATAATAAACAAAATGTACTTTTTTATGCAAAGTACAGATTTCCTTATAATATTATTTTATTGGTTTTCACATTAGAAGCAATTGGGTCTTTAACATTATTTTGACACAGATAATGTAATAAAATAATATAAGAAAATCTGTATTTTGCATAAAAAGTACATTTTGTTTATTATTTTTTTGCAGTTGGCGTCTTTAAAACAGGTTCTACATTATCTTGAGGAACACGAAAATATTTAGGTACATTTTTTTAACTAAAATTGAAAAAAATATAATAATATAATATTAAAATAAAAAAGTTAGACAGCCTTAAAGTTTGGGCACTGTTATTACTCATAAAGTTGGCCATGGATCTCCAATTTGTTTTTACGAGCATAAAGGCCTCCAAAAATGCAACAAAAACAATTAAAGATTTTTGACGTGTCTCGCATATTAAGCGAGATACATGGGAGTGGCCCTCTTATGTGATACAGCCTGTATATCTTACGAGCCGCTCACGACTAAGACTGGCTGTTTGCTATAGGTTTTCAGGTATAATTCAATGCTAGTCGGGCTAGCTAGTCCGCAGAGTATTTGTTTTCAGGAATTCCGTTTTGCAAATATCGTTATCGCTGAATCGAATTTCAATGGTGCCTACAGCATGTATGACGCCTCATTGCTTTGTGATCTATCAGTTGAAGATGGAGTAGCTAATGGCCACTAGATGTAATTTTGCTGCAATTCGTGTATTTAACGTTGTTTGATTTAGGTCGATACATTTTTTAGTCATATAGGTAATCAATTAACTGCAAAAATTCACTAATACAACCATTAGGTAGCAAATGTATTGAGAGAATGACAAGTATTTACTGATGACATTTTGGAGGTCTCACGGTGAATTTTTGAAGTTGATATTGAAAATACTTTATTACATGACAAACAAAAAATTGTTTCTGAAAAATATGTATAGCTAAATTTTACATGAAATGAACTAATAGATGAGAATTTTTTAAATTCCTACATTGCGAATTTCATGGTAAAAAGTAAGTTCAAAGTTGCTACCTGATCTAATGACAATTGATTTTTTGGTAATATTATTATACACTATATTATAATTATAAATTAGGTTCCTAGTATCCTGCTGAGTTAAGGAGAGAAACATGATCTGTGGAAGATGTATTTTTATTAGCTGATTAGCTATTTTCGTTGTCGCGACTGACCGAAATTATGCAAAAAGTTTTCGCCGAGATCGCGACGCGAGCAAGTCCAGTTCCCGACATACTAGTTCAAATTAGTACATTTAAAATCATTAGACTCACTAAACGAGAGCAAAACTAGCATAGCCCGCAATACGCCTAGACTGCAATCGCCTAGTGCGTTTTTCTCTTTAAGCGATATATATTTTTATATTTTCTTGGCATTTTATTAAATAAAAACAGAACACATCCATTATTAAATCACAGATTAAATATAATTTTGCAAAGTCAAAAGTTTAGGGTTAACTGAATGCCTATTAAATTACGTACTAAGTACAGGTTGAGGCATTGTCATACTGGGAGGCTCGTAAATTCCGGCAGAGCTACAAAATTTATTGCCAATTCCGATGTGCGATCAACTACTTAATGGCATTTACAATTTCAGGTCGATCGGACTTATTGACGTTGTTTTCAGCGTTAACGGTCTGTGCATTTGTCATCATATTATAGGTACAATGTAATTCAATGTAGTAATGGGAAGTCAGATGAATGTACTTCTATTTGTTCGTATTTAGGTATACTCATGCACACTGAAAAAAGAGAATGTTTGTCTTATAACTACAACATAGCTGAAATATGATTTAATCTTATTTCGAAATTACTATTAAAATTTGTAACAACCAATTTTATTTTGTTTTCTAAATTTAAATTACAGCACAAAAATAAATTTAAATTTAACGAAACATCGTAGTTAACTTTCTTCTCTTCTTGGCATATGGGTATAGAAGCAAAATTGATCCGTAACTGTTCCTGTTGTTGTTAAGAACACAATTTGACGACGATAATGACATAGTATAAAGTTGGAAAAATAGTAAATGCCATAACGGGATTATCGAATAACATACACATAGTTAAAACAGTAGTAGTTAAAGTCACATTATATTGCCATTAACGTGAAAGGCTATCGATATAGCCATAATTGGATGATTTGAAAGTAAATAGAGTATTTTAAAGAGGTTTATATTGTACTTATATGGGAAATTGTCTACTATTATTTATGTGACCCTCAAAATCATAAAATCCATTTTTTGCATTTTTATACAATCTAATAGCTTGGAAATTGTTAAGGGTTTATTTTGTCGCCCGGTATAGAACCGAATATAATATTGTGGTGGCAATATTTAAATCATTTTTGCACGAACCAGACATGAACTGTTCGAGGTTGAAATTAAATATAATAAACAAATAAAAAAATGGCTTCTTATAATAAATAATTAAGTACCTTTAAATTCAGTACATTTCGGCAATATATTATATCTTAATAGAAACCTTTAAAAATACACTTGTATCGCCGTCGATTATAGGCAAAAAATGTTCAGTTTTTCGCACCAAAATAAAATTCATTATTTACGACGAATTCTGTCTCGAAAGATAGCAGACATTCACGCAGTTTGTGGATTTATGTAAATTTACAATTAATTAAAAGTGTGTTGCATTTTATTGATAGTGTATCTATCTCTGATAGATAGCAGTGTTAATCTGGATTTGCAATTGTACTGTGCAACATATATGAATTGCAAGAAAGGACGGCCAATATCCAAGGTAACTAAATCATTCATTCTGTAAAGTCATTTATATAACTTTTATGAGGTGGATGCTTTCACCTGCATTAACGTTTATTTCCCTCAACTACGTTCATTTCTAGGCCTTTTTCTTTTTCCCCGTGTTGCTGCCCTTAAGGCTTACGGTGAGCGCTCTATCAAACGATATATAACATCTGTTCCAACAACCGTCGAGAACTGTTCAGTACCGTGAGAAATGTTTGACCAACACCTTCTTACGTCGCATTCGCCGATAGTACATTAACAACTAAACTGACTGACTAATTCTGGACGGTTCGGAATCGATTCTTGCTGTGTTGGAACAAACCCATAGTTTTCGCTCAGTAACTCCTCAACGAAAAATGATAAAAATATGCGGTTTTTTTAATAGACTACAAATACTATTTTACGTCGGCGCTGTGTTTTGAAATTTTGAAAAAGTGTAAAATAATTTTTTTTAAAATGAATTTTGCATATTTTAAAAATTTCAAAACACAGCGCCGACGTAAAATAGTATTTGTAGTCTATTAAAAAAACCGCATATTTTTATCATTTTTCGCTGAGAAGTTACTGAGCGAAAACTATATCAATTTGGATCGAGCGCTCATCGTAAGCGTTAATTGCTGGTAATTGCAAAATATACTGTGGAGATAAAGAGCCCCCAATAGTACAGCAGTATCCGTGTCCCAGGCGCAGAGGCGAACGTGCAAGCGACAGACCAGGGCGAAGGTACCAGGACATCAGACCCAGAGAGCGAGGCTTCGCCCGCTCCTAACCTAGAACCATCGGTCACAAGGTCTTATTCATTTTGCTACTCATTATTTAATTAAATTATTGTTTCGCTTAAAGTCCTATTTATTCACTTATTTACGCCTGAAAACGTGACAGTATATATACTAAAAGGGACTTAATTTTGCATATTTATCATATAGGTGTCTAGGACACAGTCTATCTGTTTATGACCGCCCCTCCCGGGGTATTTTGACTTATTGCGGCCATAGATTCGTGGCTATTTCATGTTTTGTTATAAAAATTGATGTTTGATTATTACTTATCATTAAAGTAGTTTGTTTAGTACCTTCCTTTTATTTTGCTATAATTTCTTGTAGTTTTATAGAATAGCCTTGGTGCAACTGCAAAGATAGAGACTGCACATCCACGCCCAATCTCCCTGAGATGCGGGACTCTCTGCTACCTTGCACCCTCTGTCAATAAAGCCAGTATAATTTGCAGTGTCGTTTTTTAGTATGCTACTATACCCAAGAATGGGAGGACGTAGCAAAATTATACACAGTTTGCTGCAATATTCTATCATTAAAATTCTACGGGTGATTCTCCGAATAAACATAGCTTAGAAGGACTGATAGAATACTTTTTTCTACAAATATGTTAAAAATGCAATTTTTAACACTCCCTTGAAGCTTTAAAAATATTGCTTTAAGGCATCAGTGCCTTAAAATGATCACTTTAAAGCACTAGTGCCTTTAAGTAAATGTCAAATTGTGGCAGTAAATTTGCAATACTTTTACAATTTAATTTGTATTTTCTTTGTTAACATGAATACTTATATTTCAATTCACACAATTTGAAAAATTAAATTCTTCCACAACTTCACCACTATCAACTGAAACGACCGCATTCCTAGTTGACGTTTGAGCAGAATCAGTGATATTAATGGCACTCAAAGCAGTTTTCGGGCAATCGAATTTTTACTTTCCAACGAATCTTCGATGTATCCCTCGGCGACTGTTGAAGATTTCCACTCCCCATGCCGCTTAATTATTGTTAATTTTGCTCCACTATCTGCCAGTTCGCTTTCCGACAAACGCCGAAAACAATGTCCAGTACAGAGGTTAGAATTTGGAAGTTGCAGAAATTTAGCAATAGCAGGAGGAAATTTTCCAAACGTATTTATTCCCATGGGGCTTTTCATACACTTGCCTTTCACATACATTAGGAGAAGCCTCCGATGTCACAGATTTGCTGGACAAAGAGCCATGTATCTCCGGTAAAAATCCAAATAAAATTCTTCAACGGTAGTGAAATTTCGTGGAACCTTGGTTTTGGTATCTGATATCTAAACCAATATTGAACCGGAAGTGCCCACAATTTCCAAGTTGTCGAAAGTCAAGTCTCAAACCTCCACTCTACGACAGGCACCAAATATTTCCAAAATAGTAGCTACTTCATCATCATAAGACACTCGTCATCCGGTGCCCACTTCAAAAACTGTGCAATCTGGTCAAGATCATTGATTTTTTGGTGGTGGTGGTGGTTGAATTTTCGAGTTCCCACTGTTTCAAATGTGAAGTTACATATTTATAGAGTGTTTTCATTAAACCAGGTTAGTAAATTTAACTGGATTAATTTCTTTAGATAATTATTGAACAGAGCTTTGTCTTGTTGAAATTGTTCATTAGCATACCTAGATGTCTGGTATCAGAGAGCATACATATGACTTCATTGAAGGGAATTGTAGGAGATTTGATTTATATTAGCTTAAAATACTTTTCTAATACAGTAAAAATGTTACAAAAGCTAATAATAAAAAATACATGGGTAGATAATGTGGGTTAATTCTTTTTAATGCTGTTTGTAGAAAAATATTGTATGTTATTTGTGTTAAAAGTGTGTTTAAGGCACTGGTGTAAGAATGAGCGCAGCGAATTCGGCAAACTTTTACATGCGTGCCTTAAAAATGCACTTTTAACACATCATAATAACTAATATGAATAACTTTTTGAACTAAACTATGACCATATGACCATATGACATCATGTGTATTATGAAGTTGGCAAATCACAAAGTATATGCTCAACTGTCTGGAAAACATACCTGTAGATTCACTCATGTACATTGTATATACAGACATTAATTTTCATTATTACAGAAATTCATCAGTAAAAATTTGATTGCATTAAGGCTCCCAAAATATTGCAATTTATCCAAATATACCATATACAAAGTTGCACACAGGCGGAGTTATAGGCCTTCAAAGAGGGTCCAAATATTTCGAAAATATATCTGTAAGTTACTTTGACTTGGAATAACCAAATTTAGTACATTATTTAGGTTTATTATTGGTCTTCTTTAACTATGAGTTCAAGTAAATTGAAACACTACAAAGTGTTCATTGAGGGTGAGTCACCTTTAAAATTCCGCTCCATTTTAGGCCCTTTATTTCTTACAATTTCTATTAATGATTTGGATCCTTTAAACGGACGCCCTTAAATTGTATGAAAAAATCAGTTGCACCCAAGATTGTATTAGTTACATCAAAATCTTGATTACTTAGCTGAGTGGTGCAGGCAGAACCGACTGTCTTTAAATGTCAAAAAAATGCAAAACAATAATATTTTGGAGAAAATCTAATCCAACAACATATGAGTATTTGGTTGACTCCACTATACTACAATTATATGATCAAATCCTTGATTTAGGTGTTACACTTGTTGTTTGATATGCATGCCAATAATGTCACAAATTCTGCCCTTCGTTCCTTAGGTTTCATTATAAGATTTTGTAAAGATTTTAAAAATATGAATTGTCTTAACACTCTCTATTATGCATATTAGAATATGCACCATTTTATCAGATGTATAAATATAAAATTGAAAATATTCAAGTTTCTGAAACTGCTTTATTTTAAAAATTAAGGTATATATTCCGAACAAGATTACAAAATTTACAACGTGAGTTGTATGCCTTCTCTTCATATTAGAAGGATACTATTTGGTCTAACTCTATATAAACTTTTACATAATACAATTATATGTTTTCAACTGACTTCACGATTATATTTTCGTATTCTTAGGTCAACAACAAGGAATAATAATCTCTTTTACCTAGCACCAGCTAAAAGTAATTTGATGATGTCTTCGACGTATTCTATGTGTAACAATTGCAACCATTTAGATAATGTTATTGATATGTTCACTGTGTTTCAAGGAGCTTCAGTAAAATTTGTTTTTGAAAATGCTCATATTTGTAATTAATAATGTTTCATTTCACTATTTATGATTGAATCTAGATTAGATACATTTTATTTATAATTTTATAATTCTTAGTTAATAGTTTTAGTTTTTTAATTTTAATTTTTAGATATGCATGTTTGTGGGTGTGTATGTTGACCCTGTTAGAGGACAGTCTGTTGGGGGTTTTCTCTAAGTAAATGAATTATACCAAACTTTTTTTCCATTGCTCGATTTAAAATGACTGATAAATTAAATTAAAATAAAAACTCTAAAGTTTTCAAGAAAAGAATAATTAAAATAAGATTAAATAGTGTCTATTAGAAGAAATCAAAAAGTCAGTAGTAGGCTTTGTTTTTTAAATTTGACAGTAATAAATTTATTTCCTTTTTGCAACTATTTGTTGTTGGATATGGCTGGAAAATTTCCATTCAGCGAACAAGTTGTCATGTTACTTGTGCTAGGTTTCTGTGAAGGAAACTGTAGAAGAAGTGTGGAAGAACATGGTAAGAGATTTCCAAATGGAGTGATTCCCACTAGAGAATACCTTGTATAAATATGCATTATTAATTATTACATTATACAAAAATAGAAACATGATTACCTACTTCGGCAATCATGTACCTTAAAATTACGAGAGCAAACACTCATGTTTTTGACACCGATTTTAAGATTTAATATCCATGCTTTCCCTACATCTACATATAAATATTCGGTTTCTAGATTTTAAACTTTATTTCTACCAGCGGAAAGATGAAAACTTAATTCTGGACTTTTCTTAAATCATGAAAAACATCCATGAATTGAACAATAATAGTTTGACAGTTTCTTATTTTTACCCATAATTGCTGAAGTTTTTCTCACATTATTTTCTTAAAATAACTAGTGTTCAAAAAACAAACATTAGACTCCGTTGTAAATAAAATACAACAAAATGTCTCACACTATGAGCTACAACAGCAAATGACACACAAGGAAAATAAATGTTTACCTTGTTTTGCTAGTATTGCTTGTCACCGCCAGAAGGCGAGTGCTTAGCTGCATTCCCAAATATCATTTTTAAATAATACAACGTAAATCATTGAATAGGATCGGCCTAAATTTTGCGTCATAATTCTTGATTTATTTTTTGGAATACATAACACTAGACCACAGAGGTTGCTTAATAAAAATTGTCGATTTTCAAGTCCTCAGTATACGAAGAAATGCACTTATTTCAGGAACACCTTGTATATTGCAAACTGACTAACGTTTATGTAATAGTTTGCAACACTAACCTCTAGCTAGAGTTTAAAAAATTATTTATTTGCTGCAAGTTCCCCCATAGTTCTAGCAAGCGGCGAGACCTTTCTCAGAATTCCTGCTCAACTTGTGTCATATTTCTTTTCCTTTTTACTACAGGTAATCCGTAAGCTTCACAATAAAAATACTTTAATTAAAAAAGATCCGAGGACTTACGGAGGACGGGTGCCTTTTAAAATGATAAAACTGCTCAGCGGAAAAAGTCGCTGGCTTTTGTATGACTGACATGCAGCCGGTATTTGTTACAAATGCAGCAGGTAATGCTCTCGGCTGTCGCAGTGAGCTTTTTGTATACACGAACCAGTGGCGTACTAAAACTTAATACTTTTATCTTCCGTACAATAAAATGTAATAAAAGTTACATTTTTTGTTCTCGTTTAATTTTTCCTATTATTTTGAATGACTGCGAAACCGTTAGTTATAACTAGGCCTAGTAATGGTATGTTCAAATTAGTAAGGCAAACAATATAGGAAATTACCCATAATTTGAATCCGATTTATTTTTATTTAGAAACGAGTCATTAGACTACCTTAAACCAAAATATAAGTACTGTCAATCTCAGTGCATTGACTAGTGAATCCATATATTACGGAGACTTGAAATAAAGACTAAAAATGCATGATAATTTCATTGCTGAAGGTACAGAGATGACTTGAAATACAAATACTCTTCTAAAAAAGTAAAAATATATTTTCAAAAAAAAAAAAACATTATTATTTAAAATAAAATATAATTTATATTTAAAATTTATTATAACAATTTAAAACTAACATTAACTGAGTTGCTATTTTTTAATTTGAAAAAATTGATGTGACATATCAAGTCCACCAAAAACTGTATCAAAAAAATAAATTGACTTTAAAAAAAAACAAAGTGAAAACCCACATCTTAAGGTTATGTATGTCCAAAACAAATTCAATAATTATCTAAAACAAATAATCTAGCTAAATTTACTAACCTGGTTTAATGAAAACATTCTATAAATATCTAAGTTCACTTTTGAAAATGTGGGAACTCGAAAATTCAACCACAATAGATGAGATCTGACCTATTTCTGCATTTTTAGGATTGCTTCTTCAGGCCTCCTTTAAGTTGAGTCAAATATCAAGTGATTAACCTGTTAACTCAATGAAGTTAAACATGATAACGACCTACTTAATTAATAACAAAATTGTACCCTGTAATCGTTTTTTTTATATATTTTTAGATATTAACAATATTGTGTGAAACTAACTACTCTATAGACTGAAGCCCCAACCATTGTAGGAGATTTGATATATATTAGCTTAAAATACCTTTCTAACACAGTACAAATTTTTACAAAAGCTAATAATAAAGAATATATGGGTAGATATTGTGGGTGTAATTCAACGCTGGTTGGGGCTTTAGTTCACAGAGCAGTTAGTTTCACACAATATTGTTAAAATCTATATATATATATATATATATAAAATACAAGTGTTTGGAAATGGGACTTTTAGTTCATTTTGGTGAATTCATTCCTTCAGTCTCATTCTCCTAAGTGAATAATTCACTTGAGTAATTCATTTGATTCAGTATGGTCGAGAATTGTATATTTGTAATTCGACCACCGATCGTTCAGTCTCGACCTGTGATCTCGACATTCAATATCGGAGTTTGCTACAACGGCACTGTTTCTTGACGGGCGTGGTATCGTAATTTAGAGACATAATATAACATACAATGCTTTTGAGATTGCAGACAAATCTAGATTTTAGATTTTAAAACATTTATAGGTGTGACAATATTGTATTAAATTAACAAAAGAGGTAAAATTTAAAATAAAAACAACTTAATTTCATAAATAAATTCTAAACATTTAAAAATTCGCGTTTAAAAACAAAATTTTAGAAATTTTGTCTAATATTAGTCAAGATCGTTTTTCTGTTACCCTGCTTTAGAAAATATTCTGTTAACAAGAGCCCGAACTAGCCATTCTATATGGGTGATCCGACTGAAACCGATCATTGAGTCACATCTCCGATACCGTCTACGTCTAATCGTCAGCTGCAATTTTTCATTTAATTCAGTGAACTACTGAATAAGTATAGAAGGACTGAATTTGACTCGCCTGAATTACAGTTAAATTTTTTGAAATGTTGCTTTTAGTTCACAGGGAATGATTCAGTCCGATAAAGAAGGAATGATTCATTTCAGTGAAGTGAATAGTTCGTTTGTATTAGTTCGTTCGCGAACTACCCATATCTACAAGTATTGTATTAATACAGTCTATAAATATTGTTATTATGCACTATATCCACATTTTACATTATTACGTTTATTACAAACACAATTATAATACACGGTGTTCCTAAATAAGTCGCAACGGAAAACTGTAAATTCCTCTTGAAAAAAGAAACATTTTTTTCCTATTCCATTTTTCTTTCCGGGCTTTCGTTTTCGAGATACACGGTGTCAAAACTTAAATTTTTTGTCAGTTTTTTCCAATATCTTAGGAACCGTTTGAACTACAGGACTGATCTTTTGTAAACACATTACCACTATTAATAGCTACTCTTTCGCACCCTTCTCAAATTTATTGGACGTGCAAGTGGTGGAGATTTTAAGGTATCGGAAGGGTTTTTTCCCCATAACTTTTATTCCACTGGAAAAATTGACATTTGACAGCAAATACTGAAGCCTCAATGAATTCTACACAAAAATAGTTCTCTTTGTTCATTGCTCTAAAGTCAACCGTTTTCAATAGAAATGACTTTCTATGAAGTTACTATGTAGTACTGACGCTTTAAACCGCGCGACCACAGACCGCTCCAATTAATTACCGATACAATTACTAGAATACTTTTGCATTTACCAGAACAACGAACTTATATGATTTACTATTTGTAGACAAAATTGTAAGCACAAATTTGCATTCATGTCTTTTAATAATATTTCTCTGTGTTTTTTTATAATGATGGTAATTTGGTAATTTGTAAAAAGATGATTTTTATTTCGCAAAGATAAAGCCCATTCTACATTTCTGTTTGGACTTTTTATTTTGAAGCTGCACGCAGTTGCAAAAAGCTCTCCACTGAGTGACCGAACCTAACCTAAGTTATGTTTGGTTGCAACCAAAATCAGAGCGGTGGAATAACACGCCGCCGCCGGCTTCAAGCCAAAGAAGGCCGCTAGCCTAGGCTACTAAGTCGTGCCGCCCGCCTAGTCCATTTTAACTCCGACTTCGATTTGTTGGTCTTATGCGAGATAATTAAGAAAAATAAATAAAAAGGTCAGTATAATGTGATGCATTTAACTAAATAGGTACTTCGAAACTCTCCCTCTCTTTTTCGTACAATTTTTTCTGACACAAAACCAAGGCAAATTTCTGTTGGGATACAAATTATGGAATTTTCAAAATAATTCAGTACTTATATTAGGATCTTATAAACAAAATAAACTGTGTATTTTTATCGCCCCTGTCAAATTTATTTCGGTTGAAGTAGTTGTTTAACATTACATTAAATGTAGCGTAATAATAATTTTACGTGTCATATTGAAACAGATTGAGACGCCCTGTAGGAATTAATGAATGGTGGTGGTAATCCCTCCGGTTTCGCGTTATTTGCAGTTGCAGCACACGGGCGGATGCACTCTTGAGAGGGAGAGGCAGACAATAGTAGAGGGCCCGCGGGACGTCGCTGTTACTCTCCACTAATTAGTCTTCGGCATGCTAATTACGACCTCAAAAGAGTGCTGCGATGCGGCGGCGTCACCGACCTCGGCCGGAGTAATTAAACAAGTGCGACTGTCTTTGACGTCGCGCGTTCCGCGAAAAAACTCACTGAATGCGAACCGGTTCTAGCTCACAGCAGATGTGTAAAAAGTTCTCTAAAGAGTGAAAATTTGTGCGGGATGCAGCGTTGTAATTTCTCCTTCGAACAAGGAAACGTATTTCCGAGACTTAGTTTAATTTACAAAACTTAAATACTATAATACTCTCGTATAAAATATAATCGTTTTACACGTTAGTTACAAGCTACATTTAATTATAGTAAAAATGTCGGTATTATACAGGATGATTTGTAAATCTATACCACAACTGCAGGATGTTGTTTCTTGGAATATTTTAGACCAAAATAATAAATACTTAATAATTTATTGGCAGAACTATCTACCTTAGACTGTAATTCTGTAAAATAGCATAATTCGTGTCCATATAGATTCGGAAAGTTCTGGTTTTTCCATTGCTTTTGTGTCAAAGCAATAAAAGAAAAAGAAACTAAATACAAATATCTTTAACAGATCATAACAAGGGTATATCAAAACGTCTATGGGACGTGGTAAATACTATCTGCTATAAAAATGATATAAAAGTCGTATTAAAGAAAGATGGGTACAATAATTGTCGTATATAATAAAATTGGAAAACGGCTCCATAACTAAAAAAGATATTTTAAAAGCTTTTAATAAAGTACAGTAGTGTAACTTGAGAGAGACTTACCCCAAGCAAATACTCAACCTATTGATTTTGTTGAAAATTATAATACTTTTGAAAATACAATGTACTTATCTCTACTGAAGTAAAAAAAAAATATTAGCTTCCACTCGTATTTTAAAGCTGTTTGATATACATTTACGTCAGTAACAATGATGGAGCGAACAAAATAAAATAAATCAGACAATTCCACAGTTCGACATCCAACAACCTTGAATGAATATTTGTCTTTGTCAGAATGTCTTAACACAAGAGCTTATTTCTTTCTTACTTATTGTAGACCAGAAGAAAGATATGCACTTTCCGAATCTGTATACGTTTAATTGTTAGTAAAGATTTATGTATTTAAATGTACTTTAGTTATATAATCTCAACTGTTTATAAATGTTTTTCTACTTTCATGCAAAAAACAATACTTTATTGAACTATATTTAGTGGAAAAAGTGGTTCTTTATTGCTCTAGAGCAATACACATTTTATTGCACTCATCTGTCATTCTACTGCAGCGTTTTGTCATCATGACAAACATAAACCTTCAAATCGACGTCACATTTTTCTAGACTTAGTGTCATCTAAATAACATTTTTTGGTTTTTGCATGAACGTAGAAAAAATATTGTATGCAACTCGTACAAAAAGTGCTTATTGCACTTGTTGCATAAATAACTATTAAGCAATTGTCTGGTTAACCTGGTTTTCTAAGGTTAAAAATTTTGATGAATGGAGGACCTAAAGCTAATATAATTTTTGGGGTAAATAAAGTGAAATTTAAAAAATTATTAAATATATTTATGTTTAAGTTGGACTAATATTATAATTAATTCGAACCAAATGACTCCCGAATTGCTACATAATTTGTCAGTGACAACCCCAGAATTTCGACGTCACTATTTACACTGCGAAAGAAGTTGTTATGCAAATGAGACTTCCGATTGTAAAATTTGAGATGTGTAAAACTCCTGTATTAAAAATGTTACATACTTTTTATGCATTTTACATAACATGGATTAAACTGACTATTTAAAGATCACGCACATTATGCGTACACGGACAGGACTACGCTGACCTGCAAACCTGCACGACTTCGCACATTTGTTCATCACGGGCCAGCAACTTCTTGTGCAGGTTCTGTGCATGGTAGATGTTTTGAAGTAGTAGTTGAGTGTAGCTTGAAAGAAGTTTTGGGCTCACCCTATCAATAAATAGAGAAAGCTGTATGATGAATTTCATCATTTATTTCCTGAACTGGAGCGAAATCAACAAAACATTTTTCAGTATTTCCGAATGTTAAAAATAAATGTTTTCGAACTCTTGGACTGTCCTCGCCTACAGCACCAAAATACAAGGTTCCGTAGAGCAGTGTCATCTAACGAAAGATTTGCAATTTTTTTAAGGTAATGTAAATAGATTTGTTGATAAGCGATGGTACCCAGCAGTTCAGTGAGACATCCACAATTTTACCGGTCGAATATTTCTAACAGTTTGAAACTAATCCCTGACTTTTGTGGGAACAGACCTTACGCCGAACTAGCGCAGACAGGCATTTAAATTGCACGTTACTGACACGACCTGATGTGATGTTCGTCACGGATGACGGTACGTGCTGGTCTCGTTTGCGCTTCTCTATTAAATATCTCTTCATGAGTAGGTATTGCGGTGCTAGTCCATGCAGGACCATAATGTGCGCGATCTTTTAGGCTCTTTTAAATTAATATCACATCACCACGAAAAAGGTGGCTTGTCCAACGAACTAGAGCTGAATATTCTTATGTATTTTTATTAACGGAATATGAATCTGAAGTCTATTTAATACTAGCTTCAAAGTCAAATCGTAAGACATATGAGCAAAACCATTGTATATTTATTTTTTAATATCGTTGAGTCCCAATCCGGGATTCACTTCAATGAAACAACCCCGTCTAGTCAGCTTAACTTGACAATCTCAAAATTCTAAGACGCAATAACCCCAATTTATGCGTTTCATAAATAACCCTGGAACCGATGCATAGCAATCAGATTTAAAAAAAATCCGTTCTTCTCATGAAAAAAGGATAGTAAAAGATACAAAACGAACATTATGTTACAAGAAGAGCGTCACATCAAACCGGTACTTAATAACATCATCAGAGAAATATTAGTTGCTCCTTCCAAAGTTCTGCTTTCACCTCATCACATCACATTAGAGCTGTTCACATAGTTCATGAACCAAAAAAAACAGAGCTTACTTGCCTCAGCAATTTTTTCAAATATTGCCATTTTCCTATATGACTTTTGAGCACACAGGCTATTCCGAATTCTCTCCAAAATTTTCTCTATCAACTTTCTACATGTTTCACACCAAATTAATCAGAAATACCTAAGCTTTCATACGCTGCAATAAAAGCAACAACTTTATTCCCTTTCTGCCACCACTGGTTACATTTTTAAAAATTGATCTCTGCCAAAGTTCCTGTTCGAGCGATTTTTTCAAAGATTGCGAGTTTGCGAAAAGCGCATGACTTTTGAGCACACTGTATAACGTAAGTACAGGAATTGAAAATAACTGTGTAATAGATTTCAACATCCACCAGCAGTAACTTTAGATTCATATCTAAAATGGCACAAACATAAATAGAAAAAACTGTAGAACTAATAATTAAAGAATCGAATCGAAGAAGAATAATCAAAAGAACTGAATATCTTAAGTAACAAGGGAAAAATCTTTTTTAAACTAACCTCTCTAAATTAAAAATATCATGAAGAGTCCTGTTATTTTTACTCATAATTTATAGTTGATGGTTTGTCTTACTATTTTGTAACATTCCATATTTGAAGAACGCCACATCGGAATATCGATAGTCGATTTGTAACAGTGACCATCCGTTAACAAGAAAAAGAAATGAGAGAGTTTCCCAAAGTGCATAATTAATAATGGCCTACGCTCACGTAGCGATCTAATTCGAGCAGATAGACTTTAAGTCCGCCATGATAGATGATTAGAGCGATCATAAATCCGCATTTGCACACGGTTTCGATTCCTAAATGCGATATTAAGCGCAGTTTACGGCCGGGGATGGGCGGGGCGGCCGCTTTATGACGCCAAATTTGTGGATTTGATCACAGGACGACGGACGTGATTCAGGCTCTAATATGGCGCGGAAGAATTTACACAGGAAGTTGGAAGAAGTTATTTGCGGAATTTTATAATAATTAAGAAATGCTGTTTACCAATCTGTATAAAAAACCAAATAAATTTGAAACACAGTGGCATCTTAGTATGTAGTACCTACAGATAAATTCCATTTTATTTAATTTGACTACTTTTCCTAGTCTGAATATTTAAGTAAATTTTTATCAAATTACTAATTAAAGTTACTAAGGAGAGAGAGTATGTATATTCTACTCCACCTATGTGAAGTACTACTATATCTCCAGTCAGCTTTCAACAATTCCTGTCATCTCTACCATCAGGGTTCATAGTGAGAAATAAATGTGTGAAATTTACTTTTGTTAATAACTTTATTTAATTGCTCCATTCCCAATTTATAGGGAACGGAAGTACTGAAGGAGATAGTAGTTACTTGTTTTTTTATATAGGTTGGCGCTCAAACTAAAACAAATCTAAATTTGTTTATCTTCCTTTAAACCTTTCAAGTACTCGATTCTTAAACTAGATTACTTAAATCATAAACCGTGGACCGCAACCTAATGCCGTCGACATGGTAGCTACCATTCGACTGTTACTCTTAAAAACATAAGTAATAACCCTTTATATAAATCTTGTCACAGTCATTACATCGCGTATGAATTTTACTTTAAACTTAATGCAGAACCAAACATTTTCAACTACCCCCTCCAAACGAGCCGAGAATTAATTTCCACTAGATTTAAATTTCATCTAACGTAAGAAACAGGATAAGAGAAGCATACGACTCTAACATATTCATGAAATAAAGTTAAGCGAAATAGAAAGGCCGTAAAGGGAAAGAGTTATGTTTCATCTTGGGGCCAAACTCGGCGCTATCTAAAGAATACCCTCGCAGGGGTTGTTTTTGAGCGCTAACCGCCTTCGGATGGGTTAATTCGGAATATTTTAACGGGGATATAGGAGCGTTTTAAATGTATATTGCTCGGAGGGCAATTCCCAGTAATTGCCGTCGGTCCAATGGGATGTCCAGCGGGTGGGAAAGGGGATCGGGTCAGGAAGTCTGGGATGGGATGGGTCATAACTCGACGTGGTTGGAGAAAGACCCGGAAGAAATTTGTAAAACGAAGTTATTTCTTAATTGTTCATTCAAGGAAATTTTTATTTCCTTCTACGTACTGCACACGAAGAAAAATATTGTAAAATTATGCACCAAACGTTAGATGACCCAATTCAGTCAGCAAATTTTAATGACATAAATTTAAAATGCCCATATACGAGTACCTATAGTTTTATTTTGCTTATTTTCTTTCAAATGAGTTAAGTTAAACAAGGTGGGTGTAATGGTGTTGACTGTAACATTTATGTTGCAACTGGTGTCTATATTTGAAATTACAGATATACTGGTACTTTAAGTTTCGTTATGGACAGTTTGTAGAAAAGTTTGAAACATGCAATCGATATTTCGTTCATGCCCATATCTTTAATCACTTTAATTCATAAGAAGAATATTTAATACGCGGCCTACATATTTACTTTTTTTAATCTAATTCGTTTATCTTACCTGTTTGGGTGTTTAATTAATAATAATCTAATATGTTTTTTTTCAAATTGTTTATATGAATGTACGAGTATAACAACTTTTTTGTTTTAAATTTTAAATTGTTAATATTTTTTATAATAATTCTTATCTCTTGTTTCCTATTGTGGTCCTGAGGAAAATTTAAAATAAAATCGAAACGTTGGCTTAGGCAGAAAATCTAGACTATTAACTGCATTGTCCTTTTTTCCGATTATTCCATCCTAAACACACTTTTAAGGACATAGCAATATATCATATCAATATTTTGCTCATTCTTTTTCTAAAATAATGTTAAAAATTATACATTTTTAAAATGGTTACAGAAATGAGTCATCACAGGAATTAGGATATTGCCCTTTCGTGCCTAACCCCACAGGTCTACAGGTAGTCGATTTCCCAGCCAGAGCTGCACCTGGTGGTGAGTAGTGCGTGCTCTTAAGTTGCCCCCCGCTGGGTGGAAGTAATGCAAAATCTCGTTTTATATTGAGTGCCGATTTCAACAATGAATCGTACCTGAAGGTGTTCAGAGAGGTTACTTTTGCAGGGGCACCGTACCATTTCAGCATGCATATTTATCCAGCTTTCTCAACATTACCATGCCAGGAGAAGGGATTGTAGAACACTTCAGCTGCTTTTTGTATGTCAGGATGTTTTTGGTAAATTTTTACGCAAACAAGTTCGCTTTGGAATGTCGCGCTAGTAGAATAACAGCTAGTGAATGTGTGCTAGAACAACCCAACTGTGGCATTTGATATGTGGAGTAAATGTTGGTTTGTACTTTTCCTCTATCAGGTCTTATGAACTGGATGTTGTGGTTAGGTGGCGTTTTTGCTGCAAGTAGCACATCGAAGTCGGCGTCTTCCGTATAACCACCACTTACGGACTGGACAATAGATGTGCTTAGAATCAACACTTCAGCATCATATGATGATTGATATGTTGTGATGCCGATAGGTTAATCAGCCTATCTTTGTTCTTGCGTCACTGAAATTTCAGTTTCCAGATTGAAGTTGATGCCGACACACTTTTTTATCAGATAGCGCCTTTCCTGTTACGCCGACTTAGTGCTATTGGGAGAGCTACTCCGTCTATAAAAAAACAATGGTACACCTTCTGTCTGGATAGTGGGTCTTGACTAAATTCACATACGTATCACAAATTGTGGGCACTGAGGATTTGCTATGTGACCTTATCTAAAAGAAAGTCTCCATCAATCAAATAAAGATTTGATAGATATCCTGATTGGTTTAAACAGCGGATTTTTTTGTTTTCCGCATACCATCCCTACTCAACAAGGCCATGGGACAATAAACAAAAAGAGGGACCTTTCATCCTCTTTTCTCCCCTGAAGCGGACGGGCTAGGGGCGGCGACTTTGGCTATGTTTACGTACTAACTACCCCAAACATATTCCCGCAGAGAAATATTTTCCCCCCTCAATGCACGGTACAACCCCTTCGTTGCTTAGACTATTTAAGCAAACATGCTAAAAGCACCAAGAAAAACCCAAACAACTTATACACCAAGTTACTATTAAAAAGTTTTGTTAGACACATAGGTTCTTGTCTCACCAATGGTGGTGTTCACATAGATGCTACTGCACAGCCACTTCTTAAATTATCGTGTACCTTCCATACAAGGTAGTGTTTATACAGCCACCTTAGGTTTTCATTCTGTCCATATACTGAGCAGTATTGGTCTCTCAAGTCCTACACAGTATTGTATAAGCACAAAAGTAAACAATTCAGTTCATTCCTTTGTTGTTCTAGGGTTAAGTTCTGTAGGGCTGACTCGGGATTGGAATTCCTGGATTCGCCCATATATCAATTTGCATTGTTGCTTCTAAGGCTGTACGGTCGGAACAATTTTCCAGATAATGATGTTGCTCTGAAACGGTTCGTTGTAGCTTATGTAATTCAGTGCTTTCAAACGTTTCGCTGTTTTTTACTTTCAGTATCTTCAGTTTCATCATAACTGAACCACTGACTGAAGCTTTTGCAGAGCTACTCTGAGTCAATATATAAATGTGATCACAATAAACCATGCAACTTAATTTTTCCTAAATAAAAAATTCGAAAACTTTGTTTTTTCTTAACATTATGCCCCCGTGTAGCTGTAATCACTTTATAAGTTTATCTTGCTGTACTGCTAAGATGTCTTTTCACACTGCGCTATCTCCGAAACAATCCAAAGAGAATATTAAATTCCTACTCCAGATCTTAAGACACGGGAGAGCATTAAATCGGTTTAGTTTGCGATTATGGGAGCGGTCTTCTGCACGGGCCGTGAGCCGTTGCCGCTGGGGCGGCGGAAATGCGGATTCAACTTTGATCGTTCCCGGAAAACGTGCCGGTCCCACGGGACGGCATCGTTGCTGGTGTTGGCGTCGCAGATATGCGAGCGGGTCCGTGCATGCATAACAGGTTGATTGTGTGCTCAGGCGCGTCCCTCTGCGAAATGTACGACATAATTGCGATATACTCGGTGCATGCACTGAGTAAATCCGTTTGGTACACTGAAGGGCTGCACCTCTGCCGGTTATTCTATAACTTTTTAAACTATTTCTTCACAAAAAAAAACTAGAGAAATATATTACAGCAAAAAACAATTCTTGTAGTTATTTAAATTGGTCATACTACCTCATAGACTATAAAAACTAAATCTCCGTCGACTTGGATAACATAAATATACCTCAATTTTATATTTTTGTAATTTTTCTCGAAAAGGAAATCTTGTAGTGTATTAGAAAATAGTACTGAGGAATCCGAAATTCTACCCTAAAAAAGTTGTGATCTACAGATGTTAATGTAATGTAATGCATGCATGCATGTAATTGGTCCACACTGCGGTCTGTGAGAATATATGCTGGCCAAACTTCTATATGATATATTGATTGCTTTTAAAGATATAGGAAAAAATAGTTGAATAAAATTTACACCCTGTATCTTGATAACAAGAAATACAGGGTAAAAACCGTGCAGGTGTATGTAGGAGGTCCTAAAATATTGCAATTTAATCAAACGTAGATATACAACGTGTCACACAGGTAGAGTTACAGTCCTTCAAAGTGGTGCCAAATATTTGGAAAAAATTAATATCTCTGAATCACTTTAATTTGGAATAACCAAATTTGATTGATACATGACTTAGGTTTATTATTGGTCTTCCTTGACTATGAGTTCAAGTAAATTGAAACACTACAATGTGTTGGTTTTTAGGCTTTCACGGCCGGTCTTATTATTTGATATACAGGGTGGTCGCGATGTAATGGGCCAAAATTCATGACTAGATTCCTGACGTGAAAATATTGCGATTTAGACAAACTCATCTTAGTCCAAAAGTTTATACTTACAGAGATACAGGGTGTTTAATGCAAAATATTATTTTAGTTTTTTCTTATTTATTTCATAATAAGTGCTCATATCGAGATGAAATTTTGGTGTTAGGGGTTTTCTGAGGCAAGGTATTGAAATATATCCATGGTTTGCTTGTAGCTCGTAGAGAGCGCCACCTGCGCTAGGTCGAATGCGTTGAAAATGACAGAACTTTTTTATCTTTCAAAAATCTCATTCTCAGGTAGCAAATTCTGATTTTACAACTTCTTTTACACAAAAAAGCTATACTTTTTGATAGTCGATATCTTGCACCGTTCTCAAGATATTTAGTTTTGGTAATTCGAGTGATAAAAATAAGGTACGAATGTAAAAAAGAACAAGAGTTTATTTCAAATTATAAATTGTGATGAACAAACGAATATTCAACATGTCCGCCTCCAACTTCAATACATTTATTAACGCGTTTGTTCAAAGACTGCCGTATTTTAAAATAGAGATTCTTGTTACGAAATGATTCGGCGGCATTTACAATTTTCTGCCATAGCTCTTCGCAGGTGTTTATAGTTTTTCTATAGACAACTGATTTCATGTAGCCTCAGAAACAAAAATCCATAGGATTAAAGTCAGGACTACGAGGAGGCCATAATATTCGACTCCCACGACCGATCCAACGATCCGGAAAAATGTGGTGAAAATAGTTCCGTACTCTGACAGAATAATGAGGGGGAGCTCCATCTTGCATGAAAAATAGATTTTGCCGTGTATTCAGTGGTAAATCGTCGAGGTAGTCAACTAAATGGTGCTGCAGGAAATCTAAATACAAGTCACCATTTAGATTTGGAGGAAGCGGTCATGTGGGCCCAAAAGGTGATTTCCTATGATTCCGCACCAAACATTTATCTTAAATTCATGTTGGAAGTGACGCTCACTGACTACGTGAGGATTTTCATTATCCCACATGTGCTTGTTTCTAAAATTGAAAATTCCTCGACGAGTAAAGGTCGCTTCATCAGTGAATAGTACATTATCCAAAAATTCCTGGTCAAGGTTTTGCTGATTGCGCATAAAATGAGCAAAATGTAATCTAGTTGGTAAGTCTGCCGCTAAAAGATTTTGCACGGGTGTAAAATGGTAGGGATATAAATTTTCCTTGTGAAAGATTTTGAGAACTGTTGTTTTACTAACACCGGTTTCTCTAGCTACCTGCCTGCTGATAACTTCTGGTGGCCACTCTTACTAAAATTTCTTCTTCTTGGTGAACTGTAATAGTACGCCCTGCGTTGTCTCTTTTAGGACGAAAACTACCAGTTTCTCCAAGTCTATTAAAAAGTTCTTGAAATAGTTTCCGATTTGGTTGCCTTCTATTCGGATACAAGTCTGAATACCGACGAAGCGCTCGATGTCCAACATAATCTGATTGCGCATAAACGCAAACCATATCGCGCATTTCTCCATTTGAAAATAAATTATGGCGTGGCAAGTTATCTCGCACTACGATTTAGATCAAAGTAAAGAATACTTTTAATAAGGCACGAATAATACTGTAATATTACTGTCAGCACTAAGATAAGTGGAAAATGTCAAAATTGGATTTTAACATAAGCCTACTTGAAAATTTTTGCCGATTTGTAATTGAATGCAAATACATTGGAATTTTCAATGGCAAATTTTACGAGAACGGTGCAAGATAGCGACTATCAAAAGGTATAGCTTTTTTGTGTAAAAGAAGTTGTAAAATCAGAATTTGCTACCTGAGAATTAGATTTTTGAAAGATAAAAAAGTTCTGTCGTTTTCAACGCATTCGACCTAGCGCAGGTGGCGCTCTCTATGAGCTACAAGCAAACTATGGATATATTTCAATCTCTCGCCCCAGAAAACCCCTAACACCAAAATTTCATCTTGATATGAGCATTTAATATGAAATAAATAAGAAAAAACCTAAAATAATATTTTGCCTTAAACACCCTGTATCTCTGTAAGTATCAACTTTTGGACTAAGGTGAGTTTGTCTAAATCGAAATATTTTCACGTCAGCAATCTAGTCATGAATTTTGGCCCATTACATCGCGACCACCCTGTATAATGATTTTCCGGGTTGTTATGCCATGATCTCAATAATTGGTCGCTGCCAATAACAGAAGTAAAGTACACATCCCTAGCTTTAGCCGCGGCAAAACTTTCGCGGAGTCACCACTGAAGATGCCGATAGTGAAGAGCGATGAGACGTTTGGAAGCATGGGATGCGACCAGCTACAGAGGCGACTACGGGACGTTTTGAAAAACCACCATTATCCGAGTAACGGTTTCGACCATATCAGTCATAATACCAACAGCAGGAACCGAAATCAATATATAGGCGGACCCATAGCGGGTTTGCAGAGCATAGTCCGAGAACAACAAGGGCAGGCCAAATAATCTTAGCTAAAGCTAGGGATGTGCACTTTAATTTTGTTACTGGCAGTGACCAGTTACGGATATAACGCCATAACAATCCGGAAAATTACTATATTTTACTACAAGGTGTTCATTGACGGTGAGTCAACCCTAAAATTATAAAAAAACTTGTTTTTCATTGACCGAACTTAAAAAGAGTGATAATATCCCGCTCAAAATTTAGTTTAAAGCACTTTTTTATTCTTAATGAATTTAAAAAAAACATTTCCTAACATAAAATTCCTAAAAATTTTAAAAATTCCTAAAAAAAATGAAATAAATAAACAATATTATAATAATAATATCTCTACCCCTCATTCTAATCACAGGAATTAGCCCAGAAGTCGGAGACATGTGCGGGAGAGGGGGCGGTATATTATTATTAAGCAGGCCGCATTTGCGCCCAGGAACGACCTACGTTGGCAGGCCCTAACCACTATTCAGTGCAAGAATGAGGGAAACCCGGAAAACCTAATTAATTAGGGGGGTAGTCAAATATCAACCGGTATCAATCTCTCACATTGACCCAAGCCAACATTATTCCACCCTACCATACCCGCAGAGAGGGTGCCAATCCTCTCCATGAATATAGCTTATATACGGTCTACCGGCAGCTGGGCGCAAACCAACTCCGATCTAGTCACCTCGATTCAAGTACTGACGCCTTAAACCGCGCGACCACTGACCGACAATTATTATATTATTATATTATAAAGGTGATCAAGAAAAAACGCATTAAATAAAACAAGACTGTAATAGTGTTTCATAGAAGAAATTAAAATGCCAGTAATGAGATTTGTCTTTAAAATTTAACAATTAGTAATAAAACTATAAAACAAAATAATAATAAAAAATAAAAATAGGAATTGTTCAACATCATTTTCTTTGAAGTATAAATTTACTTTTTGCCGAAAATTAAAATTTGCTCTGTCTAATAAATGGTAATCGTTTCTTGTAACGTTACATTTGTTCATAATACGATTCCACAAATCTTCTCGGGATTCAATTGGGGATGAATAAACAAAATTTTTCAATGCATCCGAAAGAAAATAATCACATTTGTTGAGGACGGCGATCGTATTGGCTTTTTGAGGACAGTTATTTCCTCATTCTTCTATTTATTTGGAAACTTAAAATTCAAAAAGCCTCTAACCGCCTCATTTTAGTGCTCCGTCACACATAAACCAAAACTCTAGTTTAAGTTGCAACAGTAAATCTTCAATTAAATCAGGGAGAGTATTTTGCAGAAATCCAAATAACTTTTGCAATTTAATTGATTTGGCAAAATAACTGGTCCAATCAAATAACGATTATTAATATCGTGCCAAATTTTTATCTTAAACTTGCGTTGAAAATGTCTAGGAATTATTGTATAGGGGTTTACATTGGAATATTCATGAAAGTTGTGAACATTTGTAATTCCTCTACGAGCGAAACAAGGCTTATCAGTGGAAAGAATTTTCTTGTGAAAATTAATATCCTGATGCAAGATAAACTCGCAAAAGGTCACTCGTCGATATAAATACTTGGGCAAAAGCTCTTGTAGATGTAGTAGATTGCTTTTAAGAATTCGGTATACAGAAGTTATTGGTAATCCAGTTTCTCAAGATAAACGTTTAGTACTGATTTGCGGTTCATCTTCAACCGTTTGCAAAATATTTTCTTCATTTTTTACCTTTATTACACTAAAACGTTCTCGGATATTATTGGAAAAGTTTCCTGTCCTTCGAGCATGCCTTTCAACGAAAGAACGAAATGATTAGGAAATGTTTGTCTATGGGCAATCATTCGACTTGGAGATCTCCTACGATATTCTTCCACACTTATTTGCAACAAATAGTACTGAAATAAAATAGTTTTATTATTATCTGTCGATTTTTAAAGACAAAGCCTACTACCGACTTTTTGATTTCGTCTAACCGTGAAAGTTTTTTAAAAGTTAACAAGAGTAAAAACGTGTTTTACATTAAATTTTGCTTTCTAAATTTGAACAAAAGGAAAGAAAGTTAATTTTAGAGGTGACTTACCCCCCAATGAACACTTTGTAGTATTGTAACTACTAAACCCCTTCAGATAAGCGAAATGCCTCATACTACATCTAGCTACTTCATGCTGGACCTAAAAAAGCCACACTATCCCTTGAGATATTTTTAACAAATTTAGCATAATTTTTTAGTATGATAGTAGGTATAAAATATGAAATTTGCAGCTTACGTAAAGTACCAGTGGCGGAGTTATGGGTACTCATGACTTTTTTCACAAAAAAAATGTATCAGCCTGTATAATCATGCAAACAAAAATGGTTTTCTTATATTACATTCTTATCATTTTTTCTATATGCATATTTTTTATATCTTTAGCCGTTTAGAGACAAATTTGAGCTGCAAATTTTATATTTTATAGCTACCAATATGATAAAAAATTATGGCAAGTTTCCCAAACGTTCCAATTGTTGATATTATGGCTGTAGTGGTAGGAACTGCTTCTCAGATAGTGAAGGTTTTCTGAGAAATACAGTGGTAAGTAGCCTCTGCAATTGGTCGCATCCCATGCTTCCAAATATTTTACTGCTGGTCACTGTCAGCATTTTCAGAGCTGACTATCTAAAAGCTTCGGCGCGACCAAGACATAACCTAATAAGCACGTATACGTTTAAAAAACATTTAAAAGTGGCTGAAAACTAAAGACTGAAACAACGGAAAACTGTCGCCCGAGACAATTTTTAACCAGAAAAGAAACGTGTATTAAACAGTTAATAAACGTTTATGGAAAATGTTTTATTTATAGTTTTATTAACGTGTATACAATCTTTCACGTCACGTTTTGATAATGTTTTATAAACTTATTCTTCAACACTAATAAAAAATATATCACGGTACAATTTTCATTTCAAATTATGGTAATAACTCAGTAATGATTAGATATATCGAATTTCCAGAAACTACTACTCTGAGGGTTAATGCCCCGACAGGCATTAAATGGGAATTTAAACTCAAAAACCCCATAAGCATCCAGGTCCTGAGTCTAAGTAGTACCAGATATATGCCTACCAACTCAAGCTTGTTAGCTCATTAGGCTGACAATAAACGTGACTGATTGATTATATATCTAGCCGATAGAAGGATAGAAGTATCGAAGGACATGAGTGTGCGAGATCTACATCTAGTGCTCATTAGTTTATACTTTGCTGATTTAGACGTACGAGTATATTACACGTTACAGAAAAGTCAACATAAAAGTAATTTTCTAGTGTTTATTGCAAACTTTTTTATACCTTCAAGTATTTAACTAAAAACAAACGTTAAACTTTCAACGCTAAACGACTATTCAATCATTACAATGTTTTGAAAACTTTATACAAACGTACAGGTGCCCATTGGATATATTCTATACTTATACTATATGCAACTATGTAAATAAAGAGAGGTGTAACCCTCAATAGAATATAATTTTCTCTTGCCACAGTCATCATGGGTTACTGTGGTGCCGGATAGTGGCCAATATCTGATTGTATTTCAGTATAACCTAATATTGTAATAATTTGTTCTAATAAAAAAAGCTACACTTAAATCGCAATTAAATGTGGGGTTGTTAGATTAGAAATAACAAGTACACGGTTTGTAACACGTTAAATATATTAATAAAGATATAACAACTGGTAAAGAATGTTCCACCAATACAGAAGTCTGGACGGATGTTACGCGAAAGACGAGCGACAGGTAACTACTGTGGTTCTCCCTGGACCTCTCGAGGAAGGTCTCGAGGGCTGGTCATCCCTTTATTTGATTATAATTGGGCTCAGGTCAGAGGGTACTTTAATGATTTTATTGGCATTGATTTGTTTATTGCTTTATTGCAAATGTCATTAAATTGTAATTGTAGGGATCACAGATGTAGGTCGGTGACCGCTACATAAATATTATTAAAATATAAACCTGTATTATATATTTAAATGCATCGTGAAGAAAACGTTACCAGAAAACATTTTATTTCGATGTTGATTTTCTATCTTCAGTTGAAAGCAGATGTAGTATCAATGTGTTTTACATGTTTTATTTTTACTAAAATGTTGTGTAAAAAACATGTTATTATTATTTAAATAATACGTTAAATAGATTAAACTCATAGTATTTAAAACATTTAATTCGACGTTTAATAAACGTTGCACTTAACATGCAGTTTAATATTATTAAAATATTATTTCGGTGTATATTTCTACCTTCAATTGAAAATATGTTTAGTATTAATGTATTTTATATGTTTTAATTTTCTGTTTCTAAAAATATGTTATTATCATTTGCATAACACGTTTAATATATTAAATTCATGTATGTATATAAGTTAATTCGAAGTTTTAGAAATGTTGCACTAAACATGCAGTTAAATATTATTACAATATAAACTTTTACGTTTGTATATGTCGAAAAGACGTTATAATAGAAACGTAAATTTCTAGTATTCACTTCAACTTCTGGATAAAATGCTAATATTTTTAAAGTATTTTAAACGATATATTTTATACGTTTAAATTTGTAACTAAAAATAAACGTTGGAAATCTTATCGTAAAACGTTTAATCAACCAGTAGTAGTAACGTTTTAAAAATGTCATATAAACGTACGTATCCCAATTGGGAACAAACCGAAAAATTATTGTAGGGTAAATAACAAAATGAGCCGCGGAAGCCTTAAAACCATTTTTTTCACATAAAATTTGAAAGCGAATGAGAATATGTTCAAGTCGCATGTTAGTATAGATTAGGAAAAATATATTTTGATAAGAACTCACTACCTAACTAGATGATAAAACAGTTGCAACACAGATGATCAATATCAACATTCACTCTTGGTTGTTTATCATTGTATAATTGTATCCCGCTGGTCGCAAGAAAATAATTACTGTTTGCTCCAATATTATGCCGGAACAAAACACATTTAGGCATGATATGAAATGCAAATAATATTTCATCTCTCGAATTAAGCCCACCTTTTATTAAACCCGGGCGGCGCTTCCTAGGGTCGCCGCTCGGCGTGGTGCTCCAAAGCCGAACAAAACGGCGGCAGCTCCTCTTCCGGGATAATATCCGGAACGCGAACGCACAAATTTAATTAAGGTCATCATAATTCATGTATGGGCGGCGAGGTTGCGTGATTGCGGGATGCGTAGACGCCCCCCGAGGTAGAGAAAGTCATAACGTGTTAGGGGCGCGTCTAAGACACTAATTTAATGGACCCGTCCTTGATTTCCCTTGGTTTTTATGCCCACGAAAACGTGGTATATACATTTTTTGGGTCATTGTTAGTTATTGCATTTATCCACGATTACTGAACGTTGTCATGCGCTGGACCAATGATCAACTATAAGTAATATTCATAATACAAGGTACAAGTTTGATAATACGTACATGGTTTACTTAGTATTTCCATTACACAGTTAATGTACCAAACAGACTATAGGTAAATTTCTCATGCTTCAATTGATAACACAGTACCACAAGAAGAAGTGCACGGACTAGACCTACATGTTCTATATGAATTTTAACTCACTGAATCCGAATTTGGGGTCCATTTAACCCCATCGCCAAGTTTTATGTCATTCCAAAGGAAATATAGATATGCAAGTGGATTATACTCATGTACATTTATGGTTTTGGAGTCGCTGAATTTCAGGTCAACTTTAAGGTCATTCCAAGACCAAATCTAAATATAGATATGCAAATCGGCAAAATCATTATACAATTATATTTTTGGGGTATCAGAGTTTTTACGCGAGTAGAATTAAATTTGCGTTTATCATCTTTGAATTAGTGAAGTCTTGGAATATTTTTAGGAAGATCATTATACACTTCCTCTAGTCTACTGATATTAATAAGATAAGCAATTAATGAACAAATTCAAACCTGGATGGTACAAGCCTAATAAATGGAAATTGTCAATTGGTTCTTGCATACTCCTCCATTTCAGTGGCGCATTCAATTTTTTGAACGAAGAGTATTCGAGCATACAGTCAATTATTGTAAAAATTAACTCCAAACATGGCAACATGGATGGCATTTGTGGGTATTTAAAAGTTCTCACTACATTTTATCGAGACGTCAATCAGATATCACAAATTATCCGTGCGTTTTATGTGAATAGAATAGTAGAGATAGAAAAAATCACTATATAGTAAAAGAATGACCAATTAGAGCTTCATTTCAAGCAGGCACTAAGAACATCAATAGAAACATCAGTTGCTCCTTTTAAAGTCCTGATTGCAACTTTTCGCATCAAGTTAGAAGTTCAATGATTGGAGGAAAACTTTTAATAACGTAAGTAGATGCTATCTATTTCACGAGAAGTTTTTCTCAAAATTTCAGATGCAAAACTACGAGAAGAAATTTTGAATAGATCCCAGAATCATAAAATGATAAGAAACAACATATTTGTCATTACAATGAGAAAAAACGAAAAGCGGCATGGCAAAGTTTCAAACAGGTCCTCTGACTCTAGAATTTCCTGGAAAGTCATAAAAGTCTATACAACAGGGAAAAAGTAAGGTAAATGGTGGAAAAGTACACGAACTGGATTGCTTGATTAATAATAATAATAATAATAATGGCATTTATTTCCAACAGTAAGAAACCCAGTTACAGGAAATGCATAATGTAAAAAGAAATTAATTACAATTCTATATAACTTTATACTTACTATACCTAATCATAACAAACTCACAAGGCTGTAAAAAGAAAAGAAAAATACATAAAAATGAAAAAACAAAAGAAAAGTAACCAATATGACTATCCAGATTACTCGTTGCTGTAAACAATGTTTTTATTGTGTTCAATGAAAATTGATGTCAAAATAGTTACAAATATTATTAAAACTAGCACATGCATATATAGACGATTTAAGTAAATTATTAGTTCTAAGCCTATCACAATCAAGAGTTTAATTATATCTTAAACCAGCACGCGGCACACAATTTTTTATCCCTCTGAGGAGACTATCACAATCGATATTATGGTATAACAAATTATATAAAAATGAAATAACACCATATTCGCCGTACATGAAGAGAAGTCATGTTAAATCTGTAAAATAATATTTGATTATTAATTCCCCTGGCAGGATAGATGTCATCTTCCTTAAAATAAAGATATTTTAAAAAAACGCCTCTGAACAAATTCTATATTGTCAATGTGGCACTGATAAATTGGAAACCAAATAATTGAACCGTATTCGAGCTTACTTCTAACTAATGTACAATATAACATTTTCAAAGTATTAACATTTTTAAAATGTTTACAGTTTCTTAACATAAAACCTAATGCCTTATTGGCATTACTAACTATGTTGTTAACATGCTCAACAAATGTAAACTTCGAATCAAAGAAGATGCCTAAATCCTTTACACAATCACTTCTTGAAACTGTAATATCACTAATTATTGTATAGTCATAAAAAATATATCTTTTTTCCCACTAAATGATACTACATAACATTTGTTGATGTTTAAAGTCAAACGGTTTGTTTGACACCATTTGCTAACCTTGTTAGCCTGACTTTGTAAATATACACAATCTTCCACATTCTCAATACTTGTATAAATTTTTAAATCGTCTGCAAAAATCAGATTAAAGCATCATATAGTATCAGACAAATCATTAATAAACAAAAGGAACAACCAGGGTTCAAAATTCGAACCCTACGGAACGCCAGATACAACTCTAAATTTCGATTAACAAAATCTTTCACATTTTACAAACTACTTTCTCTCAGTTAAATATGATTTTAGAAAACAACCAAATGATTTGACAGGCCAACACTGTCGGCGCAATAGAAATAAATAAACAGAGTTTAACCACGCACTGATAAGAGTTCTACTAACGACTACTAGGAGTAATTTTTAATGGTGCAGGTTTATCAAAAATACTATTTCAACATCCATACCTAATATTACTTGATCTAAAAATCACATTGGTATCATCGGCGTAAGTGAGTAATAAGTTAGGACAATCATCAATTGCTTTATGCAAATCGTTGGCAAATAACAAAAATAATTGTGGCCCCACAACTGATCTTTGAGGCACACCCATCGTCATTAGTGATTCCTCCGACCGAACAACAGAGTTATTATATTGAATTGCTACTATTTGACTTCGCCGATAAAGATATGGTCAAAACCATCTATGTATATTTCCACGTATACCATACCTAAATAATTTTTCTAATAAAATCTGATTTACACAATCGAAGGCCTTACTTAGGTCAACATATAGTCCGCAAGCCAACGATTTTTTGTAGATGGAGTCAATTATTTCATTGATAAAAGAAAATAACGCCGTTTCTACACTCCTACCCTTAAGAAAACCATGTTGACATCCACATGTAATATTTTCAGTGTGTAGAAAATTATACAATTTGTCACACATAGTGATTCATAAATTTTAGAAAATGTTGACAACAAACTGATGGGTCGATAGCTACTGACCTCGTGTTCATTATCTTTTTTTACAACTGGCATTATTGTAGCAAATTTTAATCTATTAGGAAACACTGCAGTATCAAATGATAAGTTAATAAGGTACGTTAGGGGAAACAATATAATCAATACATTTCTTAAGTAGGTGTGGGGATACTTCATCGGCGCCACAGGATCTAGAAAGCTTTAGTTTTTTAGTGAGTTAATCACCTCTTGTTGTATTACTGGTAAAAGCACCATTGATTTATTTAATAATTGTACATTCGCGTTTAGATAATCGTAATCAATCTCATTACCTAATTTATCAATTAAGTTTGGCTCCACAGAACTAAAATAAGAATTTTCTTGGTCTAACTAGTTTTTACATGTCAGTTTAATAATTTATGATAATTTTATATGAGTTATCTTTCAAAATAAATGGAAAATTTTCTTTTAACTTGACATCGAAGGAATTTGTCGAAGTAGCATTGTAGAATATCATAAGAAATCTGTTACGCGGGTGGTTCTGAAAAATTTTTACTGTAGAGAGGTTACACTGTATGATTTTATGTGAAACATAATCATGCACAAGTTTTGACCCCAATCACCGAGGAACATGAAGTTATTTTAGAAGCAGTTGTAGATGAGCCACAAATCAGTACCCGGCGTTTATCTAGTCAGTTTGAAATATTGCAATCAAGTATTAAGGTGTAATTTGCTGCCTGCAATTTGGTAACTGTTTCATTTCCAAAGAATATAAGAACTGTTACCCCAAGACTATTTCAGTCGACTAACTTTCTGCAAATTTATCAATCAGCAAGTAATATTTTTATCAAAACTTTTCTTTTTATGGATAAAGTTTGTTGTATAAGCAAAGGTATTACGAAACTTCATAATTATCATGAATATCGTATCCATGTGCAATAACTCCACGCCATTTTAAAAATGAGTTAAAAAATAATGATTATGCTGGTATGACAATTTTTTTTATTGGACCCGTTATTCTACCGAATATCTCAAATGGACAAAATTATCTGATTTTATTTTTTTTATAAAATACTCTCCCTGAGAAAATTTACCCTTACAGCTAATTCACAAAATGTGGTGTTTGCAGGATGAAGCGCCACCACATTTTAGAGTTAAATGTTAAATGGATCTTAACAATGCGATTCCCTTCTATGGAAAACCCAGAAAGATTTTGTTTATTAATCACTAGAGTCTAGCGGATTTGTGGAATGCGATGTATTAAACAATGATTCCCAATTGTTGGATATAGTAGACTTTAATTTCAGTCTGAGTGAATTTATGTATTAGAGAAAGCGGTAGGCATTTTAAACAATTCATTTACATTCAAATTCATATTTAACTACTCTTACGAATTTTTTTCCAATATATCTTTTTTATTAGGTATTAACAATATTGTGAGAAACACTACTATGCGGTCCCGACCAGCATTGAATTACACCCACAATACCATATACTCCTTATTAATAGCTAATAATATAATTCAATTCTATAATTCCAATCAATGAAGTCACATCTACGTTTTCTGATAACAGATATCTAGGTACGCTAATGAACAATTCTATAGCCAAAGCTCTATTCAGTAATTATCTAAAATAAAAATTAATCTAGTTAAATTTACTACAAAAAAGCCATACCTGGCTTAATGAAAATATTCTATAAACATTCAATAATTATATTCATTTTTAAAACTGTGGTAACCCGAAAATTCAACCAGAATAGATGAGATCGGACCTATTTCTGCATTTTTCAGACTTACAGGAGGCCACATGAAAAAGCAATCCTAAAAATGCAGAAATTGGTCAGATTTCATCTATTGTGGTTGAATTTTCGAGTTCCCACAGTTTCAAAAGTGAACTTATTGAATGCTTATAGAATATTTTCATTAAACCAGTTGACTTTTTTGTAGTAAATATTAGGTGCGATATACGTGATCTGCTACTTCCTGCACGGCGTAAGCGGCTCAACTTGCAGGAAGCGACCTACATTACAGCAGGTACTTAGCTAGGCAAACTAGATTAATGGCTCTATTAGTAAATTAGATTTTTTAATCCTCTACTTCTATTAGATAAGAAGTAGCTTATCCTACTTCGTGACAAGATATTTTTGACTATCACGTTTTAAATGGAAATTAGTCATATACCTTGGATCTAGCAAAGATAGTTACTCAATTAAATTTACAGGGTACTAAATTTAACTTCTTTACGTTTAAACAAATTCAAGTCCTCCCAAGTTTTAAACCAATTTTAGGAGTCGAATATCTCCTTATGGGTGCCACTTGGTACAGAAGTAAGTCATATTAAATTATCATATTTTGATTCCTCGTATATTCCTTTGCTCTATGTCCAGTCCATAAAGAATCAACCTGTATATAGAAATCACTGTGTTTTATTGATTTCTGTATGTATACAAGAGCTGTATTAAAAATGTAAGCATAAAACATTTGAAAGGTATTTTCTATGGACAATAATTTGTTGGTTAAATGAGACAGAAGTAGTTAACGAGGTGCGCTCTAGCTTTAAAGAGACGATGAATCCGACGTCATTACGTGCATTACGCTAATTAAAGCGAACGTCCCGGCATCAAATTCAGTGTTGTGTGTTCTGCCGTATAACAATCGAATCCCCCAGCTGCACTCTTCGCTCCCGCATCCATTCGTATGCACACGGATGGGTTGCACTTTTGTGAATTATATATAAATTTGACAAGAAATATGATGATGTAAAGCCGCAAGGGAAATTATGTCGGGTCGAGATGTGTCGGATATATCCGTGGCAAGCTGCAAATGGACGTCCAACACAGCCGAAACTTAATTAATTTGCATTGACGGACAATAACAGAAGCGGATTTGAATTAACAAGAATGATAATATGGACGGGTTAACAAAATTTTCAAAAACTGAAAAATATTTAAATGTTTAGGATTATTCTATTACACAATGACAAATACTTTTTAGTTAAACTTGTATTAGTTTATAGTTCCAGACAAGTATCTAGAGAACCAAGTGAGATATAGATTTGAAAATTGCCACGCAGTGTATTTCAGATACGAGTGTTTTACACAAAACATAATTTCAGCTTTCGGCTATTTCCGGAAAAAACGATGGTTGTTGTTAACTTCTCTATTTCAAATAGAACACCCTATATATTACAAATTTGGAAAGTATATGTGTTTTGAAAGGATTCAAAAAAATGTTCAAATTCCAAATTATTAATACGAGGAGGAAGATCAACTATGTACACATGAAATACATTTTCAATTGTTACCTTGCATCCTAATAGATCTTATAAGTGGTGAGATATCACTAATGAAATCGGTATTAATAGTTACCTTAAATATACAATTGAAAGCTATCAGAATGCCTCTATCACATATTAAATTAGTCTCATATGGTCTCCTATCACGACGAATAACAGAGTAATAGTCTGGAAATAATTCATTACTTGAAATATATTTTCTTAACCACGATTACACTGTTACCTATCGTTTGTTACAACGATAAATGTACAATGTTGCGGACGGCTGCTCTTTTAGTCAGGGCACTTTTTAAAGTCGTGGGTTCTTGACTAGCAAACTGTTTAAAAAGATGTTATAATTGGGCGCCACCTACAGAATATTCTGTTCGGTTTGCCTTTTTACCCCTGTAGGAGGATGATAAATTTTGCTGAAGTCAAAAAGTGAAATAAAATACATACATAAAAAATAAACACAGTTTATTAACTTGCCCACCAGTTGATACACAGATGTGGAATTGAAGTTGACATACAGAGGTGGAATTGAAGCAGTTGACAAGTTCATCCGTTGTTAACGTTGGAGATGACTCCGAGATGGGCAGCTTTTCTGTCGTACCTGGACTAGGGCCGCTACAATCTGGACTAGGGCCGCTACAATCTGGATTTTCAAAGCAGTGCTTCGAGAACAGCAGCTTTCCTGTGGTACCTGGATAGTGCCGCTTACAAACTAGATTTCAAAGCTTTAGAATGGCCTTCTTATTTCAATTTTGATTCTTCTAATTGTTCATTTAAATGTTCATATAATTATTCATTTAAATGTTCATATAATTATTCATTTAAATGTTCATATAATTATTCATTTAATTAATTGTTAATTTATTTAATCAATTATTCATTTAATTTATTTAATTGGCCTCTAAAGTTGAGAAAATGACAAAAGAAAATAAAAAATAATTAGCATGTGCTTTAGCAAAGATCAAGATCAGGTTAGGTATTTTTATATTCTTAGTTTCAAAAATTAACATACAATATAGTTTAAAATGAAATCTACTATCGATAATAATCTTACTTAATCAAATATATTACCTCCATGTATATTGATGACTTCAATAAATTCAGATTTATTTTCAAAATGTGGCTTCGCACTATAACTAAATCTGTAATATGGAAATACTTCAGTCGACCAAAATCAGAACGAAAAGGGCTAGAATTTAGGTTCCTGTAGGTTTTATACCCTTCAAAGATCTAAAAACTCTGAAATCTGATTGGTTCGGTTTCTATGAAACTTCCGTCAAATGTTCGTTCGAGATCTTAGCACATTGTTCCAATAGTTCGAATCTAATTGGATTATTATGACAGTTACCTTAACCTTGCTTTTGCCAAAACAAAGCTTAATACAACAAATGATAATAATTAAATAATAAACTGTTAACAAATTACTCCAGGATGTTATACAGATTAGAAAACATAACATTACGATATACATCGACGTAACTGGTTCACAGCAATGGTAAGTAAATAATTAATAAAATATTTATCGTACAAAGTGTTTAAATTTTAGGCTTACTTGAAGAAATCTAAAGTTACATGGTACACTGGATATGGTTTACTCTTACTTAATCTACCAACATTATACAGGATGTGCAAAAATACCTAGTTACTAGACGTTTCATATTGAAATTGTGACATTCTTTATTTTATAATAAAAGGAATGTTACAAATCTCCCCCCACTTGGAAAAAAAATTAAATGGACTTGATTCATTTAATTTGATAGTTGTTAAATGAACTGTGAGGTACGTAGAACAATTTAATATGAAATCATTTATGTAGACTCTTAGTTTCTGATATAAAACTTATATCCCAGCGTATAATTAATAATTCTGATAATTTTTATAAGCTAAAAGTTTCGATTAGCTAATATCCTACAATGAAAAGTATCTTTATTTCATATGTAAACAATATAGTATTTATGTACTATTAAATATTTTACCCAGTTACAGGGTGATAAATTTAAACAGTGACTTTATTTTAGAACTATCACTTATAGTTTAAACAAAAATATAAGGCATTGAAATGCGGACAGTCAGTTCGCCTTTAAACTGCTGTAAAGCAAATATGAGGCTTAAAACACTTGCTAACTGATCACCTCTTTCAGATAGACTTGTGGAATGCAGGCATTTAAACGCAGACAAACAGTTCGCCTAAAACTGCTGTACTAGCGAAAGGATTTTTTTTTGAGACTTGAAACACTTGGCACCCAGTTCGTCTCTGGACTGGAGCACTTGTGAAAACAAACATATGGGACATTTAAACACTTGACTTCAGTTCGTCCCTGGACTGAAATACTTGTGAAGACTCTACTTTATAGCGGGAGTACTCTGAGTGACAGTACGACTACCGAAGTCAAAAAAAACATCGCTGAGAGAGCTCAGACGGAACACAGTAGCGCAATTCAACCTGGTAAAACCAACACCAATGGAACCTCAATTACAAAGGCTAGCCAAATTACACCCCCATGTCAATACTTCTAACAGGATTGCATGAAAGCTGTTGTTTTCTGAATGGAAGCCCCTGCTCTCACTCAGTCCCTTGACTAATAAAAATTGCATAATATATACAAGCCGTCATGAGCTTGGGTCTAGTCCATAATGAAATGAAACCATACTAAGTGACGACAACCTACATTGACCAATAGAGATAAATGTGGGTTCGTGTACGATGTAAAGTTACAAACTGACTAAAAAGTGCGCAAACTCGTATTAAGTGGGAGATAGCCTCGTCTTTAAAGTCAATAATCTTTGAAATTGGCCAACATAAAGTCATCACCTGAATATAGGTTCCAGACCATTTACTAAAATTGTCAAATCCGGTACAATGAACGAAAAACTTCTAGGAAGTGTTTTCCCTCTCTAGATAACCACCAAACCTGCGATAATCAACAGTTTAACATGGAGCAGCGCTAACTCTGAAATTTATATGTGTCTCCATCGAGTCTAGGAAACTTATATCAGAAAATCTGAGAAAGGAAAAGGTAAGAAGTAAATTCTTATTCTGTAACGTTTAACACAAATTATTCACCTACAAAATAAAATTTGTTCAACGAAACTTAACCTAAAGAATGGTTTCACCTTTTGAAAAAAAAATCATAAAGATAAATTTAAAGTAAAGAATTAAGAACAAGAAAAAGAATATATATATATATTTTTTTTGATGTTGTATCATGTCACTGGAAATTTATGAATTTAAGTCAAAGTCAAAAAATAGTATTAAGACACAGACTTCTTTAAAAAACAAAGTAAAACTTAACTTAAATCCACCCCTTTTCAGGGCTTCAACTCTGAAAATATTTCGAGGAAGTGACAAACTAAAGAACCCACCTGTTTTGCAAACCCGGCACTACTAGAACGAAGGAGTGTCGCCGAAAAAATTAAAGAGTCGCTACAAAAATAACTAACCCAAAATTTGGTAAGTAATCAAGGGTGTATTTCGATTCATGAAAGTAGTCTTAAAAGCCGCTAAACTGTCAGATATTCACCTGCACTGGTTCGTGTATTATCTCTAAATAAGAAACATATTAGTTTCTGTTTGTCTTGTAACAAACGCAAGAATAATTTATAAAATATTCCACATGAATTGCAGAATCATACTTGTAATTCAATATTACCATACAGTTATAGCAAACTACTATGTACAGGGTGCTATAAAATTTCTAGGCAAAACCAATAAGGTTTTATAAAACTATAAATCTTTGATCAAAATAGAATTTTGTTTTATCCATTTGAGATTTTAATCCAAAGATCGACTAAAAATTAAGATTAAATCTAATGATATTTTACACTAAGCTAAACTAATCAAACTAGGCTAACTAAACTAATTAGAGTGAATTAGAGTAACTAAATCTAGAGTGAATTAAAATTAGAGTGGCCACTAATACTAAATCGCGCTTATTTAACTAAACTACCTTACTATTTAATTATCCTAAACTGCTATTCTAAATTATCCTATACTGCTATTCTAAATTATCCTATACTGCTATTCTAAATTATCCTATACTGCTATTCTTCTAATAAATTGATAGCATTCTCACAAAATAGATTATAAAAATCAACAGCTACCATTAAGGTAATGAGACATGTCTATCGACACAATTTCCGTCAGTAAATTATACATATAGGTAAGTAGTTAACGTACCTAACCAAAAAAATTTTGCAATTGTATTACAAAAGAAATGTAAAGCGAATCCAAAATTAAACTTCAAATCCAAACGATTTGCTAACGCTTTACGATAATTGTATCTCATTTATTATGAGCATACTAAAATTTCTCTCTCCAAAAAATATACCGTGTTCAATAACACTATACTAGTTGCAAACAAAATTTTGACTGCGAATATTGTCAAACACTAAAAAAAAAATCCATTAAATTGAAAATATTAATTACTAAATATATTTTTGCATTGTATCAAAGAGGTAGTAATATTATGTAGTACAATATAGGTTTGCAAGCTGTGTATTAGACCCAAAATATGGCTTTAACTGAGAAACATGCCAACGTCCTAGACTGGTCCCTGCTAAATCTTGCAATTCATATGATATATTTGAAATTACCCTTTTTACAGTGCAAAGTTTATACCTTTCAGCCAGCTTTGCAGAAAAATCTTTCCCAGCATCAGATAAAACATAATTTCTTTTCCAAACGCGTTCACCTTCAGAAAAAACCTTATTTTGCCTGCGCAAGTTATAAAAATTCTTCGCACGCTCATAAGCTTTATCAAGTCTTTGTTGAACCTTGCTATATATCTCTGGTAATTTCCGTAACTCGTCCGCATAATTTGATCTCGAACTGTCATTTATATTTAAATCTAAATTATCTTTACCATAATATTCTCCATTTATAGGCAATGTCCTACCAAAATTTAAAAATGCTGGTGAGAAACCAGTGACCTCGTGCTGAGACGTGTTAATAGCATATTGGATCTGTTGGATATTTTGATCCCAAGTCTTATGGCTTTCTTTTATAAAAGATCTTATTGCTGTACCTACTACTCGATTCAATCTTTCAACAGAGTTACTTTGTGGAAAATACTTTAGATTATAGAATACATTAGGAATTTTATAGCTTTTAACAAATTCATGAAAAACGTTCCCCTTATGGGCTGTAGCGTTGTCTAACAAAATAGTATGAGGAACACCGTACGTTAAAAATATTTGTTCCAGGAAAGATACTATGTTTTGCGCAGTTGCGTTTCTGACTGGCTTAAGCATTGTATATTTAGTAAAATAATCTTGTGCCGCAATTAAGAAACGGTTACGTTTCGAACTAATGGGAAATGGTCCCATAACATCTAAAGAAATTAACTGGAAAGGAAAAGTAACCTTTCTTTGTACGCCCATTAGGCCAAATCTCCTTGCATTATTTGCTTTTTGCTTATTACACGTATGACAACGTTTGACAAAATTTAAAACATCTTTGCACATTCTTGGCCAATAAAAGTTTTCCTTTAACCTATGTAAAGTTTTATAATAACCAAGGTGAGCGGCTGTCGAAGTGCTATGATTATTTTCAAGAATAGTACGTCTTTGAGATAACGGAACAAGTAATTTCCATTCGGAAATATTAGTTTTAAGTGGTATTCTGTCTGACAAATGTTTGTATAAATAATTATCTTTAATCATCCAATTAGGATATTTTTCTGGATGCTTACTAATTTTATCTCTTAATTTCAGGTACCATGGCTCAAGGTTTTCTAAATCTATCCCGAGAAAATTTGTTTCTAAAGGTAACGGAGCTCGCGACAAAGCGTCTGGTGTGACATGAAGTTTACCTTTTCGATGGATAACCTCGAAGTCGAACATTGAAAGTCTAGCTGCCCAACGGCAAAGTCTACCCGATGGTCTATCCATGCTTCTTAAATATTTTAAACTAGCATTATCTGTTATAACTTTAAAATGACTACCTTCTATGTAACCACGGAATACCTCACAAAAATGTACTACGCTTAACAATTCTAATTCTACCGCTGAATAATTCTTTTCCGCACGTGATAAACTGCGACTGGCATATGAAATTACCTTTTCTTCACCGTTCTGGATCTGAGTGAGAACTCCGCCAAGACCCAGCGTAGATGCATCACACTGTATAGTGAACTCTAAAGAAAAATCTGGTGCAGATAAAATAGGTGCTGAAATTAACCTTTGTTTTAAATCATTAAATGCTCGGTTCGCGTTATCGTTCCATTTAATTGGTTGGTGTTTCTTACGACCTTTAAGTAATTCATTTAAGGGTGCAGTTAAGGAACTACAGCTTGAAATAAATCTCCTATACCAACTTATCATCCCTAAGAATCGTTTCAGTTGTGTTGACGTACGTGGTCTCGGAAATTCGACCATCGCTTTGACTTTCTGAGGCGACGTTCTTAAGCCGTGAGAATCGACAGTAAAACCAAGATAATTTAAAGAGTCTCTACAGAATTGACATTTATTAAAATTAATAGTTAAATTCGCATCCACTAATCTATCGTAAACTTCCTTTAATAAGTTTAAATGTTCTTCGAAAGATGAAGACGTAATTACTATATCGTCCAAATAACAAGAAACTTTATCACTAAATTTTGGACCTAAAATATTATCCATCAAACGTTGTGTTATCTGCGCAGCGTTTCTTAAACCAAAAGGAAGGCAGTTGAACTCAAAAGACCTCTACCGGGTACCGAAAAAGCAGTTTTTCTTTACTCTCCTCGCTAAGCGGAATTTGCCAGAAAGCACTACTCAAATCTAATGTTGACATAAATTTAGCGTTTGCAAGCATTTTTAAAATATCATCAATACGTGGCAAAGGATAAGCATCACGTTTTGTGATCTCGTTTAATGATCGCCCATCAAAACAAAATCGGTAGTCACCGCTGCTTTTCTTAACTAGAAGTACTGGTGAGTTCCATGCACTGTAAGAAGGTCTTACCACATTTAAAGCTAACATTTTATCTAATTGTTTATTAAGATGTTCAAGCAAATATGGTGACAAAGGATATTGTCGTTTTTAAACGGTTTTGCATCTCCGGTTTCAATATGAGCTGTTATCTTACTCGTTCTACCTAATCTATCATCATATGAAATGCCTCTAAATAAACTTATAACTTTATTTAAACTTGTTATTTGATTAGAAGATAAAATTTTATTTATACCTGTACTTTCCGTGTTTTGCTCGGGTACTTCTACCACAGTATTGATTTCTACTTTATCTATATAATTAATAATGTTCCATGTATTATTTTGAAAATTGATATTTAATGAAAATTGCTTACAAAAACAGCTACCTAAAACCATACCTACACATAGTGAGGGCACTACTGAAAATTTTACGAGTTTACAAATATTTCCTAAATATAAGGGAACTTCAAAAATACCTGAGACGGTTTGACTTTTACCATCAGCGGTTTTAATGATCTGCCTAAAAGGTTTAGTTACTTTAATTTTATATTTATCCAACAGATATAAAGAAAGAGAACCAATACAATTTACATTTGCTCCGCTATCTAATAATGCAATTAAATTTTCGTCATACAGTGTGACAGAAATATATGGTCTATTATCAAGAGGTGTTTCAACTAAAACAGGAGATATAACGTTACTCTTATAAAAATTTCTTACCAAGACTTTCCATTTAATCCAGTCATTTAAATCGGTTTTTGGTTTCATGGGGTACAAAGAAGGAATATTATTACTAAATCTTGAATTATTGAAGGAATTACGAGAATCTAAAATTTTACAGCCTTTCATGAGTTTAAACTGATGCCGACTTGTTACATCAGCTACCCGACCTAGTTATTTGTAACTCTATTCTTATTACAGCCACAGGTCCTAACTGTGTAGTCAGATTTACCGCATTTAAAACAAAACTTATGTTGTTTAGCTTGTCTACAAGTATGAAATGTGTGTCCAGATTTGTGACAGTTCCAGCATGACAGTGAATTTAATTTACTAGACTCGCCCTGACTGGTAGTGGCGGCAGTTGTAAGTTCGCTTTTAGCCTCCTGAGTAGGCTTAAATTTAGATGGTTTAAAATTAACATGACTATTCACATTGGGTTTGTTGTCAATGTATGCTAAATCACTTTCTAGCAAACTAGTAGCTTTTGGAGCTGAAAATTTTACCCTATTCTGAAAAGATTCATCAATTTTTCTACATAAAGAAAGTAATTCAGTAGTGGAGGTTATTTCCATTAAAGCCAATCGCTCACTGTACTTAGGTAAAATATTTCGCTTAATGCGCTTTAACTGTTCATTGTCTGATACTTTACTAGATAAACGTTCATAAAGATTTTGCATTGCTGCAATATAAATGGCGATAGGTTCATTACGACCCTGTGTACGCGTCTTAATTTCTTCTAGCAACTCCTCGTCATAATTTGGCGATAAAATGCTTTCTCTAACTCATTTACAACTTCAGCCCAAGTATTTACCTTATGTCTAATAGATCGATAGAAAATCAAAGCTTGTCCAGAAAATAAATCTATACAAGAATCAAATAAAATTTGTTCTGAAACATTACGAGACCGAGATAATTCGTTAACTCTCTCTAAAAATGCTTTTAAACTGGACGAACCATCGAAAGATAGTCCCCATTTATAAATTGGTACAAGCTTGTCATTTGCAGACGATTGAAATATAGGTTTAGATTTAACCGCAGAACATTTGACTTCTAAATGTGCACGTATTTCTAGACAAGAACTTAAAGCATCATCTTTAAAATCTAATAAATCTTTATGTAATTCTAAAGGTTCGTCTGGTACTTTAAAACGTTTTACCCTGTTTGTTAGGCTAATTAATCGTGAATTTATTATTTTTGAAAATGATTCATCTTTTGACTTGGTAAAATCTGTTACTAATGATACTAAATCTTCAATTGTTTTATTTATTGAAATTCTCTCTGAATCTACTTCAAAATCAGGATCAACTAAATCACAGATGTCACCTTTGTCTTTATCTAGAAGACTTTTTAAAATGGTACGTTTAGAAATCAAATTTTTACGTGAAGCTCTACATTTCCTTATGCGTAATTCATAGTCTATCTCGGATTCATTAAGATGTAAAGGATCAACTTGGTCTGCCATGTTTTCAATAAAAATATTACTATAAAAAAAATTACTTATGACGAGAATTTGTAACTAAAAGTGTCGGGCAATATAGGTCTATAGCAAAAACAATGTTTAATATAACATTAAAGACTGTAAATATCATGAAACTATTAAAATTTTAGCTCTTAACTAAAATGTGAAAATCTAATTTTTGGGATATGAACTGTCTAGCAACTTAACAAAATACCATGTCTTAACTAAAATTCACAGGCATAAATAAATTATTTCTCTCCAGTTTGACTCAGCAAAATTGTCACGACTTGAAAATTTAAGAACTTAATTTAAACAAAACTAGGCCCACGTTGGTTGCGTCAAATGATTGTTACCTATCGTTTGTTACAACGATAAATGTACAATGTTGCGGACGGCTGCTCTTTTAGTCGGGGCACTTTTTTAAAGTCGTGGGTTCTTGACTAGCAAACTGTTTAAAAAGATGTTATAATTGGGCGCCACCTACAGAATATTCTGTTCGGTTTGCCTTTTTACCCCTGTAGGAGGATGATAAATTTTGCTGAAGTCAAAAAGTGAAATAAAATACATACATAAAAAATAAACACAGTTTATTAACTTGCCCACCAGTTGATACACAGATGTGGAATTGAAGTTGACATACAGAGGTGGAATTGAAGCAGTTGACAAGTTCATCCGTTGTTAACGTTGGAGATGACTCCGAGATGGGCAGCTTTTCTGTCGTACCTGGACTAGGGCCGCTACAATCTGGACTAGGGCCGCTACAATCTGGATTTTCAAAGCAGTGCTTCGAGAACAGCAGCTTTCCTGTGGTACCTGGATAGTGCCGCTTACAAACTAGATTTCAAAGCTTTAGAATGGCCTTCTTATTTCAATTTTGATTCTTCTAATTGTTCATTTAAATGTTCATATAATTATTCATTTAAATGTTCATATAATTATTCATTTAAATGTTCATATAATTATTCATTTAATTAATTGTTAATTTATTTAATCAATTATTCATTTAATTTATTTAATTGGCCTCTAAAGTTGAGAAAATGACAAAAGAAAATAAAAATAATTAGCATGTGCTTTAGCAAAGATCAAGATCAGGTTAGGTATTTTTATATTCTTAGTTTCAAAAATTAACATACAATATAGTTTAAAATGAAATCTACTATCGATAATAATCTTACTTAATCAAATATATTACCTCCATGTATATTGATGACTTCAATAAATTCAGATTTATTTTCAAAATGTGGCTTCGCACTATAACTAAATCTGTAATATGGAAATACTTCAGTCGACCAAAATCAGAACGAAAAGGGCTAGAATTTAGGTTCCTGTAGGTTTTATACCCTTCAAAGATCTAAAAACTCTGAAATCTGATTGGTTCGGTTTCTATGAAACTTCCGTCAAATGTTCGTTCGAGATCTTAGCACATTGTTCCAATAGTTCGAATCTAATTGGATTATTATGACAGTTACCTTAACCTTGCTTTTGCCAAAACAAAGCTTAATACAACAAATGATAATAATTAAATAATAAACTGTTAACAAATTACTCCAGGATGTTATACAGATTAGAAAACATAACATTACGATATACATCGACGTAACTGGTTCACAGCAATGGTAAGTAAATAATTAATAAAATATTTATCGTACAAAGTGTTTACATTTTAGGCTTACTTGAAGAAATCTAAAGTTACATGGTACACTGGATATGGTTTACTCTTACTTAATCTACCAACATTATACAGGATGTGCAAAAATACCTAGTTACTAGACGTTTCATATTGAAATTGTGACATTCTTTATTTTATAATAAAAGGAATGTTACAACACCATTCCAAACAGTCGGAGTTCACATCACATACTGAAGTAAAAAAGTCTTCAAATATAAAATTCATGCCAAAATTAACTGGATTCGTTGGACTTTATTGGTTTAAAGAAACAATTGCCGCGAATATATTTGAAACATAAGTTCTTCTTTCTATCAGTAATTATCTGCAATAATTCAGTTCTAAGCATACGATAATATCCTTGCTGCCGTAGAGTTTTATCGAAGGATACTCTAACATTTCTAGGATCCACTGGATTTTTTTAATTTGAAAGCTTTCTTAATAACCTTATGAGTAATACTTTCCGAAATAACATATATTTTAATAGGGCTAGCATTTGATCTAGTAACGCTGATCTTGCCTATAGTCTGTTTAGATATGAAAGAGAGTAATAAAAGTTTATTATGTATGCAAATCGTAAATAAATGTAGTACTGGTGCTTATATTCAATATTTTTATATTATGTATTATCGGTATAGATGAGGTGTACTTTTAAAAAAACTTTGTGGTACCGAACCCGGTCACAACAGTACTAAATTGTAGCAGGTAACTAAAATTTAATCCCCGACAATCCGTCTTTGTCTATGCCGCTTCAATTTCTCGGTCCATTTCTCTTATAAGTAAACAATATAAAAACAGCATTTCAAAACATGAGGCTACTTTAAGCATCATAACCGGGTTAAGAGGGTTTTTAGTAATTCAAATAAAATTTTTCAATATTATTACCAAAATATTTATTTAAATTTAATGAATTTTATTCCACAAAAAAGTATATGTATTTTGAAAATTCAAATTATGGTGAGTAAATGTAGTGTTGTATAAATGTACAATAAACAAAATAAAAAAGTAGGTATATTAAAATTCATCCTCTGAATATTCTGATGAATTATCTTCGTCTCCTAGATTGATAACGATAGGTTCCACAGTAACGTCAATTAAATTATCGAGTTCCCACATTTTCTCCTCTTTTTTGTACATCTTTGCCAGTTATCTGCAGTTACTCGTTCCAAGGAATTTTTTAACAAAATTTTCACATCACTGAATTTAAACGTCGTATTATTTCGCGCTACATCTCCTTTTACCTGCATCCAGATTAATTCGAATGGGTTAAGTTCACAGTGATAAGGTGGTAACCGTAGTACCGTTATTTGGCGATTTGTTGCCATTTTATCGATAACATATTTTTTCTGATCGTTATTAAGATTGACAAGTGTCAAAAGTTCCTTTTTCACCATATTTGTTTTAAAAGAAATGTTTTTTCCGGATAACCATTGAATTATATCGGCTTTCCTCCAAGCAGTCGTAGGCGTTCGCTCGGTCTGCCGTGAATGGTAACTGTCATTATCCATGGCCATTACAGACCCGAAAGGAATAAGATCCGACATCTGTGTAAAATACTCTTCAAAAACATCTGCGTTCATGTCTTCGTGATAGTCACCTGTACTTTTAGATTCAAATAAAAGTAAACCGCCATCTACAAAACCACTGGCACCTATATGTGTCACTATTAATCTTCGCCCTTTATCTGAAGCAGCCTTGAACCCTGTTGAAAGTCTATCCAAAAATGCTTGTCGAAAACTTTTTACATTTTTATCTTGCCATACTTTTGTTACAGTATATCCCTCGTTGACCCAAGTTTCGTCTAGATAATAAATATTCCTCCCTTCGTCACGGAATTTTCTAATTGATCTTAAGTAGGATCTTCGCCAACAAATAATTTCATATTTATCGATAAGAACTGACTTCCTGTTCTGCTTTTTCCAGCAAAAATTCATCTCTCGTAAGACGGCCCATAATTTGCTTCTACTGATTTTTGGCAAATTGTTGTTCTCTGAAAGTTCACTTAAAATTTTGTTTAGCGTTGGTATTTCTTTTGCTTAAAATAAAATGAGTGTATTTTTCTGCGAATGATATTTTTGAAGAAATCATCTATAATGACTTTTGACCTCCCTGTAGATGATTTTGGGGGATTTACAGTATCTTGTTCATTTTTTGTTTCCTTTAAAAGTCTGTAGATTGTCGATTTTCCAATCCCTGTCACCTTGGAACACTTTTCCACGATATCGTCAACACTGTTGGTAGAATTTTGGTGTTTCAATGCATTAAATACATTTAATATAATAATCTTCTCATTCTGAGACAGCGCACATCTTTTCATGCGTTTAGCAGGTACGTAATCTGATAAGCTCGACATTTTACCCAAACAATATTATATCCACTGGCACAATAGTCACTAAACACAAGTCGAATTTTACTCTACTGCACTAGCACATCTTCGTATATTCAGCTCTAAGACTGGATTGATCTGTCACAATACACTGGCTCCTGCCCTATGATGTATCCAGTAAAATATACTAATGTACACCCATTACCTGTTAGCGTTAGTGTTACCCGATAATTACCTGAAACGAAATATTACCACGCCCATGGCCGGTTCTTATCTCGGGGTTTTATTACTGTCTTTCATTTGCAAACAGACTGTATATAAAATTATATTTTTTTACGCAAATTCCATTCTTGAATTTTCTCAATTGAGAAAGTTAGGAACAATTTAACTCAAACTTTATTTTTACCATTCTCACCGAAAATAGACTAAATATGGCGGTGATTTGAACGTTTATGTTTATCGTTATGAAAAAACGCTGTAGTAAAATGGCAAATGAGTGCAATAAAAGTTTTATTGCACTAGAGCAATAAAGAACCAGTTTTTTCACTAAATGTAGTTCAATAAAGTTTTGTTTTTTGCATGAGCGAAGAAAAATAATTATTTATTTAAATGTAATTTAATTTTCAGTTATTTTAACTGGTGTAGCATAGTTCGGCGAGAATTGAATTATACTTCTCTTTCTTTGATAAAATTTAACTAAGGTAGGACTCCACATTCGCTACCATGCTGAAATCCAACTGCCACTAATTATGCAGTTATTAAAATCGTATTACACAGGAGACAGCATCGGTATCATCTCATACAGTCTTTTGGCTGGCCAAGCGGCTCCAGGGGCCTCTTGAAATATGTGCTCGTTTGTCCGCGTCGGAGCTGGACGCTAGAAAATGCTGTGTCAGCCGCAAGGTCAGGTGGATGGGGACCGACAATCGGCCTCAGATGCGAGGGAGACTTTGACCTGCGGGTAAAGGAGCTTGTCGAGGGACTGTATTAAACTTCTGGAAGAAGTGAGAAATGAATTTTTGGTTCTGATTTTATCTAAAGTCTCGTGAACACAATTTTTAAGAAATTATTTTCCTGGCACTAGAAAGTGTACACCATATTTGACTCTTTTTAGTAAACTTAAATTTTGTTAATTACTTCTGTTTTAAAATATATTACCAAATGAAATACATTAATACTCTTACCAAAATGTCATATTATTCTTATTTATTCAAATTTGTAAAATACAGTATGATCCACTTTTGAGCATTTATGCAATTTATATTTAGTAGGCTGTTGTAAGAGACAACAAAATCTCTGAATAAACAAAGCTCCCTTAGAATTTCACTTTGATTGAGGAATTTAAAAGTACCTATATAACAAAGTTTGGAAAATAAACATGGTATTGGTGGTTTATTCCTCTTTTATCAAACTAGGAAAAGTATTACGTCCCTACCAAAATTAATTTGTTTATATCCAACTCTCTTTGAGAAAAAATGGTAAAACCACATACTAAAGGAGGGGTACAAAGCAGAGTGTAAATGTCAAAATAATTATGGCTTATACAAGGTGTAACAGTAGTAAGTATTCAAAACTTGTGAGCTTGTAAAATAAGTCGAAAAATTACGAAAACCTTAGTACAACTTTTGTCAATGGCGGCTCACTTAAAGAGGTAACCTCAGAAAAAGTTTTTAATGCGTAACATCTAAACAGTTAAACATTAAGCCACGAAATTTTGGTGAGATATTAACCTTGACGTACTTAATAAGTCTCATTAACTACATTTCAAAATTTTCTACAGGGGCGTAAGAAAATGCAAGGCTCTGGTACAAATTTAATTATATCTTCTTTGTAGTTAATTTTTCTAGTTTCTGACTCCAAAATACTAAAATATTAAGTATTTAACATAAAAATGTACTCTTGTTAAATTTCAATAGGATGTACCGTTTTTCAGTAAATTCGATTTCAATCATTCCTAACGTGACCCACATTTAACATTCAATACAAGCCAAAAAAATTAATTGCAGTGTGCCATGGGAAAAACAACTAGTTTGATAGTTAACAAAATTGTCAAGTATTTTTAGTTTGAAAATTGTATTATTGAGTCTACGCAGTGCCATTTTATAGTGAACAAAAATAGATAAAAATTATTTAAAAATGCAATCGTATACATATTCTGAGTATGTAGATATGCTTTTGACGTTAGGTGGAGTGTCATGGGAGCGCAAGAGCAGCCTCACACCGATATGGTATAAAGTTCCCCAATAGAAATGTACCCAATTATAAAATATTTCTTTGCACCGAAAGACGTTGTTTTTATGTTATTTATATTACGGTATTTTTATTTGTACTATTGTTTTTAATTGTTACTGTTAAGAGTGTTAAAAATACTTGACATTTTTGTTAACTGTCAGATTAGTTGTTTTCTTCATAGCACACTGCAATTTATTAATTTATTTGGCTATGGATGTTGAATGAGAGGCACGTTAAGAATGATTGAAATCGATTTTACTGAAAAACGGTACATCCTATTGAAATTTAACAAGAGTACCGTTTTTATGTTAAATACTTCAAATTTCAATATTTTCGAGTCAGAAACTAGAAACAATGAACTACTAAAAAGATATGATTAAATTTGTCCCTGAGTCTTGCATTTTTTCACGCCCTTGTAGAAAATTTTGAAATCTATTTTATGTGACTTATTAAACACGTCAAGGTTAATATCTCATCAAAATTTCGAGACTTAATGTTGAACCGTTTTGATGTTACGCATTAAAAACTGTTGCTGAGGTTTCCCTTTAAGTAAGCGTATCTCCCTTAGAGCCGCCACTGACAAAAGTTGTACTAAAGTTTTCGTAATTTTTGACTTGTTTTACAAGCTCACAAGTTTTGAATACTTACTACTGGTACACCTTATATATCTGAAAACTCAAAAATTGAGAAATATTTATCCTTATGGTCTTATTATTCCCAGCTTCAGAAAATATTCTCTGTTAAAGAAAATGTATACATAAGCACATTTTATCTATAAATAAAAAAAACAAAACATATTTTCGAGGCTTCGGTACCTACGTAGTTTTATTTTCTGTAAATTGCACCAGGTAAAGGCCCTTTTGAAGCATAAATCATTGGCTGTAAGTCAAAAACAGTCACGTGTTTATCATAGAAGACCTCTTAGATACGGTCTCTAATATCATTTATTTACTGCTAAAGGTAGTCCTAATTATAGGAGTTCTTGAAGGTAGCTGTCTATCGTTGATATTCAATGTAGGCACAGAGAAAGTGTATTGGTTGTCACAATACCAGATACTGAGACTTATAAACAAAGAATATTTACTGTTGTCAAGTAATGTTATCCATGCAATTGACATATTTCGAAAATATATGTAACTGAGGCCAAGAAATGCACCACATTGACGATTCTTTTAACCTATAAAAATGCACAGCGCAGCTTGTAGATTTAAATGCATTATCTAAGGTGCCACAAAAGATAGCAGAGTTTCTTAAAATTGAAAAGGCACATTAGTATACTGAGTACAGTTTTCGAAGATCTTTGGCGATTTTACTTGCTGAAGCAGGTGCCGATTTGTCAGTATTAAAAAGACATGGTGGATGGTGCTCTGATTCGGTTGCTATGCAGAGCAGTCAATTAAAAATAAAATTGTAATGTAAAAAAGTATATTAGGCAATGGAACTGCATTTGATACATTTGGGCATCCTGATGTCAACTATCAGAAGATAAGTTATAAGTTTCTTCTACTGAAATTAAAATGGGTTTCGAAGAAAATATCCGTTCCAGTCGATGGTGGTATCAGTCTCAACTTCACTGGTTTAGAATTGCAATATTGATTGTAAATAGTGATTGTCTCTTTTGTTGGAGTATTTTGATAATAAAAGTTTCGTAACCAAATTGCACTTATGTAAAAATAGTAGAGTGATTTTAAACAAATTACTTCACAAATGAATAAAATATTTGTTGTTCCTTGTTATGTAGTGAATAAAATTGTTTTAATCTATCACAATAAGATAAATAAATTTATATGAAAGACCCTCCTTATCCCCCTTAAAATTTGCCAAGAAAACTGTCTTTAAATTGTTTCAATGCAGCACCCTGTACAGTAGTAGTTTTATACATTTAATTAAATATCTAACAAATATGCAATAGTATACACATTTGCATACATCTGCAATAAATAATACTTACAACGTGTATGATTCTTTAAATAATAGTTATTTATGCAACAAGTGCAAAAACTAAGTGTTTATTGCACGCAACGTGAAACTGTCCAACGAGGCCGTCAGGAGAACACGTCGAGTGTAATAAGCACTTTTTGTACGAGTTGCATACAATATTTTTTCTACGTTCATGCAAAACCCAAAAAATGATATTTAGATGACGCTAAGTCTAGGAAAATGTGACGTCGATTTGAACGTTTATGTTTGTCATGATGACAAAACGCTGTAGTAGAATGACAGATGAATGCAATAAACATTTTATTGCACTAGTGCAATAAAGAATCACTTTTTCCACTAAATATAGTTCAATAAAGTTTTGTTTTTTGCATCAACGTAGAAAAAATAATATAATGTATTTATTTTTTGAGAAACTATAAAATTAATTAAATAATCGGCGAGTCTAAAGTCCTATTTGAGACAAAGCAGGCCTACGCCAGGCCTGTATGCTTGGTACGTCCATGACAAGCGTGCGGGCATGGAACTCATACGTGGCTTTCATATGATGTGCCGCACGTAGCGCGTTAGAAATTGTTTATGCTGTATTGCCGTATCACTAAGGTCTTAGATAATAATTAAAGAATTTTCTTGGATGCTTCCTTAGGTCCAAATTGCTTACAAAAATACCTTTCAGTAACCTTTGCTTTATAATAAGATGAACCCAAACCTGTTTATTTTATTATATGTTTTTTATTTTCTTTTTTGATATACCTGTGTAATATGCTGCAATGGTAACAGCGTCCAACGTATTACTCACCACGTTCATTTTGATACAGCTTCATGTGAAAGCAAAATCGACCTATAGTGAAACACACGGCAATAATATTTTATCATGCTGTAGGCAGGTACTTCAAAAATTAAGCATTTGTCATGCTTTTTTCTTCATATTTTTAGTTATCGAGTTTTATCTGTGAAATACTGGGTCACATTGGTATAAAATATTGGTATACAGCTAGAAATATTTCTTTATGTTCTCTCGCAAACAATTAATAACAATGCATAATGTTTCGGAACTTATTATTTGAAACACTAAAATACACTATGACACTATTTACTTAATACTGAACTGAACTTTAAAGGAATGCAAAATTTGTGGTTTGGGAATTTATACCAGAAGAAAAATAGTCTATTAATCAATTTAGTTCGTCGCCATTTAATATTTTATACCTGAGGCATACAGCGATGGAAATGTAGGGGTGAGTCGCCTGCTATGTTTATGTGGATCGGTCAGTGACACTGCCGGTGGGTAGAGGGTTGCTCGGCCACGTTTCGCAATAGTGAGTTTGCTTCTGTTGGGGAAGAACGGGTAACATTATTCGAGTTTCCTTCAACTAATTCTACTTCTAACAAGTAAAATGAATTTACTTTCCAGTACAGGTTATATTATCATTTTATAAATTTACAAGTTACAGAATTACTAAATACAGCAAATTAATCACAGTTATTAGTCGTTTATCACTATTCAAAACTTTCGTCACCGCACTAAATTGATTGACTTTGACGATTCATTCCGTTGCGTTTCTTCCACTTAACTGGCAGTTGTTGTTGTAGTATTAGTAATTTTTGATACGCCAAGCACCAAAAAATTCTAATGAACAATATTTGCCGTTCCAGTTTCGAATATTATGGAGAAACTACCGAGCAGAATTCTTGAAGAAAGAGGTTCTCCTCATAGAGCAACTACCAGAGCTTAATAATCAAACTCTTCATTTGCTGTTTCTTCGAAATGTCACCGTTGGAGACGTCAGGATACCTTTTCATCGAAATTTGTCATCTGAGTTCTGATAAAAGGTCCTCTTCCATATATTTCATTTCGTTGTATTTTATTGTTAAAAGAATATTGTTATTCGCTGGTTTTTTGGAATACGGATAGGGCAATACTTTTATTATGTAGTAACTATTTAATAAATGGATGTATAAAGGTACTGTTATATAAGCATTTAGGTTACCCGATTTGAAATTAAATTTTTATCATTTTAAGGCTAGTGTAAAAGCCGAACAGTCATAGTTGGAGACGTCAGGATACTTTTTCATCGAAATTTATCATCTGAGTCCTGATAACAGGTGCTCTTCGATGTATTTCATTACGTTCTCTTTTATTGTTACATTGTCATAAGAACATTGTTATGCGCTTGTTTTTTGGAATACGGATAGGGTAATACTTTTATTATATAGTATTTGAAATAGATGAATTAAAAGGTTCTGTTAGGTAGGCATTTAGGTTGCCAAATTTGAAATCATATTTTTATCATTTTAATGTTAATTTAATTAAAATACAAATACTAGATAAAATAGCTGAAATAACTGAATGATAAAACTTTTGTGTAGGACGACCCTATTTATCCCGTTTCGTCTATTTCTACTCTTTATTGAGAGAATTACTATCTACTATTATTATTTTTACATATTCGAAAAATATAGCTATGTACAATACAAATACAAAATTTCATATTCATTTTTGTATCATATTCTATTTAAATATTAATGTAGTGTAATCAGAAGTTATACTTTTACCATGAAAACTAGTTAAGTTGGCACATTCAAAATTAATTACTAATATGAACAGAAAAATTATGATAACTTTTAGCGTGACGCTTGGTGATTTGTAACCGCTAACGACTGTTTAAGTGTATCATTTACTAATAATTAGTAATGTTTTATGTTAAATTAATTTTAAAAATTTCCTTTATTATGAAGTTGAAATTTGGGTTAAAATTAAGATGTGTTTAAGTCACTCTTAAAGTTAACCTACTATTTTCTAAACTAGAATTCGTCACAACACAGTTGCATTAAGTGATGTTTACACGGGTTAAGTCGCTTGTTAAGTAACTTGCTTCCGTATTTGCTTTGTTTTACTTTACTTGACTAACTCGACTGCAGCTTGGAAAATTAAGCGGTGAAGGTCATCAAGCGATAAAATTGGTGGTGTAGGTAGGATTTAATTCAAGCTACTTGTCCACCGTATACAGCCACCTGACTTGCTTCACCATGCAAGTCGGGTAGCAAGTCGATACTTGTATTAACTGGAACTGTATTGATACATGACGCAAGAAGAATATTCTGCTTAACTATGAACATGACAGCTGATATATTGACCTTCTACAATAAAGTGAGAACATCAATAACATCTTTTTACAAGGAATTCCGGAAGAAAATAAAGAAAGTTTAAAAGCAAAATTTTGGATATATTGAACAAAAATATAAACAGATATTGTAATATAGAAATAGTGGCTGCATATAGGGTGGTACAATGAAGGAGTACCAGGGGAACAATTTTTTCAATATATCCCCATATGGGAAAGATCAACAATTATAAGAAAGAATACAACAAACCTCAGATTAGTACACATGATTCTTAATTGTTGTATTTGTCCTTTTCTGTCAATAGTGAATAGTTCTATTTTTATGTTTAAAAAGAATAACTGTTATTTCAATTAACTTTAATTTATCTAACTATTGGCGCAACTGAGAGCACATTAGAGATTTTGTTCTTTATGTACTTATTTATTTGTTGGCTTATAAATAATTACCAGCTCCTAAAAAAATTCCAGTACAAGAGTGTCTTATTATAAATACTCTTGTACTTGTACTGTAACTACTTTCCATATTTGGTTAACAAATCTTGAAATGTACTGAAAATGTATATCTTTTTTTAACCTTTATATTTTCATAAATATTGATAACTAACTTAGAGAAATGATTTTCACTGGAGTCATTTACATTGCAAACTGTATCCTCAGTTAAATATATGTACACATAAAAAATAGGTAGGTATATTGTGCGAATTAATACGCACAATGTACAAGACCCAAGTTCATCCATCTGCAACAAAAATTAAGTAGACATCAAATGAAATTAGTAGCACATTAAATGACTGGGAACCTAGACGTATCCGTTTTTTACTCGAAACCGGGATAAAATGGAAAACGGCGCCGGTCCCATTTTTTCGCTTGTGTTAATAACCCCTTGCTACAGAAAAATCAACGCTTCAGCAGGCCTGAATATTTTTTGCGAGTTGATATGACTGGTCGGTAGCAAGTTGACTGACCTCATTCATATAAAAACTATGAATCCTTTATAAAAATTTCATGATTTATAACGTTACAGTGGACATCACATTGAATTACAAAAAATAAATTTTTGCATATTCAGTCATTAAATACATTTCTTACTTTCTGTAATTATAATAGTAAGTATCTATATGCAAATAAGAAAATAGTAATTCGCATTTCCTACATCAAAAACAGCGGTTAAAAATTTCCTTAGCTCTTCAATAATTGACATTTTGGTAGTTATACTTATATTGACCATTCATAACTGATAAATGATCAAATCCGTATTATTTTTACTGTCTGATTTCAAATAGATATGTTTCTCAAGTCTAGAAAAACCATAATTACTTAATGTAGCCAATTTAGTGTTCCTAAATTTTAGTATCTTAGAAAAAATATATTTATTTTGAAGACCATATACATTCCGTGTAAAATTCCCCAACCCAATATCAAAACCAAAAAAGATATTGAAGTTCTGTAAAAAAAGGGTGTATTATGCATACATGACATCTCTCTTGTACTGTAGATGACTTGGCGATCCAAACAAATTTTTGGTTGACGGAACAGAACCTTTTTAAAGTGAAGAATAATTAATTCTGAGCTACTTTTAGTTTGCGTTTAGAAAATTTTAGACTCCGGGAATTTCGGAGGTGCTCTCTTTAAATATGATAATGCCACTCTTGTAGCATTTTTAATTGCACAAGAAGTCATCGTTAACTTGCTTAGTTTAGAATCGCTATTAAATCATTAGTCCTAACAACTTCAACAAGGTATGAAATTTGACTGTTTTAATAGTAACGACAAAGTTAGAAACAAATTTAAATTTTTCATCCCAAAAAACTCCTGAGCTCCAAAATGTATGCAAATATTTGAATTGTTTAAAAAGTTATTTACAAATATCGAAAATAGAATTTTAACTTTGAGAGCCTGTATCCTTTATACTGTTAACTTTTGACTACGGTAAGTTTATATATTATTAGTATTATTTTGTCGTCAGGGGTCTCTCTCTCTTGCTAAATGTTGTATTTATTTCCGGACATATTGCCGAAGACAGTGAAGAAACTTGTTTTTCTTTTAGTTAAATTATAAAGGATATTATTTCAAGATATCGAAGAGTTGTGGTTACTTTGCAATACTTATTTAGTTTCATACTTATTTACATAAAATTATATTTTCTTGCTCGGCGTGGTAAATGGACATGTTGTGTCTATATCTTCTTTGCATTTAAAAATAAGTTACTGGATTTCACCAAATGTTTTTTGCAACTGGAACAACTTGCATGAAGCTTAAAATAAATCAACAGGCACACAATGTTATGTCTATAAAACTAGATTTTTTAAGTAATAGATAATCAAGTTATAACTAAACAGCGTGCAGATATAGTATGTATATCCAGCCTTTGAATATCATTTGAAGTAAAAATATTTTATAACTGAAAAAAGTAAAAAAGAAGTGTCATATAAAACAAATAACTTACTGGGAAATACCTGAACAATGTACTTTTTTATTGCCATCACGAAAATGGTGGACATATGATAATATACAAAGTGAATCTTAAATGTGTATATATATTTTGAAGAGAAGTATAGTGTACTGTGTAGAACATGTAGGTACAGTGTACACTCACCGCAAGAAAAGGTTTTCAACCTGAATCATATTTTGTTTAAAATACCTATCATGGCTTAACTACTTGTCCATATGAGTTGTCGCACATGTGCCCAATTATGAGATCGACACAATTTATGAGGGTGACTCACACAGCAGTTTTCACAGCTGCGGAGGGTGGTTCATATCATTGGCTAACACTATTTTAAGAAACGAGGCGGCAAAAACCGCTATGTATGCTTTGTAGTAAACACCGGCTACCTCGGCTGATGAGGCGCCACAAACCGCTGTGTCTGTTACCACCCTTATATTGCGGCGAGTGTACTTGTAATTCATGTAATAACTTATGTGGAGCAATTTAAACAAGAAGTCGTGAAAGATAAGGAAAGTAGAAGAGTGGTACCTTTTCAATTATTTTAATTAAACGCAATTACACTGAAACTAAAACTAGTTTTATCTAAAATCTAACTACATACTGTAATAAAATTATACTACACATGTTTACGTTTACGGGTACTCTGTGTTTGCTTCCGGTCGTCAGAATTTACGAAACCATAAAACTCTGAATCTGATCTCAAACAACACAATCTGCCATAAAAGAATTCTAAATGTTCTATTATCAAATCTAAAAGCATTGCTCTACGTTGTTTACCTTTAAGCTAAGCGCATACTATTCACATCGCACGGAACAGACGGGGCGGATTTTATTTGGCAACATCGCATTAGAATAATTACTATAGGGTATCGCATATTATCCCCATCGAACGGAACTTATATAGTTGCCGCAAGAATTCAGAAAATTTACGTCATATGAATAAATGAAGAATTCATTATATTTTCATCAAAATATTTAAGAAACTGCAACTGAGAAAAATAAAACCATATACTACCCTAAACGTTTGCACTATATGTTACACTAAATTACAAAAAAATTTTGTTTCAACGTTGCAAACTATCAACAATTATGTTGACAATAAAAACAATAGCGTAATGTCAGTCGTGACGTAAGTCGTCTGAATTCTTGCCGCAACTATATGCGAAATTGAATGCGATGTTATCAAATGTTAATAGTATGCGATTAGCTTGTAAATGTAATTACTATATGGTATCGCATATTATCCGCATCGAACGGACCGAATTTACAGCAAACAAAAATAAAATCTATCCGTTCCGTGCAATGTGAATAGTATCCGCTTTGCTTTAAGATACATTTCAGCTCCTCAACTTAGAGCGAACGTGCAATCTCTAATTAAGTGCAGTGTCTCGTACCTTGTCAATCATCTCTAATATCACCCAGGTTTATTTTGTAAAATCTTTAGCACGTGTCACAAAAGGCGCGCGTAAAGTAGCTGCATTGTTGCTATTCTAGCTTTTGCATTCTCTGTGTCGCTATCTTTCCACCAGACTGAATTTCAAACGATAATTGGAACTTATTTGTATTACATTAGTCTTGTGACAACTAAACAGCTAAAATTTCTTGTCTCAAGTAACTTGTACAGCATATGTATAGTAGTAGTTGCTTTAGAGTCAGATTAGAGATGTGTTAATACAAAGTTTATTTGTAGTGTAGCTGATCGATGAGAACATGGAATAGTTTTAGTGAAAAGAGAGATAAATCCATTGCTTAATAGATATCGACGTGGATATATCTGAACAATTAGCTTAGGAGATACTGAATCAATTTACTCAGACACTAGAGTGGGAAAACTTTAATCTAAGAACTATAAAGAAATATCTCTGAACTTCTGATTAAGAGATAGAAATTACTTGCAAATAGTGACTATATGTTACAAGATAGTGAGGTGAAAAGATATTTGAGCAAAATTGGGATTTATGGTGAAGATCTAAAATGCCAACTAGAAATGGGCAACAGAAACAACAACAACTATTCTGTATCTTTTAAAACATCAAATAGAAATGCACAGATCGAATCGTAATATTTACAAATCGGAATGTTGATCCCTGGCACAAATTGGTATTCTGTAACTCATGTAGAAGTGCCAACAAATCGTAAAGGAGAACGTCTATATGACGCGCCTCCGGTACAACGGCAACCCCGCATTTATCATGCGAATTTGATCTTTAACGACCAACTGACGTTTAGTGAACCTAACCTGATCAAATAATAGTAAAAGTAAATGGGTCGTTTATGGCTTTTACTAATGCAAATACTTGATGATGATTGAAATATTTACATGCAGCGGTGACAATTGTTGACCATGTTTATTTGTAGCGGTCTTAATTCCTCTTTTTAAGGAATGTTTAATAGCTACTTGTGCTACTGCACCACATCTTTGAATACTTTATTGTACCATTTCTCTTTTCGAAGGACCAGGAACAGACCATCTGTCCAATAAAACACTGTACATTGTATAACAAAGTATATAATACAAAAAAGAATTTATACACAGAAATATACCGTGTGTACACCCTTTGGTTATTGCGAAGGAACTCTGTGAAACTCAAATAGTTCTAGCTATTTATCTAAATTGTTCGTACCTACTTATTTACATTTTTACATACTTATTTACATCAGTTAAAATTATTTACCTATTCAACCACCCCAGGTTAAATAATACTATATAATGTCAAATAAATAATCGACACTGCGCCTGCGCTACATCACATTCCGATATCGAAATTGCACTTCGATAACGTTTGCCCGGTCGAAATCGATTTCTATTAGACATGTCGATAGTAGAAGTTAAACACAATTACAGAATACCGATTTCGAAGAATTTCGATTCGACAAGTTAATCGCTACTCGATGGAACACATTTCTATTCGATTTGGAGTTATAGAATAAGGCTGAATATGTGTGAAGGTGAAACATGAGACCACAAAGGATCGGTTCTTTCTGAACTCAAATTAGATCAGTCTTTACTAAACTATATAAATTAGTAGTATAATAAACTTGAATACTTGACAAAGTGGTAGACGAAAACTGAGAGGTTCAGTACAGTAAGCCACAAAGGCCGTAGTGTTTTCATACATTGCCAGGCGGTACTTACATAAAAAGTTACAAAAGAAATTTATTTTCAATGATTTTGAATGTTTTATAGGGGCGGCAGATACAGACCAGACACAGATCATTTAAATTATTTAAGAACTTGGAAAATCTACACAAGGCGGCTACATTACTCGCTGAAGAAATCATAACATACAGTTAGCCAGGAAACAAATCCGAACATCATGCCAACATATCACGAAAATTGCCCACAAGGACAGAGAAATATAATAGAACCACGTCTTCATGGATCAAGAAATTGGTGTAAATGAAAGATGTAGCTCGACGCTTTTTTAAACGAATTAAAATTTTGGGCTGTTGGGGTCAATATACAAATCCGCTTTACTCTGATTTGGATACCTGATTTCCCGTCTCCAGGAAAATAAGACGACGCACTTTTTTTCAAAAACTATTAGGATTTGGATATTTCCAATATATACCACATAAAGTAATGGCAGTTAATCTTTATACACACGTAAATATACCAAAATAATAATTACTAAATATTAATATCACATACATAATGTTTTTAATAATGTATACATAATATAGAGATTGGAAGTCAGCAGGAAGATAAGGAACATTAAGGCCTAACACTGAAGAAGACTGAGAATAGAGTAAAAGTAAATAATGGAACCACGGAAGAGTTTGAAGTAAAAAACGAAAAAGTTACAAGAGAAGCAGGAGTCAATAGATCAGGTACTTATTATACAGGGTGTCCGGAAAAGACGTGTACAACGGAAGACCACAGACTCCTGGGTTCAAAATAAACCGATTTATCCCAATTTACCTATTTCCAAAATTGCTTCGTTTCGCCGCTAGGGAGCGCCAAAGCCCGCGAAAAATTTTTGTTTATTCCGAATATCTCGAAAACGACTTGATCGATGTTAACCATTTTTGGGCTACGCATTTATAAGTCTAACCGACACTTTTTGACATTATTTAAAATCTTTTGCACTTATTAGAAATATAAGAAAAATCATGTATCATGCAAATATAATAACATATTTTTTAACCCCTGTACAATTACGCTCAGTTTTTTTCTATTAGTAGTTGACTTTATTTAGAAACTTTTTTTACACTTTCAGAATTTTGAACAGATGAGTAGTTTAGACAGAAAAAATATTTTTCGTATGTCAACAATATCAGCATTCGTTCTGCAACAAATAACGAAGTACCAGAAGTAGGCTCTGATATTTTAAGTATCAGTTGTATGTCAAATCTAATCAACTACTGAAGTTAGTCTCTCGATTTATTCTTCTTGCTCAATTACTTTAGATCTTACTTTATTTGTTGTTGTTATTGTTGTGTTTGTTTATGTTCCTCATTTTTCAATATTTCATCATGGATACGTATACATATTCCGAACAAGTAGATATGCTTTTGGTTTATGGAGTTTGTCAAGATAACGGCCGCAAAAGTGTTAGGGTCTACATGGACAGATTCCCTCATCGACGAGTGTCAAATCATCAAACTTTTGCCAACATCGAAAGGCGACTTCGCGAATTTGGTTCTTTACACCAAATGAATACGGTTCAAGGGCGTCAACGTACCACGAAAACTATAAAGGTGGAGGAACAAATCCTAGATAAGATAGAACAGAACCCAAAAATTAGTGCAAGACGCATTGAACAAGAAATAGGGATACCAAAACCATAGTTCATGATGTTTTGAAGGAGCAGTTACTACATCCGTACCACATTCAATCGGTTCATGACCGGTTTATGAACCCATTGACCCTGAAAAACGTTTAGCATTTTGTAATTTTATACAAGAATAAAGAACCCATGATATCAATTTCAGCAAAAACATTTTATTTACAGATGAAGCATATTTTGCTAGGTCAGGAATTATTAATAACCATAACAAACACGTTTATACTGATGAAAACCACACTGTACTGAAATAAGACATTTTCAATATGAATTCAGAGTGGACGTGGAATTATAGACAACTTTATTATTGGCCCAGTTGTGTTTCCACATCGATTAAATGGGGTCAACTATTTAAATTTTTTACAGCAAGTATTACCTAATTTATTGGACGATTTATCGTTACTACTTCGTCGTAACATGTGGTTTATGCACGATGGTGCACCCCCCATTTTGCAATACCCGTTAGTCAGTATTTACATAATCTGTATCCTAACAGGCGGATTGGAAGAGAAAACGATGCTCCTATAAAATGGCCACCTCGAGCACCAGACTTACCTCCTTGCGATTATTTTTTGTAAAGTATATGCCTACGCAGTTAATAATAAAGAGGATTTTTTTAGGCGAATCCAAGACGCAGTTAACATTTTACGAGGTAATCCAGTAATCATGGAGAGCACTACAACGTAAAACGGATTACTTATTGCATACGAGAAAACGGGTCACTGAGCATTTATTGTAAAGAGATCATAACATTTTTTATTTGCTGTATTAATCTTATTATCTCGTATTTATTAAATAAAATATAAATGAGTTTTGGAATTTTCGTTATTTGTTGCAGAACAAATGCTGATATTGTTGACATACGAAAAATATTTTTTCTACCTAAACTACTCATCTATTCAAAATTCTGAAAGTATAAAAAAAGTTTCTAAATAAAGTCAACTACTAATAGAAAAAACTGAGAAAGATTATACAGGGATTAAAAATATGTGCTTATATTTGCATGATACATGATTTTTCTTATATTTCTAATGACTGCAAAAGATTTTAAATAATGTCAAAAGTGTCGGTTAGACTAATAACTGCGTAGCCCAAAAATGGTTAACATCGATCAAGTCGTTTTCGAGATATTCGAAATAAACAAAAATTTTTCGCGAACTTTGGCGCTCCCTAGCGGCGAAACAAAGCAATTTTGGAAATAAGTAAATTGGGCTAAATCGTCTTATTTTTAACCCAAGAGTCTGTGGTCTTCCGTTGTACACGTCTTTTCCGGACACCCTGTATATAGAAGACACCCGTTTCTGGCCTTTGCAGATGATCTCGTAGTTCTAGCAACAGATAGAATAGAACTAAAAGAGATATAAAAAGTTTAGATAAGCAGTCAGTTAAAAGGCTATATATTAACGAGGAAATAATAGGTACATGGAATGAACGGAAATTGAATATAAGACAAATTTTTTTGAAAGTAGCCACAAATCGAAGGAAAATATACAGGTTCGAAAAACTATAACATTTCACATATTTAGGAACTATATTTGCCAGGCAACTGAAAATAGGAGAAGAAATCGAAGCCAGAATAATATTAGGAAATAAATGTATAGGAGGACTGCAGAGAATACTGAGAAATAAAAATATTTCTAGACAAAAAAAGATAAAATTGTAAAAGACAGTGGTAACACCAGAGTAACCTACGCTAATGGAACGAAGACGTTGTATAAAGCAGAAAAAACATGACTGGTATGGGAGAGAAAAATATTGAGGAAAATTTTAGGCGGAAGAAGAACAGAAGAAGGGTGGGTTAGAAGGCATGAGGAAATAAAAGGTTTATACAAAGAAGCGAGCAGAGCAAGCGTGGTAAAAGTACAAAGGTAAAGATGGCTAGGTCATACTGAGAGGATGCTGAATATAAGGACAACAAAAATGGTAATTTCACCAACAATTTGGGGTAATAAGAGGAGAGGGCTACCGAAGCCACTATGGGAAATAGAGGTAGAGATAGACATAGCAATTACAAATTGTCAAATGGAAGCAGAAAACAAGTGATAATATAAAATGGAGAAGGATAGTGAACAAAACTATGGTCATTCTAGGTTTGCAGAGCTATATTACATCTATTTTGATGTACATAAATAACATTGTTGAAATAGATACGTTTAAGATATCTAGTAGAGATGTGTGCATAACGTGTACGTGGATTCTGGCGGGTTTCAGCATGCGGCATCAATTTCGGAGAGTTTACATGAAAGGGTGTGACCGTGAAATAAAAAAATATTTTATTACCGAGTAAACTATTGTTGCCACATATAAACTGGACATTCATAAATGACACAATTATGCGAAACTCTCGCCATTATTAAAATTGTCACAGTTGAAAAGAGGTTTTAGTTTACAGGAGTTATCAGAAATCCCTATCATAATTTATAAATACCTTTTTGTTTAAGATAACTTTTATCGTTATACGAATTTTCGTGTCTTATGAGTCTATTATAAAAACAAAATAACCTTAAGGTGTTAACCAGTGATTGAAAGTCTAGCTAATTTCTGAAATATTATTATATTATAAAACGTAATAATAATTCACAAAATAACGATATATGTATTTAATATTTTCAACAAATCTTCTATTATATTAAATATGCAAATTTAAAATAAGAAAAAAAAGGTACAACTTTCAATTAGTAGGTACATAATTTCTGCCGTTGCTAAAGAATACGACAGAAAAGACCCCTCTTACTCAGTGGTGATTTCAGTTCGCAAAGTCGTAGTCTCTCAACTCCGTATTTCATTTCTCAAGACATAATATACACGCCACATAAAAAAAGTTTAAAAGCGTCATCAGATAAGGCGCGGAACTGTAATTCGGGTCAGGAGGGGATAAAAAGTAGCGCAAAACAAACGAAAATCACGATGAAAACCACGAAAGTGGGTAAAAATCTTCGAAATAATAGCCGTTCATCAGGGGATTCTCAGCGTGGGGGCGGGCTCAACGGCCGGAGACGAGAGAGAGTTGACTCCCAGGGGAATTAGGGCCGGTGTTAATGACTTTTTCATTTAGTGGTGCAGATTGCGACGAGATAGCTCGTGTCCTAGCGGGCATCAACAATGGAAGCGTTTATTATCTGCTTTGAAGAGGATAACCGCGGCGCTGTTGGGACGGTATCTTGTTTCCCAAATCATTGGGACTGCAGATCAATATTAGAAAATAGTTTGTTAGTCAGCCAAATAAATTTTCTAAATGAATTACAGTATAAAAGTGCATTGGCTTAGTTATAAGCATATATCTAATGATTTACCAAGTGTAATGTCTTAAAATATACACAGTACAGCAGCGACCTTGTGATACATTTTCTATATTGATACTTCTTATCAAAATTGATGAAAAATAAAAGTAACATTATTCCTAAAAGGTTTTTGAAATATTAAATTTATATAATGAAAGGGGCCTACAGTATTATTAATCAAGAAGGCCGATTTTTACTTACGCTGCATGAATCTTCACTGCACTGCACTTCATTGCGCCGCAAAATCTTATCTCTAAGAATAATATGTTTCTTTAATACAAAATATGCGGCTACCTCAAGGGTAACGAGGCCACGCGAAGTGCAGCATAGGTGAGAACGGTCTAATAAGGAAACAAGTTTATTTTTAGAGATAACTTTTTACGGTACAATGATGTGCAGTGCAGTGAAGCTTCATGCAGAGCAAGTGAGGATCCTACTAAACTTTTATGCCTCTTCAGTTTGTGTCGTCTACGGATAAAAGTTCCAAGACTATTTTAATGAAAAATATCTAGATGGACAAATTCAACTAGTTTATAATTTCAATTTTTAAGAGCAAATTTTTACAGTGTCACTGAAAACTTACCACCCATCGTTTTGATACAAAAACGGAAAAAACAAAACGTTTGGATCCATCAACTTTTGTTTTGAATGAGACTTTTTAAATAGATGTACTCATTTACAGTTTAAAATATCAAGATTATTTTTAATATACTGATAATTACGGCACATAGTATACAACGGTGAGTCCGTAAATGACCGGACTAATGTATTATTCAATTTCCATAGAACAATGATATAGAACGAGTTGATCTGGTAGATGCCTTAAAATTATTCATCTCAAGGAATTGCGGACAGTCAATTAGGCCAATCAAGTATTTGTATAGAATTACTACGCTTTGTATGTTCCTGCGTTGTTGCATTAACTTGCACTTAAAACTATTTAACAACGTATTATGATGCAAGCCAATTGGGGGGGTAGAAGTGATCTATTTTAAAGCTCAAAAATTTCAAAAATTTTCTCTGAATAGCTTCGATACTGTTTATATGTACATCGAAGTAAGGGCTCCAAACAACACTAGCATATTCCAATTTAGGTCGGACTAAAGTATTATACAATGTCATAAGGGTACTCAAATCACCAAAATTTTTAGAGTTGCTTATAACAAAGCCTAGCATTTGTGAGACAGATGCTGTAATATTCTGATTGTGATATTTAAAAGAAAGATGGGCATCAAAGGTTACTCCTAGACCTTTAAACTTATCTGCGTGAACTAAATTGTTTCCATTGATGTTAGATATAATCAAACACAATTGCATTAATTTTCCTGGTATATGAGACAACTTTGCACTTATTTATATCCAGTTGTAATTTGTTTTTATCGCACCATTTTTAATATTATTTAAATCATTCTGAAGACATAACTCTCTACTCTATAATATAACTTCATATCGTCAGCGTAAAGAAGCGATGGGCAATGCAGTTCATTAACAATATCATTAATAAATAGGATGAATAGTAAGGGCCCAAGAACTGAACCCTGACGACACTGTATAATAATTTCATTTAAAACCTAAGTACTCAACAAATTGACATCTGTTACACAGGTATGGCTGAAGAAAATCAACTAACTGAACACGAAAACCAGAGGAACACAATTTAGTCAGAATCACACCATGATCGAGACAGTCAAAAGCCCAGCAAAAGTCCCTATAAATAACGTCCACCTGATTACCTTCATCTAAATTTTAAGCTAAGTACTGTGTGATGCACATTAAGTTGGAAGTTGTTGAACGTTTTGGTACAAACCCATGCTGATTAGTACATATACTACGTTTAAGTTGTGGATAAATAATATGCAATACAAATTCAAATAATTTACTGAAATTACTAATAATCGCAATAGGACGATAGTTCAGCACCTCTGCCTTATTGCTGTTCTTAACAATGGAGCATATTTTTAAGACATTCCATTTATCAGGAAATTTGGTAGTCCTAACCGAGAAATTAAATATATAAGTGAGAGGCGCCGCTAATATGCGGGCGCAATCTTTCACAAAAAAAGCGGGTAGATCATCTGGACCAGCAGTAAATTTAGGTTTAAGTCTTTTAAAAGCTTTTAAGATAGCTTTTTCAGTTATCAGGTTAAGTGATATGTCAATATTAACATTATTTTTATTTAAATATGCGTTATTCGATTGTACATGAACAGAACTAAAGAAATTGACAAACTCATTAGCGATATCTCCAGGTCTTTCCAAGACGATATTATTATGAATCATGGTATTAGGTGTTGGGATAGAACTTTTCTTACCGTTAACAAAACCCCAAAAACCAGTTGGTTTCTTAGTTTTATTTCGTAAGTAGTTAAAAGTTTCGTAGTCCTCTGGCCACAAAGAAATTTTATATTTACGGAAAACTGCCTCCTTACAACGAATATCTCCTATTATTTCTTTAGTGTACCAATGCGGATATTTACTTTTATATGTTGTCGTTCGTGGCACAAACCTATTCACATAATCATTTACAACCGAGTATAAATAGTCAAGAGCGTCATCCACATTTCTTATATTATAAATGTCATCAAATCCATATTTACATAATTCTCCGTACAAAGATTGGAAATCCGCTTCTTTAAATTATATCTGATTGGTAGAACCTCAGAAGATTTATTATTAGACAATATAATCTGAAATTCAATATCCAACGGTGGATGGTGTCCATCTTCGTTTAAAATCCTTATGACAGATTTATGTATACAAGTTCTAGTATAGAGGATTAAGTCCAAAAACTTACCGCTTGAATTTGTTACATTGTTAAATTGAGTAAGACCATAGAAAATCGAAAAATTATGGGGTTCTGTCACTTGTCTCAAAGGGATCGCATAATGTATAGAGGAGCCCCATCTTATCCAAAAAACTGGGTCTGCGTCGGACCAGACGGTGGAAGTTATACTTCTTTAAAAAAAAAAAACTTCCTTTCAAAGCCTGAACGTACAAAAAAAAATGTGTTCTTCCTTTTGAGCGTGACGCGGTTTCTCGACCAACATCCCATCCCAATGTGTCTAACGGGCGCAAAGAAGTATAACGTCACGTCAAAAATATTTTTATTATATTTATTTAAAGAAAATATTTGGAGATCCTTGAATTTCAGATATAACCTAAAAGCAGTTATTCTATAAATCCCAGTAGTATGGTTTTAGTACTATTTTTTTTATGCTCATATTAAGATTCCCTGGATATTGTTTTTGAAATTATTGTCTGCTCAGTTTGTAAAATGATTTAAAAGTACATATCGCGAATGTTCTGTTAAAACGGAAACTGTAAAATTTTATCCCATATTCTTAATGACACACTGTATATTATACGCTTATACGTAAGAAGTAAATTTATGTTGGTGTCCACAACCAGTAATTCTCCACGCTGTATAGTGGGTTGTATAAAAGTTCTTAAAAATTTGTTCTTCCTTTTGAGCGTGACGCGGTTTCTCGACCAACATCCCATCCCAATGTGTCTAACGGGCGCAAAGAAGTATAACTTCAAAAATTTTCGGTAGGGCAACGATCGTCCATATATCAGTTAAAATGGGATTATTGGCATTGTCAGCAGATCTAAATATTTGTCTCCGGTTAAATTTCCAGATAAAAAGGGTTAACAACGCAAATCTCTAAAAATTCTAGTCACCAAAACTTGTGTAAGGATTGTGATTTTATAAAGAGCCTACAGCAACGTTGGAACGACTTAATAATATGTAATTTTCCTTGAACCTGTTGCCAAACTTGATACGTGATAAGGCTGCTCCATTAATAAATATAATATTATTTTAATATCGTTAGTTACAACGGCACGGTAAATTTGTCATGCAAAGGCTTTCTTTATATTTCGTACGTAACGACTAATACCCATGAAATATAAATTTAATCATATCAGGTGATTAACTTAATATAGCACCGTAGTTTCGCGTTCTCCAAATAGGCCAGCCTTAAACATGGAACTTTCTGGCAGGGAATTACCAGGAAATACAGAAATGTCGATGTTTTATGTATTATACAAGGTGAAACTTAAATAAGTACAAATGTTTTAACTGCAGGTGTAGTTCGTCATATAGATGAGCCTAGTGAAAGTTATTTTTAAACATTAAAATATTTACGTATATAATTTTTTTTAAATACCCACATTTTGAGGTCCGCTAACCACATAGACTACTGACGTAACGTAACAAACCAATTATTTTAATTTACTGAAGGCGATATTGTCATATCTGTAAGAAAAATATTTTTTTAACATAAATTCAATTCTTGCGGTTGATTCTAATTTAAAAATACTTATTTTTATCAATAGGTAAAGCAAAATTGGATAGGTACGCAATAATGATAATTAAACGAAACTATAACTTCTTAACCTTACCTTACCATAAACGATTAAAAAATGAATTTCAAGTTCGATACTAAAACAGATAGGTACATTATTTATCAGTGATACTACCAACTTAAGTATTTAAGAAGTAAATTTGTTTAATTATTCCAAAAATTATCCATAAACGTGCATAAAAGATTACCTACTTACTGAAAAACCAACTATTTAAACAGTTATCCACTTACCTGTTAGAAAGATACACAAATTATCCCCTTAAATTATTTTATGAAGAATAATTAAAAACTACCTTAATGTTAATTTTTGCTACATAACCTCAAACGGCGTGAAAGACACAGATTTTCAAAATAAACACAAAACATGGAATAACAAAACAACCAGCTTGATGTATGCGTTCAATATCAAGAGAAGGCAAAGTAAAATATTTAAAGCCAGTGTCAATCGCATGCAACAGAGAATGTCGTAGGCACAGGTAGGTGTTACGGGCACTAGGCGAAATGTCCCGCGCCAGCCCCATCCTCTAGGATTGATCTAGGTCAGTGAGGTCGACGAAGAGGTTATGTTGATACCGGTGCACTGGTTCAGGGCAAAGGTATAAGCTATGGAAAAGGCAAGGTACAAATGGAAATAAAACATGTAATATTTGATAGGTATTTGATAATTTTAATACACGGAAGTTGAAAATTAATAAAAGACACTTTTGCATCTTTTGAAACCAAACTAAGCTATTGGTTTATTTAAGTAATGCACTGCTTGACGTATCTGTTTTAAGAGTTGCTGCACTAACGTATAAAACGTATATAAATCGTTTTATCATTTTCACGGGCAGTGTTTTTCTTTCCAGTGTCTTGTATATTTAATTAATATTTTTGGTAAAATAGAATGTAAAGTATGCGCCATATATTGTATCGGTCAGTCGTCGCGCGGTTTAAGGCGTCAGTACTTGAATCGAGGTGACTAGATCGCTGTGGGTTCGACCCCCGCAGCCGGTAAACCGTATATAAGCTATATTCGTGGAGAGATTGGCACTCTCTCTGCGGGTATGGTAGGGTGGAAGAATGTTGGTTTGGGTCAATGTGAGAGATTGATACCGGTTGACATTTGACTACCCCCCTAATTAATGAGGTTTTCCAGGTTTCCCTCATTCCTGCACTGAGTGGTGGTTAGGGCCTACCAACGTAAGTCGTTCCTGGGCGCAAATGCGGCCTGCTCCCTCTCCCGCGCAAGTATTCGACTTCTGGGCTATTCCTAGTGATTAGAATGAGGGGTAGAGGTATTATTATTATTATAAGCAAAATATGGCGCATTATTCAAACAGTGAATAAGTTGACATGCTAAGAGCATATTTGTTAAGAAGCGATAATCAATGATAGTGATAACGATAGTATGTTTTGTGATAAATCAGTTGAGGTGTAATAAAAATGAGTAATGACGAAATTCTGACTAACTGTGCGTATAGTTTATATTTTCAATTTTATGTACTTAGTTACATGGACATATTTATTGGTGAGGTATAGGAATGGTAAAAAGGAGTGGAGGTGACCATTAATATTGTGTATAAATAAACATATTTCAATTATTCTTTGACATGTCTAAAGATTTTAATTATTAACTTTCTTGAAGCCTATTTCAAGACATTAAAGTAACATTGGCAACGCTGTAGAATACACATCTACCTTGAATCTAAAAAATGAATAAATAATCAGGAAATTTATTTAAAATCTGACTTTTTTTATTCCTGATTCTTTTGTAAAAAAAACCTATTAATTATGTGTTCTACACAGGAAACTATGCTGCTGGTTAAAATATTTGTACCTACTTATTTAATGTTCACCCGCTATACCGCAGACAAATAATGTATTAATTTAATTTATTAATTAATTTAATTAATGTTAAGAAACTAGGAAACTTTTGCCTAAAAAATTGGTTGTTCCGTAGCCATAAACACCAGTAACTCACCACAGATTAGATTTTGACAGAAAAATGACACCCGGCAGAATTGCAATCCCAATAGTACACTAAAAATATCTATTATCTTGTAATATAGTTACCTAATCGTAGATGCATGCTTGCTTTTCATATTACATTACATTGTTATGCATTTTGCTGTAATAAACTGTCTACAGCTATGATTATTCAATTTGTAAATATATACCGCTTCAAACCTTACTTGTAATTCTCAACTCTACTAATAGCGTCCCTAGATTTTTTCGAAGAGCTTATTACGCGTGTCTTGGATTTACACGTGAGCTGTCAGAATTTGACGCACCATTATTAATCGCATGTCATTTGTTTATGCATGTTTTCCTTCTATTGTTCCGTGTAATGAAAACAACTGCCGTACTACGAACACCGGTTGCCGATAAGGTCACCACGATAGTGCTAACTCGAAGCAATTTATATTAGATTAGGACGTTTAATGGGAAACGCTCGCTAGCGACAAAACGCGTTTGCTAGTCTTGGTAGAGGATGCCTATTACAGAAAAATCTTAGTAATCTCACAGCGACCAGCGGAAGTTTAAATGTTCGTGGGATTCTTCTGTACTTCACATACCTCTGGTCTGAGGGCGTTCAAAGAAAAGAGTAAACTCTTTGAAGTCAAGTAAAACTACTGAAAGGAAAGAGAAACGGAACAGTATACAGTTTCAGATAGCCAAAGAAAAAAATTGATATAATTGATATGATTTTTTCCTGATTTAAAAATAATTTTAATTGTAATATATTTTTCTAAATTTCTTAGAACTCGTTCAAGAAATTTAAAATTATTTTTTTTTTAAACGGTGGACAAATAATACATAGTTCTAGAATAAAGCAAGGTTATAAAACAAATCCATTTAATGATTTATCCAAATCTGTATAAGATTTTCTCCTATAATATTACGTAATTTAGAATAGGAAAACCTAACTTAAAAAAAAGCAGTCAGCAGGAGTGCTAGTCACTAGCGCCCTCTACTTTGTACAGAAAACTGATATCAGCTTGTTCAGTACCACCAAAAACGTATCTGTATCATTTTTTTTGATGAAACATGTGCTTTAAGAAAATGCATGCAAATTATTTTTTAGCCATGTGTATCAAAAATGAATGGCTCTAGGTCATACGTTTATTAAGCAAAACTCACTTATTTTTAATTGTTTTATCAGATCTATCAACATCGTCATGTCTTTTTGAAACATTTTACTAAACAGAAAAGTAATGCGAAACTTTTTTACTGCATTACGTACTGCAGTAGAAGAATAGACAATTGCACAAAATGGAAAGTATGCAACAATTTTTCAATATTTTTTGGTACGGCAATCTTTTATAAAATTAATTTTAATTATAGGTAGGTACTATAGAAGAGGCTATGTGATTTACCAAGAAAAGCATGCTAAACTTATCATAGTCAAAAGTTAATGGTTAAAAAGATACAGTGTCAAAATTAAAATTTTAAATTCGATATTTGTAAATAACTCTTTAAAAAATACAAGAATATCGGCAAAGATTAACGAAATCTTTATGAAAATTCGGTTTGATCAAGCCTTGCCGATCTTTTTGTAATTTTGCATGTCGTCATAATTTACCATTCTCGATAACATGTTCAAATAACATTTTGCTGTATTTCTAACGGAAAAGGCTCTTTACCTGAAACCAAAACAGTTTCTACTCGGTGCACTGAATAGTTCAAATAGGAAACGGTTACTCCTAATGACTTCAAAACGGTACACCGTTTTCAGACAAAAAAGGTAGGAGAATCGACTTTTTCAATAGTCAGAAGCATACACTAAGCCGCAAAAAAGTTCTGTCATTTAAAAGAAGCATGATGTGCCATAAGTGGCGCCCTCTGTTAGTGATGTCAAAATTAGAAACAAATTTTAGTTTTTCAACCCTAATAACCCCCTAGCTCCAAAATGTATGCAAATATTTGGATTTTTTAAAAATTTATTTACAAATATCGAAAATAAAATTTTAACTTAACACCCTGTATTTTTTCAACAATTAACTTTTGACTAAGGCATGTCTGGCAGCATCGCAGTATTTTGTCGTCAGGGATCTATATTATATCTAACTACTATTCTTGCTCTATGTTGCATTTATTTCCGGACACCCTGTATTGTATTTTTACGGTACCCTAAATCCTCTTTTCCTCAACAATTTCTATTAATGTGGTAATATGGTTAAAATATTGTAAAACGATATGTATGACAAAAATAAACGATATCATAGTTATTAATATGATTAGCGTTATACAGGGTGTATCTGTGTTCGAGGATATTGTATCTTCTACATCGTATTTTTGCCGCAGCCAATGAACTTCTCTAAGTACATGTCTCAATTAAACGTTAGCAAAAGATGTAGAACATAAATTTCTGGTAAATGATTTATTTCAGTGACTTTATTAGTTGATTCAGTATTTTCTTACTTAACTTAAAAAAGAAGTCTTCAAAAATAAACATTTTGCCTGTCAAAAAATGTTGCAAAGCGACGTTGATGGAGCCAGTTGTGTGTGTTCCACAGAAGAGGACCGGATTCAAATTTTATGTTTATTTGTAGCTTAATTTTATTTATTTTCACATCTACTGCCGTTTTAAGACTGTAATGTTCGCAATTTTACAAAGCCGTTTTTAGACGTCCACGCGCTTTCATATTTCTCCTCAATGGAAATTCGTATTAAGATGGAGCAAGTTTTAGTCAACTAATAAGTCTGTCTATTTTACTAGACAGCAGAGCCATATTTAAAAAAAAATAGATCTGAACAATATTTCGGTCGCAATATTGCCCACATTTAGGACTGCGGTGAGACGTTGTTAGGCACTATTATAAAAAAAGAAAGCTGTAGGCTAGTAAATCAAGTCTTCATATAACAGACCTCAGATTTCAATTTTTTGCATTTATATTCATGAAATCTGTCCGTCAAGAAGACATGTTTTGCTAAATTTCTGCATACAATTGCCTAACTTACAGGGGCACAAAGTTAAATTTGCCGTTGAAGGTGCTGATGGGCGGAGCCTGATAAAAGCTACACTGTTTGGCCGAACATTATACCCTTAAAATTTAACCTATGTCTTACTGCCATTCTACATATTAACAATGTTTGGGTTATCATTCTCCACCAGGTATTAACCATATGCAATCTGTTGATACAGGATGTCCAGCAACTAATGGCCCCTATGGCAGTCAAAACAATGCCAATACTGCATATACATTTTTGTTCTATCTGGCTTCCTGGCGCATATACAGGACAGCACATACCTTTACATGACAAACAGATAATATTAGCCTAATAAGTCACTAAATTTTTGTACAATCGTTGTGTCCAGTATCTTTATAGCAACTAAATTATTTGAAATTACATCTAACGAAAAAATTTCAATATTTTATTGACTTAATTCATAGTATCAAATACAACAAACAAAACAGTAATTTTTTATTCATTTATCCATGTTGCTTGAACTCGCATATTTCTCACTGCCTGATGGAATACCATTGTATTTTCTCAAAACGATATGATAAAATTATATTTTTTAGTACGGCACATGAAAAGTATACCAAGTATACAAATAATACCATTTTATTTCATTTATGTTTATTTTCACAGGAATAAATCTTACATAATATGTTTTATAATTAATAATAATACCTATATTTTATAAGTACATATAAGTAATAATATGTTTTTAAGTCCGACTAATTCTAAAAGATATTTAAAATCTTTCTGTTATTCATACTTAAAGTAGTTCTATAAAGACAAATAATGAAATTTGTAAGCGCAAAATATGTTCCTTGATATTTTTTATCATTATTGTTTTACTTCCTTATTCGTGGAAATAAGTAATATTCTTCCTTGGAAACTTGGGCCAATAAATTTTCGTTATACATGAATTTCCGCTTATATTTACTGCGCCGATCCCATCCCTTCCAAATTGATAATTTCCTACCGTCACAACATTCCCCATTTACAATTTTTGCACTCATAAACGAGGGCTACACACACAATTTCCAATTTCATTATATTTATCAGGAAGCGAACCGTTCAACGCTGAATTTTATGTACTTTATAAACAGGACAGTAGTTGCGCTCATATTTTTTATACGATACGGACCGTTTTATTTCCATTTTATGATTGGATTGTGTGTAGGCTCTTACCATCAACGGAATAATAAAGATGGCCGTAAAAGGGCCACAACTTTTAGCCTTACATGAGTTGAATAAGTGATTTCTGTGTGGTTCCCGCTCGCCTTCTTAAACGTACCATAAAAATTTTATTTTAGCGAATCGGAAAACGACCAAATAGCTGATATTTCCGCCGTGCTTCTGCCGGCCACATTTACCGTCGGTATAAAAGGTGACTGTATGCAATTTATACGCCCAAATAAGGCACTGCTGGCCAAAGAAAATTATCGTATGTCAGAATGGGCCAATTTTAACATTTTTCTAAGATTTTTTTACTTTTTTGAAGAAGCAAAACATTAAACATAATTAACGAATTCATATATCTATTTTTAGATATATTATTTTTTGTTGAACGCTCTATACCAGGAAAACGGAGCGTTATGGAGAAAAATGTATAGGCAAGACCCCTATTTGCATGCACTAACATTTCACATAATTATGGACGAAAATTTGACACAACTTGTATACAGGGTGTCCTGAATATGAATGCCTTTATTTTGCTGTATGAAAAATTGTACCAAGCAAAACATATTTGTTTTTGATTTTTTTTTCTCTGACCAACGATAGCAGAATTATGACAGTAAACAGGTGCGGTGCTGAATATGTGACAACATCGCTTACATACCATGTTGAAACCGTACATAATAACTACAAATAGGTACACCTAAATAGGTACTTACTGTAAACGGTTTCCTTAGAGCTCTTTTCACAACACAAAATAACATTCAAGGGTTCAAAATAACTTATGTTGCTTGCGAGATATGTTTACCGTACAAACGTAGTCTTGTAGTCAAAGTTTTGCCTATATTTGTCATAAATTAACATGTCATGCAGCTGCTCATGCTTACTATAAATTGTTCTGTTTTTGTTTACGTACACTCACAATTGTCAAAGAAAAACTAGGGAACAGTAAATCGCGCTACAATAGTACTATGACTAATTTTACTTGTACCTACAAGTAAAATTGGTCATAGCGTTGTCGAACGTTACAGATTTAACAAATTTCTCAGAAACTTCATTAATAGTGATACAAAAAATAAATTACTAACAAAATACGTTACAGGTGATTTTACATAACCTTAATTGTACCTTAGTTTATAATTTTGTAAATAGTTTTGCATATTATTGTAGTTATTTTTGAAATGTATTTGTAGACAAACTATTCGTTTTAGACATTTTTTTCATAAAAGTTTTTTGTTGCTGGATACCCTGTATAATAATCTCAGCGTAAGACGACCAACATAATATTGAATAACTTGGTAACTAAAATAATTACACTTCAAAATAATAGAGGTGTGTTGTTATTACTAAGCCAAAACAAAAAACAGAACTAAAATGTATTATTACAGGTAAATATAAATAAATAAATAAAGTTACAGTGCGGATATGTAAAAATTACTATACATTTTTCTAAGATCCTTTTTATTGACAATATTTTTAGTCAATATAGGCAATGCAAGTATTACTTTGACACCTAGCGTAAGTATCATAAACCTTAATAAGTTGGAAAAAACAATTAATTATTTGTAGAATAATTTTATTAAATTTTGTATTGATGTTACAGCTTATCCTGATTAATTCCATTTGACGTAGATTTCTTTCTTATAGTACGCAAGTTTTAGTAAAAAAACTAGGAAATTAATTAGTAAAATCCAAAAAAATAATTAATTAAAATTTATATGAACATATTTTTAAGATGTTATAATAGGGTAATATTTTAGTAAGGTATTATTACCCGATATAAATATTATTCCGTATACACATGTGCTAAAAACATAAACAAAACATTTGTTACAAAAGTTAGTATGAGTCCTATTTCGCAATGGAAACCGATATTAAAGTTTCAAACTGTTGTACTACACAATCTGACATAATACATTTTATTTCTGATTTTTTCGTTTTTGGTAAAATGAAGAAAAAGTAAATTTTGATATTAAGGTAGGATGGCAACAATGAATTATTATAAATATTTCTAATTTTATGCACAAAAATGATTAATTGAAAATGTATTGCAATTTTTTCCATGTACATACATTCATATTTACATTTTCTGCTTCCCAGAATATCTGTTTTGTAATAAATGAGAAAAAACAATGTTTTGTTAGTTCTGATGTTCACCGATTAAATAAGGAGAGTAGTTAAACTTGTATTAGTTTGAGTTATAAACTGTAAATTTGAATATGGATAACTGAACTATCATTTATTTAAGCATGTTGCAGAGTAATGTGTAGATATGGTCAAAGCATATTTCTAGCTAACCCTAAATCTAAAAGAACAGACCCTGGTGACCCATAAGAAATCCTTTTCTCTCTATTACATAAAATTCTTGTTTGTTGGACTTTCATCATTTGGGTATTCATAAAATAGGCGTAGTAAAGTTTATAGGCACATTTAATGCGTGTGCTACAATTTAGGAACATGCAAAAACATTGGTATTTTTTGATAAACTGCATGTAAAAAAGCTGTAAACGGAAAAAATACGCTTGAGGCGATCAACTACAAACTTTTTATGCCTCCCAGGTCTTAAAAGGATTTTATTAGCTTTTGCAGAGTTCACGAAAATTATGTGTTAGGATTTTACTTCTTTACGAAGAAGACTTAAGGAAAATTAATAATATTTTCCTTGGTTGGTAATTCAAAAGTATTTTTCGGCCTTAAAAGGTATTATGAATATGTATTGAAGACTATGGTTAACTATAATTTCAATAGTTTTTGTGACAGTTGTCTGAACACAAACACGAATAATTTACGCAGCAAAAAGCCTAAATTATTTCAAATGTCATCAGGTTAAAATTTAACCAACATTCATAATCATATTTGCAATCCGTCCCTCAAACACAATTACGCTCTCAGCCATGCGTCGGTTCACAGAAGGATGATTCGTGAGTGTAACATTCGAAGAAGAGCCTTTTAAAATTCCGTTTCAGTGTATCCTTTATCTGTGTTTACCTCAGGAAACTCGTTTCACGGCGGCGTGACAAGGCAGAGGACCTTCGTTACATGTCGCGGACGAGAGAGCCTCATCATAAGAAGGGACAGAAGTGGATAAACAAGGACACGGAGCGAGATCAGAGTTGGCTGTGATTTAAAGTTTTATGTTTTCGACAGGTGATTTTAAAAGAAGGTATCTAACAGTATAGAAGTAAATATGTTCAACGCAAAATATATATGGAGACGAGATATAAACATCTGCATCTAAGGATGTGTGTTATCTGCGAATATGATGAGATCAAATTTGAAAAATCTGGATTAATTCTGTCAAATTGTTTCTTCTTCCAGTTCGATAAAGAGTCCAATATATTTATTGTGAGTAGAGTAAGAGTAGATACATATCGAAGTGGAAAAAGTTTGATTTGTGTCAGCAGCAAGGAAATTTGAAATAAAATACAAGCTGAACTAAATTGAATTGTCAAGTTAGCATTTAATTAAGTAAGTATTTTTCCTCTTCACAAAAGAAGTTTAAACTGTAGAGTACCAGTTACACTTATATAAATTACTTAGAAATAATTATAATAAATGTATAAGGAATGCAAAAAAGTCTTATGATAATTTTTTTTATTGTTCTAATAATAGAAATAGAGCCAGTTGGTGTATTATTAATTCTGCATGACGTCATAGTTATCATGTTAGTGAACATTCAAGTCTGTCTCCAGATGATATGAACAGATACTTTGCTAATGCAGCAGAAAATATAATAACGTCACTTCCTAATATACCTTATCGAGAATGCGATATTACTAAATACTGCCATAAGCCTCAATTTTTGTTTAAACTAGTATCAATAGATGATGTTAGAAATGCCATTTTAAATCTAAAAAATTCATACGCTTTTGACGTCTACGAAACCAATGCCCGAATACTGAAACAAATTTGTGATCTAATTGTCAGCCCTCTCTCTGTTCTTGCTAATAAATTAATGTTTTTCTGAGGGAGTCTTTTCTGGCTGTTTTAAGGCGTGCAGAGTGGTCCCACTTTTAAAAAAAGGTCGTCCAATTTCAATTATTCCCTTGTTCGGAAAAATTTTAGAACAAATTTTAAAAAAAAAAAACAGATTAACGGATTATTTTAAAACTAATAACTTCTACCAAAATCAACTTGAATTTGTCAACTACTAAAGCTGTATGAAGAATGATGTAAAATATTGTCGAGAGCTTTGAAGAGGGCAAACATTTTTATGTAACTAGGCTTTCGATTGTGATTTACATGATATTCTTCTGCAGTTATCTATATATGGCATTCGGGGTATACCGTTGAAGTTAAGTGAAACTTGCCTAAGTAACCGTTTATTTTAACAACGATTATTCAAGTTCTTAAAACCTATTCGTAGTACACAATTTGCCGATGATACTACTGTCTTTACATCAACGTATAATTTGATTGACCTCTTTCACTTTTCTAATGAAATGATTGAGAAGGCCAATGTGTGGTTTTCAGCAAACAATCTAAAATTAAATGAAAACCTAACACAAAGTTTAATTTTTTCTTCGCATACGGACATGACTAGAGGTAAATGCGGTAATACTTTGAAAAAACAGCACATTTCATAAAATATTTAATTTTCAAAAAATTCATATATTTGAACACTCTCCACAGCTTTTTAAAAAACTAGAAATTTTGCCATTACCATGCTTTATATATATGCTACTCTGCTTGAAGATTATTATTACTAGTTTCAAAAATAAAATAAAGTCGCTTTTGCTAAAATCTAGTGTTTATTCAGTTGAAGAATTTGTAAACTCTTTGGATATACATGCTTGCATCTGATGATTGGTCTTAGTACACCTTATTAGTCTTTTTTTATTGTATTGTACTTATATGTATATTCTTTTTCAATAATAATAATAATAATAATAATAATAATAATAATAATAATAATAATAATAATAATAATAATAATAATAATAATAATAATAATAATAATAATAATAATAATAATAATAATAATAATAATAATAATAATAATAATAATAATAATAATAATAATAATAATAATAATAATAATAATAATATAATAATAATAATAATAATAATAATAATAATAATAATAATAATAATAATAATAATAATAATAATAATAATAATAATAATAATAATAATAATAATAATAATAATAATAATAATAATAATAATAATAATAATAATAATAATAATAATAATAATAATAATAATAATAATAATAATAATAATAATAATAATAATAATAATAATAATAATAATAATAATAATAATAATAATAATAATAATAATAATAATAATAATAATAATAATAATAATAATAATAATAATAATAATAATAATAATAATAATAATAATAATAATAATAATAATAATAATAATAATAATAATAATAATAATAATAATAATAATAATAATAATAATAATAATAATAATAATAATAATAATAATAATAATAATAATAATAATAATAATAATAATAATAATAATAATAATAATAATAATAATAATAATAATAATAATAATAATAATAATAATAATAATAATAATAATAATAATAATAATAATAATAATAATAATAATAATAATAATAATAATAATAATAATAATAATAATAATAATAATAATAATAATAATAATAATAATAATAATAATAATAATAATAATAATAATAATAATAATAATAATAATAATAATAATAATAATAATAATAATAATAATAATAATAATAATAATAATAATAATAATAATAATAATAATAATAATAATAATAATAATAATAATAATAATAATAATAATAATAATAATAATAATAATAATAATAATAATAATAATAATAATAATAATAATAATAATAATAATAATAATAATAATAATAATAATAATAATAATAATAATAATAATAATAATAATAATAATAATAATAATAATAATAATAATAATATCTCTACCCCTCATTCTAATCACAGGGATTAGCCCAGAAGTCGGAGACTTGTGCGGGAGAGGGGCATATTATTATTAAGCAGGCCGCATTTGCGCCCAGGAACGACTTACGTTGGTAGGCCCTAACCACTATTCAGTGCAGGAATGAGGAAAACCTGGAAAACCTCATTAATTAGGGGAGTGGTCAAATATCAACCGGCATCAATCTCTCACATTGACCCAAGCTAACATTATTCCACCCTACCATACCCACAGAGAGGGTGCCAATCCTCTCCACGAATATAGCTTATATACGGTCTACCGGCAGCTGGGCTCGAACCAACTCCGTCTAGTCACCTCGATTCAAGTACTAACGCCTTAAACCGCGCGACCACTGACCGATCAAAAGATGATAAAGAAACAAAATACAAGATTCGAATTGGTTAGAAAACGTTGGTGTGAAATTTTCAGCTACTTATATCCTTAGAGCATTGATAACGTACAAGATAATTTTATGGCAATCGAAAGCACGTTGCTTGATAACAGTTGATAAAATACGCCAGCATGACATTTTCAGTAAAAATTTGCCCTTTTTTGTCATCACACCATTTTCTAAAACGGTTATTAATTTACTGCATTGTACAGTTTACTTGATTTTGTCGGTAATAAATTTAGCACAGCTACAGTAGCCCCATCAAGAATTCCTTGAGGTTCTTTCATTTCTTCCTACTGTATTTTGTACATATATTTTTGGAAATTATTCGAGGGGAACTTTTTTCGCAATTTTTAACTTCGAAAATATTTAATTTGGAAACAAACGGTCGTGGATAGTATATATGTCGTAGTCATTGGATGTAATTCGTCATTTCATGGAAAGTCTAGTTATTGGCTGTATTGCCGGCAAAGACTGTAATGAAATGAATATTCCTTTGATTGACTGAAATTTTATGTCATTTCATGGATTGCCTGTTTAATTTTCGTCAAACAAAGTAAATGGTTAATCGATTACACGTTGCAGCGCTTGACGGATTTTTGTTTAGTCATCTGCTGAATATTCTTGAAATGTTATAGTTCCTGTAGAAAAATGCAAAATAGAAAGTAAATAAAATATTTTGATTATGAAAAAAAAATGAATAATAGATCAAAATCTCTTTTAGATGAAAATAAAAACATATTCTAGACTTACGTAAATAAAAATGGCTATCTACAGTCAGACTCGAATAGTTGTAGGTACATACATATAAACATATTATTATATACAAGGTGGACACGCAATAATCCCCCCTATTTTTCTCCGTCATTAGTCGAAATACGAAAAAATGTGTAAAAATAAAAGTGGATTGAACTTTTTAATATTTTTTAAAACAGAAAAAAATAAATATCGCATTTCCCAGATGTATATAGGTTTAACTTTTATTTTATTTAAGGAAACACCTTGTACACCATCAATTTCACTTTTCAAAATATATTATACATGATACTTATCTTTTAATGTTTTCGAGATATTACATGTTTATTGTTAATATGCAACATCATATTATTATGCTCCTGATATATGGTATCATTTTTAAATGAAAGATATAAAGTTAAGCATTATGTAAAATTTAGTTAACAATAAACATGTAATATAACGAAAACATTAAAAGATAACTATCATGTATAATATATTTCTGAAAATTTAAATTGGCGGTCTTTTCAATGGCGTAAAAATATAGTGTTCCATTTAAAAACAAATTCAAACAATAACGGGGAACAAGGGGAGGGAGGGCAATTTTCACGTGATCACTATGTACATATTAAGGTCACTATGTACAAATAGTTATTCATTTACAATAAAAAAAGTAGAATTATTAGTTATTACGGCCCGAAATTCTACACAACACAATTCAGCAAATGACTGAACAAACGTCCGTCAACCGCTGTAACGTGTAATCGTTTAATCTTTTACTCTGTTTGAGGTCAATGAAACAGGCAATCCGTGAAATGACAACAAATCTCAGCCAATCAAAGGAATATTCATTTGATTACAACCATTGACTAGGCTTTCCGTGAAATGACGAATTACGCCCAATGACTACGACATATACACCTCAGGAGAGAAGCTTTAAACTCGGTGCATTTTTGTAGCCTTCGGGCTTCGTCCTCTGGTTACAAATATTTCTCTTCTTTAATGTACCTATAATGTAGGTACTTTTCGTGCAATGTAAATTTTTATCCTCATCATATTTAATAAAAAAGAATACAAATATTGAACTGTATGTGGAGATTATTTTTGGTATTTTATAACTAAAAATGGGAGCAGCGTAATAAATAAAAAATTATATAAATATCATAATCCATCATGAAAATTAAATTTAGTCTTTATAGATTAGACCAATCTTCGCGTAGTATTTTTTATACACGCTGTAAATAACCTTGTGTAGAATCGTGTAGAGAAACTTTTGCAAAAGTTTTTAATCAAATTCTTATAGTACCAGGAACCGTTGTCCTTATTATTATATCCATTTTATATAATCTGTAAAGCGTGAACCTGATTTCCGTCATCGGTTTCTTTACATCTTGAAGCGTGTTTTAATTACCATCAAATTTAATCAAACTTAGAAAATGATAGGGAAATTGCGTGTTGAGTAAAATATTATGCTTGAGCACCGTTTGCCATCAACATGCTATATTTCAAGTTTCCAAAAAGAGCTGCCCAACCGAAATTTTGCTTAAATGTAAATTTGCCCCGGTAATCCAAGTTTTTGTATCACAAAATCTTATAGAGGATGTATAATTTGTGTATAGCTGTAGGTACTGTTCGAGGTGAAGTTGCACTAAATATTTAAGTAATAAACCGGTTGGTTTTTTTTATATTTATTATATGAAAGAGTTCTAGGTACATAATATAAAACTCATTCAAGGTAAATTACTCTTAAAAATAATTTCCTGTAGATGTTCTTGCAGTTTTAATTAATAATGAAGCGTGTTTAATACTTCATTTGGCCTTGTTTTTTGTTTACCAAGTAGCTTGCCGGTCAATCGATAATTTCCCACAGTGGAAGTTTTAACCATTTCACGACAAAAAGTTATTCCCATTACGGTTATAATTATTGTTGTTTTCCACCTCAACTTTGGAAGCTGCACAGCCCTCCTCGTACAAACACACAATTAGATATGTTGGCGTTTATTATCCCTAAAACCTATCCTAGTATACAATTACTTAATTAGTAACAATGAAGCTCGGCTTTGAGATGTTTGCTTTTGTACCGAACTACGGTCGTTTCGCATAATGCCGACGCTGTGGAACTTCCGTAAAGACCCAATTTCATTCCATTTGTTTTGGAATAATGCGACATTAATGCAAAAACGACTTTACATGGCTTGCTTGTTTGGGGTTCGTACATCAAACTGCTTTTTGTACCTGGTAATGACGCCGTGTAACGTTTTTAGTTCACGTGGCTAGACCTTTACGGTTTATTAAATATAATAAAACATCAGTCATGCAGCGGCTGTTCATTTACATCACAGAATATTACCTCCATTGCTACCATTTGGGTGTTATTAAAGGTTTTATACATGGTGTAACTGAAATGCTTGGACGCATTTTAAAAGCAGTTGCCATGTCAACATTTAACGAAAAAGACATTTGTTTAGACACCGATTTTGTCCAAATTTTAGGACTATTTTTAAGAAAAATGTTTGAAAAGTAATACTAGAATTATTTCAGTCGTTATCGCTATCGTTACCGATTAGAGATATACTTCCTACGTCTATGTTAATAAGAAGCTTAGTAATTTTAAAAATATAAAACTAGGTGTACCCCAAGGTTCTGTCTTGGGACCACTTTAGATTATAATATACGTAAACGATTCATTTTATTAGCAATTTTGTTACAAATTAATCAAGTTTGCAGATGATCCAAAGTTAATAAACTCAAATAAAAACTTGAATAACCAAAAAGATATTATTAATGACGTTGAACGTAAGGTATGCTGCAAATAAACTAGTCTTAAACAGAGATAAAACTCATAATTTAATTATATCAACAAAAAACAAAGTAATTATTATTATTATTTATATTGATAATACATTGACGTAGTCAAAACATATGGAACAGTTACGACAAAAATTGTCTATACCAGAGGCCCAAAATAACAAGTAATTCATTCACAGCAGTTAGATCTGTACTGAAGGTCAGGGTTGCAGGGGACAAGATTCCATTGGCGTGCTACTTGAGAAGGATTCAAAGAACACAAAATTACTATAAATAAGTTGAGTGAGTTTAGCACTTTAATTGTTTACCTATATTCACTCATAGAATGCCGTACTTTTAGACGGCAATAGCCGGCCACCACCCACAGATCGCACACTTTAACGTATAATACACAGCACTATTTACATACACATTATACATTATAGGTACAACAATCACATGTTAACACTTATAGTCGATTATTAGACCTGCTCGTAAAACAGCGTTGCCGTTATAATGCCCACATAATGTTGAAAATGCTTCGTTTTAGATGCTTCTGACTGTTGGAAACTGATTCTGGTGTACTACGAACAAATTTATAATAGGCTGCATTATACATGCAACCATGACAACACCAGATTCCATATTTGCCACACTTTTTCATCGTATGGCCTTAATTTGACCATGTTCCGTTAGTGTTTATATAATCTATAAGCATACTCTATTTCGTTTTATAAAACGAGAATTCATGTCATGCATAATTGTAAAAGTAACCTTATAGATATTCCAGGCACAGTTTCATTTTTTGAGATAGCAACCTGATTTTTGTCATTGTCGAAAGCTCATTTTTAAAATATTCATGAATTGTTGGCATATTTTGTATTATAAACTTCCATCTTCTTCATTCCGTGAGTTTCCAGTTTTATCCTTGCGTGCATATTTTGGTTTCGACTTCTAATTCCTATATATATATATTTTTTTATCATCCAATATGTCTCACTTGTTAGAGAACACGCTGTAGAGCTTAAATTATTATCCCGCCTTAAGGTCGCCATACAAAAACTTCGAAAAATAAAACATAGAGAACAAAATTAATATCAAAAATAAAATTCTTGATGTTTTGTTTATTCATTATTACTGTTTAAATTTTCCTCAAATTAATAACTTTTAAAAAGCGTTTGTAAGATACACATTATTTTGTTATTCTAACCCTATATTTTAAACTACTATTTTCACATACTTATAAATAACAGTGAACAATCTTATATGTAGTAGTTCATGTTATAACAGTATTTACATCTACGGTGAGATTTAAAAAATACGTATGTTCAAACAATTCTGTACTTACATTATTTGTATTTATAGAAAATGGCATCCTTGAGAACATAAATACAAAATCACTAATAAATTAATTACACCCAACAGCTGTATCAGTCAAGGTAACTATACCAATAGAAATTGAGCATTTTAATATGGCACATGCGTATTTGTTGCAGCAGAAATTGTGTAAGCGGTGTATGCTGTGCGATATATGCGGTTTTTAAATTTTATTAGATAAATATAGGGTTACCTATGACTAAGTACAAAAATTCTAACCACGTGCTCAAGGAGGTCTAAACGACAATAAAAATATTATTTTGGAATTCTAGCTCAATGTATAAAAATGGGACAAAGCCCTCTTTTCTTACTGAAAGTCGGCGCTTATGACAATCAATCATCGTTCTAGATGGCTAGATCTGTCAACTACCGTGCAGTCGCTTTTTGCTGCGTTGTCAAGTGTAGAAATGACGAAAATAAACATTTTTATTAATAAAAATAATAATGCCAAAGTACCTGATAGATAACAATTAATACGGTTAGTTAGATTTTGTATTCGTTCTTCGTTCTTTCGTTGCACACTGTCAAAACTACATATTCACTCCTTGCAGATTTGTCATAATTATTTACTAACATATCCGAAATAAAATACTTTATTTAATTACTATAATAACTGTTCTAAAATAACATAACTTAGAATACTACATTGCCAGTTGCATAATTTCCAAACCTCAAAGAACATGCGATGCTTAGTTATATATAAGGGTGTAATAAATATTTTTACATACACTGTAAACATCTTGGGATGTTACAGTTTAAAATATTACTAATTATTTTATGCAAACATCGTCGATTACTGTTAATATTGTTGCTATTATTAGTATTAACAGAATTTAATTCCCCAACACAAGAAGTTGAAAAATTTATCGCCGTGAAGTGCACCTTGCATTAGTGGCCTACAGTTGACTACTGCAGATATCAAAAAATATGACATACGGTTACGTACTCTAGTTTGAAATAATTGTTCAGTACTTGATTTTCGCAAATTTAATTTTTCGCGTATTTTTTGTGTATTTACAAACATGTCGTATTCAAATGCCTAGATGACGGATGTGCTGATTTATGGGAGTGTGACAAGTGCATATTATCGTGTGGCAGCGTAATACCAAAGACGTTTTTCGAGTACACAAAATATTATGGTGAATACTTTTGTACCAAATTGAACAACTGTTATAATGCCTTGGCGGTAAACGTGTGGCAGTAGTTTTATGTATTTGCGTACATTTGCGTGTATTTTTTCGTTATCTTTTGTAGTCTTTCCCAACGTAAGTAATCGACCTGGTCATGACTGCCGGACCAAGTAGGTACCTCGCTTTAAAAATAAGAACGGTCGAGGAAAGGAAACGTCCACAGCAAGTACAAAAATCTTTGCAATGGCAGGTTTTAATTTAAACAAGTAAGAAAACAGAAAATGATATATTCTTAAAATATCTCCAAATAGCAATCCTGGAAATAAATATTAGTAAGGTAGGTGATGCCTGCCTGGCTACCATATCGTGTTTCTCATTAAATCATTAAACAGTAATCTACATTTTGTAAATAATTGTTTTTCTTTCAAAGCGGCGTAAACTGATATACGCGGTGACTGTCACTACGTTTGAGACCTTTGACTTTGGCAGAATATACCTAACCTCGCGGCTGACAGAAAGTCAGTGACGGCGATAAATAAGGATTTAATATAGTTTAAAAAAAAATTCTCGCTTTATAAATAAGTTTGGAAATTTTTTGATAGATGATTCCGTTAATTTCTATTTTTTCCTATCGCTTCTTAAAATATGTTTACTAAGTCATAGTTAACCCTGAATACGGGCTGCATGTATTTATCTTTGTGTTGACTGCTTGAAATAGTGAGTGGGTTTATAATATGAAACACTTTCTATTATTTTGGGCGTCAACTATAGTTGTCTTTATTTATTACGACAGCTTAAAAGTCTATTACATGTAAATACCCTGTTATCGGTATATTACTCACTAATTCATTCGCATTTTAATTATGGGGTAATTTTATGGGAAAATTGCAGACCCTTGTAAAATGTTTAGGATGCGAAAACAAGCGATAAGAGTTTTAGGAAATGTTGCTAATGGAGAGTATTTTAAACCGTTGAAACTATTTTTCTGTTAGAAATTCACAAAATAAAAAATAATTTCCAATCTTCAGCAGAGTGTCATCGGTATAGCATTCGTATGTCTAATTTCTTAATAGTGCCATTTATACACAGATAAAATACAAAAAATAAACTTGATCTAAACACCTATATTTACCATTGTCTTGGAAGCAATTATATGAAGTCGAAACCACTTTTACGGTTAGTAAAACAGTCTGATAAAATAGTGTAAGAAGAAATCATTTATTGCATAACGTTGTAGTTGTTTAAGAAAATATTTCAAGGGCATAAAGCTTTAGAAACATTCAGATAGGTAATATCAATGGGTTCTTTTTTGTCAACTGTTAGGGTCCTGTCATTTAAGCAAACAGCAGATTAGTTGTGGACCGACTAGGAAGAAACCCATGTTGTTGCTCCTGTATAATTTTGTTTTCGAAAAGAAAATAAATCATATTATCAGATATTATTCTTTCCATTACTTTTAGCTGGATCTGCGCTACTGATGAGTTGACAAACTTAATACTGTCATGCTTTGTAGCCTACTGTACAGCATACCAATTTGTTTATAAATGCAGATTCCAGTTATATTGTAATAAGTCCGTCCACTTTCTATTTCCCGCTTAGTTTCCAGCCGACACTCTTCTCCCTTACTACCTCAATATCGATGGCAGACTTGCCGGCGGTTAGTTACGTCCATCAGTTTGAGTTTTTCTTTAGTTTTTTTGGGTTTTTGCCACACTTCTGAAAAAATAATAGAGATTAATTAAATAAGCCCTTGCGCCAAACGGAACAGTCAAGGGTTATTTTTGAAACTATGTTTGCCTAACCAAAAAATCTCACACTGAAAAAACAGATAAGTAAAAAAATAACAAAATCACATCACTATCGCGCACTTCCGTGTTATTGACGTTTCGAAAACCTCTCTGTTTTCGTTCTCAAAATCGTATTAAAAATGTTAAACGTATGTCAAGTTTGACAGTTTAAAATTTATTTATCTGCTTCCATAGAGATGTTAAATGATTTTATTTTATTGTTACTTACTTCTTCTTGATACAACTGTAGCCAACAAGGATCGATGTTCACTGAACAGTTTGACACACACTTATCTCCGTTCAACAAAATAATCGCGGTCTCTTTTAATTTTCTTTTTGTTGTGTTATCTTCCTTCTCTAAAATTTTTGCCGAACCCCATTGAATTAAATGACCGTTTTCCCAAGCGTGTTCGCAAATTTTGGATTTTTCAAATTCCCGTCTTTTTATGTAATTTTTATGTTCCTCAACTCTAACATTCATAGGCCGAGACGTTTCTCCAACATAGTGTTTATTGCATTCACAAGGTATGCTGTAGATGCAATTTTTTGAATTTTGTATATCAAAAAATTGCATCTACAGCATACCTTGTGAATGCAATAAACACTATGTTGGAGAAACGTCTCGGCCTATGAATGTTAGAGTTGAGGAACATAAAAATTACATAAAAAGACGGAATTTGAAAAATCTAAAATTTGCGAACACGCTTGAGAAAACGGTCATTTAATTCAATGGGTTCGGCAAAAATTTTAGAGAAGGAAGATAACACAACAAAAATTAAAAGAGACCGCGATTATTTTGTTGAACGGAGATAAGTGTGTGTCAAACTGTTCAGTGAACATCGATCCTTGTTGGCTACAGTTGTATCAAGAAGAAGTAAGTAACAATAAAATAAAAATCATTTAACATCTCTATGGAAGCAGATAAATAAATTTTAAACTGTCAAACTTGACATACGTTTAACATTTTTAATACGATTTTGAGAACGAAAACAGAGAGGTTTTCGAAACGTCAATAACACGGAAGTGCGCGATAGTGATGTGATTTTTGTTATTTTTTACTTATCTGTTTTTTCAGTGTGAGATTTTTTGGTTAGGCAAACATAGTTTCAAAAATAACCCTTGACTGTTCCGTTTGGCGCAAGGGCTTATTTAATTAATCTCTATTATTTTTTCAGAAGTGTGGCAAAAACCCAAAAAAACTAAAGAAAAACTAAAACTATGCCACAAATAAATAGCTTTAGACAATAACATCAGTTTGAGTGTCCCGTAATGGGTGTCGAGAATTTGATGTAGTGGAACTATCCTCTCACTAGAAATAAACAGTAGTGAAACGTTTGGAATGTGACTGTCATTATATCACATGTATGTCGGCTTTGTTTCTTTTACACAAAAGCAATGGAAAGACCTGTACTTTCCGAGCCTGTACATGCAGGGTGTTTATTAATTGAATGCCGATACTTAAGGGTATGAATCCTTAGGTCATTCTAAGAAGAAAACTTAATGTCAATATATGTCCTAAACCTCTTAATTTTTGAGCTACAGGGTGTTACAGTTTTAAGAAAAAAATTACTTCTTTATTATAATTTTCTTATCATTCCAGATATTTTTATGACATTTTGTACACACCTATTTATCATTAAGGAGCATTGTTTGATGTAAAAAATGTTTTAAAATCTTTGCCAATGACGTCCGTATGAGGTTTGAACTAAACATATTTGAAGAAAAAAATGGTACGCCACTACCTTTTCTAAAAACTAAAATTATTTTTAAAATCTCCATTTATTTTACAGCAAATTCGGTCCCTACCAAACCAAAAAAAGTTTTTTCCCCAAGTTCATTAAGACTGCATTTGATATTTTGTTACCATTTTATAGACACCCACCATGCGTGGAAACACTTTTTGTGGAGCAAAAATTAATTTTCTACTTTCACAAATGACGTTCACGTAGGCATGATATTGAATATTTGAATAGAGAAAAACGGTAAGCTCATTAAATGCCCCCTTAAAGCAAATGAAATAAAAATTAGTAGGCTGGGTAAAGTAATTTTTGACGCTTCTTTTCGCAATAAAGTTGACATTGATTTTTCATTATTAAAAAATTATTATTAAAGTAGGAGGTAAAATTTCATAAAAAATGGTAAATTTTACAATCGGTGAATTAGATGACATGCATTTTACTTATGGGGTTGCCGACGGAAATGCATACAAAGCCAGGAGGATATACCAAGAGCGGTATCCAAATCGCGTACTACTCGATCCGAAAACATTTTCTGGGATTCATAGAAGTCTTCACAAAACCGGAAATTTAAAAGTAGACCACAGTGCTAAAGGAGTCCCTGGAACAGTAAGAACACCGGAACTTGAAGAAGGAATTTTACACGAAATTGAGGAGAACCCCGAAACTAGCACGAGGAAAATCGCGGCAACATTTAAAGTTTCACACTTACTTGTTTGGAAAATTCTTATCGAAAATTTGTTATATCCATATCACATTCAAAGAGTCCAGGCATTACTCCCTAGATATTTCCCGTTGCGCATTAATTTCTGTGAGTGGCTTCTTCAAAAGCTACTGGAAAATCCGTTATTTGACAAGTACATTCTTTTTACCGATGAGGCTAGTTTCTCTAGAAACTCAATACGAAATTTCCATAATAACCATTTGTGGGCAGATGAAAACCCTTTTGCAATTATTAAATCAAATCATCAAGAACAGTTTTTATTAAATGTTTGGGCTGGTATTATTGACGATTATTTGATAGGCCCATTTTTTCTCTCAAGAATATTAGATGGACAATCGTATTTACACTTTCTTGAAGAAGATCTGCCGCCAATGCTTGAAAACCTTCCTCTTTTATTAAGAAACCAGATGTGGTTAATGCACGATGGTGCGCCTCCACATTTTAGCTTACGGGTGCGTGAATTTTAAAATCACAACTATCACGACCGGTGGATAGGCCGCGGAGGAACGCAGTCATGGCCTCCCAGATCTCCCGACCTTAATAGTTTAGACTACTTTTTCTGGGGTCATCTGAAAAGCGTATAATAGTATGCTGCCAAACCATAAGAGATACCCCAGAAATTTTTGAAAATGTACGTCAGTCTATACGAAGAAGAGTAGATGTTTGCATGCGTGTGGGTGGAGGACACTTTCAACAACTACTGTAAATACATAATTTGGGTTCTTTATTTTGTTTGTAGTTTCTTGTCTTGTCGTTTTGTTTTAGGTTTAAGATTTTGAATTTATCGTTTTACTAAATAAATCGCCATTTTTAAAACAAAATTTTAAAAAATCAGAGGCGTACCGTTTTTTTCTATCCAAACATTTAATATTATGCCTACGTGGGGGTCACTAGATAAAGTAGAAAATTAATTTGTGTCCTAAAAAAGTGGTTCCATGGATAATGGGTGTCTACAAAATGGCAACAAAATATCAAAAGCAGTTTCAATGAACTTGGGGAAACACTTTTTTGGTTTTAATTTTTTTACGTGAAAATGGTGCGTCGTACGAAAGTAAGTCTAGGGACCGAATTTGCTGTAAAATAAATGGAGATTTTAAAAATAATTTTATTTTTTAGAAAAAGCAGTGGCGTACCATTTTTTTCTTTCAAAAATGTTTAGTTCCAACCTCGTACGGACGTCATTGACAAAGATTTTAAAACATTTTTTACACCAAACAATGCTCCTTAATGATTAATAGGTGTGTATAAAATTTCATAAAAATATTTGGAGTGATAAGAAAATTATAATAAAAAAGTAAATTTTTTTCTTAAAACTGTAACACCCTGTAGCTCAAAAATTAAGAGGTTTAGGACATATGTTGAAATTAATTTTTCTTCTTAAAATGACCCACCCCCACATCCTTAAGTATCGGCATTCATATAATAGACACCCTGTATATTTTAAAAACTTCGACATCTCCAAAACGAGAGCTCTCAGAGAAGAAGTAGTAGTATAGTAGTAGTAGTATAGTAGTAGTATTTATTGACCATGTTAAATTACATAAAAATCTGTATGGTAAGTCAAAGAACAACTTTCTGTAGACACAGAAAACACACAAGAACCAAGCACAATAATTAACATCAAAAAGTAACATTTTGAATACAGTTCAATAAAACAAAGTAAACAAGAGACAATTTAAACATATTAAAAACCTAATAGGTGCAATAAGACCATTACCACAACATATGCATATCAGAACTATTTAAAAATTCATCAATAGAGTAAAAACATTGTGATAGTAAAAAGGATTTTAATTTGTTTTTGAAACTAAAAACATCCAACGATTTTAAATTAGTTGGCATCATATTGTACAAACTAAGATTTAAGGAATTTTTCTTTGATTTGGTAAGCCTGTATCGTGGAACTATAAGGTGATCGGAATATCTAGTTTCATAACTATGACAGTGGGAATGTGTAACATAAAGATGTTTCTGAGAATGAATCTCAAGCAGAGTGGCATATATGTAAAGACAGGGTAACGGCAGAATCTTCAGTTCTTTAAAAAGCGGGCGACAGTATTCAGTATAAGAAGAGTTAGTTATTAAACGTACAGCCTTCTTTTGTAGCTTGAATATCTTATGGGACGTTGTACTGTTTCCCCAAAGCATTACGGCATAATTTAAATGAGAAGGGAAAAGTGAATAATAACACATTCTCAAACAATCCCTACTCAAAAAGTGCTTCAATTTACGAATTAAAAAAAATGGCACTAGATAGTTTGCCTCCTAAATGATCAATATGGACATTCCACGTAAGAGAGTCATCGAGGAACACACCGAGTACTCTTGCAGACCCACCATCAGTCATACCGTTATGTGTAGAAAAAATTAAATTTTGTGTTTTAGTTTCATTTAACTTAACCTTGCACTAGTGGCGCTACATTCTTAACAAATATGGTGGCGCCGGGCCTCACAGACCCCTAAATTGAATAAAAATTATGCAGCATATTTTTTGGGGAGGGGGCATATAACTATACATTTTATTGAATACCTATTGTTAGGGATTTATTTTGCTTTTAAAACTATAGATGGCATGACGAGTGTGTCGACTGAAAGACGAACAGTAGATTACAGTCCTTTAAAGAGAACGCATCTCTATATCATTTTGTTAAGTTTATGTTATTATAGTTTGTATAATAAAACAAATACCAGCCTCAAATTTCAAGTGTTATTAATTCAAAACATAATTTGGTCCAGCGAGCCACATTATTGGCAAAATCAAAACAAGTTTGCAATTTGCAAAGAAAACAGTGCATCAAAGACAAAGAGCCGAAAGGATTGTGCCGGCCGGCTAGAAGCAACGAGTAGCAACACACGTGCACATAAGCAACTGGAGCGGAGCAGCTGCAGTGAAGATCGCCGGAACATCAAGGTTTCGCAGCGAATCAACAGGGCAACTATATCAGCACAACGAACAGTGAGTCCATTCCATTACTTACCTAAAAACATTTACAGTACTTGGCTGTAGCAATCTGAAGGGCTATTTTGTAATAGTAATACCTAATATCACGCAATTTCAATATCGTTTATTGCATATCACTCAAAATAGTAAATTCATTTTTACAAAAATGACTGAGGAGTTTCAAACATTAGTCAGAAAAAGGGCTTCCTTAAATCAAAATTAACTCATTTTACTAATTACATAAAATCTTTAAATGACAAAGCTAAAACAGGGAAAATCCTGACGATTTAGATCTTATTCAGTTAAATGAAAGGTTAAATAAAATCACAGAAACATTGTTGTCAGATTTCGATGAAATACAAACAATTCTAGAAAATGCGGCGGAAAGCATGGAGGAACAATTTTCCGAGCGCGATGTATTTGAAACTAATTACTATAACCAAATTTCACTAGCAAAACAATTGCTCAAAAAGTACGCAGATGATGACGAATCTGAAAAATCTGTTTCATCAAAAAGTTCTTCTAACAAAAACGTAAAACGTTATGAAGTAGATGGCATTAGATTGCCACAGGTAGATATCCCAAAATTTAATGGCGAACATATTCATTGGTTGGAGTTCCGTGACACATTTATTTCTTTAATTCATGAAAATGAAATCTTCAAGCCATTTAATAAATTCGATTATTTAAGGGCTTCGATGGTAGGCAAAGCCGCAGAATTTTTAATGTCCGAGGAATTCTCAGAAGCAAATTACGAGGGTGCTTGGCAGGCCGTGGTAGAGCGATTTGACAACAAGCGTCTTTTAATAGACAAACATATCAAAGCATTGTTCGATTTAGAGCCTCTTCAAAAGGAATCTTCAGAAAAATTCGGAGTGTAATACATACTGTCTGGCGGCACTTACGGGACTTAGAAAAATTAGAGCAATCGACAACAAACTGGGACGCGTTAATTATTCATTTAGTTATCACAAAAATAGACATAACAAGCTCGCGTAAATGGGAAAGTCGTAAAACAAAAACGTCTCCTACGTTAGACGAATTAAAAATCTTTTTAAAAGAGCGTGCCGAATATTTAGAATCTCTCGAAGCAAAGAAGCCAGAACAAGTGGATAAAAAGCCAAAACAAAATTCATTAAACATTAGAGGCTTTGTTTCCAGCACGCCCACGTGCGCATATTGTAAACAAGATCATCTTATTTATTCATGTAGCGAATTCACAAATCTTCCAGTTCTAGAACGAATAAAAAGGGCACAAAAGGCTAAGTTATGCCTAAATTGTTTGAAGTTTGGGCATAGTAGTAAAGTATGTCGTTTTGGCAATTGTAGGCAGTGCAATCTTAAACATAATACGCTGTTACACATTGAGCGCGAAAAACCAAAAGCCAACGAGTCGCAAGCAGGTGTCCCAGCTGTATCGGCGATGCCGGCGGACCCGGGCGGTTCAAAGGAAAGCGATACGATTTCACACAACGTCTCTTTATCATCCTATTCATCAATGAGGCAAGTTTTGCTGTCCACGGCATGCGTCGAAATATATGATAATAACGGAAAGTCTCATAAAGTTAGGGCTTTATTAGATTCAGGGTCTATGTCTAGCTTTATAACGGCGGATCTTTGCAATAAATTAAAATTAGAAACAACTAAGGTTGACTGCGCGATAGCAGGTTTAAATCAAGCGTATTCAAAGATAAACAATTAAAATCTCTAAATTGTGCATATACAGCAAATATTTGGTGTTTAGTTTTGCAAAACATTACCGGTAATCTTCCTAGTATTAAATTAGATACAAAACAATTCGGCATTCCGGGAAACATAAAATTAGCGGATCCTTTGTTTTGTGAGCCCAATCAAATAGATTTATTAATAGGAGCTGATTTATTCTGGAATTTGTTATGCGTTGGTCAAATTTGCACAGGTACTGACAAAGCGGTACTACAAAAAACAAAGTTAGGATGGATAGTGTCCGGCCCTGTAAATATCCAAATGCCCACGAAAATTCAGTGTAATTTTTCAGAAAATATTGACATACAACAACAGCTGTCTCGTTTCTGGGAAATCGAAGAAATTTCTGCGAATAAATCCTTCTCTGAGGAAGAAACTGCATGCGAGGTTTATTTTCAAAAGACAACAAAGCGAGATTCAAGCGGTAGATTTATCGTATCTATTCCTTTCAAGGATTCTATTAATAAATTAGGTGATTCGCGAGAGCAAGCGATCAAACGTTTCATGTCATTGGAAAAAGGTTGCAAGGAAATCACAAATTAAGAGAACAATACGTCCAGTTCATGACCGAATATGCAGAATTAGGTCACATGTCAAAGGTGACAGATCGTAGCGATTTGAGTGGCGATTCTATTTCATGTTTTTTACCGCATCAAGGTGTCTTGCGAGAGGACAGTCTCACGACAAAATTGCGCATCGTATTTGACGCGTCGGCTGTGACATCATCGGGATATTCATTAAACAGCTTACAAATGATCGGTCCTACAATTCAGCAAGACCTTCTGTCAATTTTGTTACGCTTTAGGAAACACGCTTATGTTATTTCGGGCGACATTGCTAAAATGTACCGCCAGGTTCTGATCGAAAATCTCAACGACCTCTGCAGCGAATATTTTGGCGGGAAAACCCAGATTCCGATCTAGCAACATACGAGCTAAACACGGTTACCTATGGCATGGCCGCGGCCGCGTTTTTGGCAATACGGTGTCTTAATCAATTGGCTCTTGATATCGAAGAAAGCAAACCGAATATAGCAAAAATCATCAAGCGTGACTTTTACGTGGACGATTTGCTCTCTGGAGCAGACACAGTTCATGAAGCCTCACAAATATGCAAAGAAGTATCTGATGTATTGTTAACCGGCGGTTTCGAACTGCGTAAATTTTATTCAAATAATCCAGACGTGCTAAAACATATACAGAGTGATAACTCCGCATTGAAAAGTATACAACTCGGATCAAACGAAAACGCAAAAACATTAGGCCTTATTTGGCATTGTCAAACGGACAATTTAACGTACACTATAAGCGATTGCGCGGATAATCAAACGGTCACAAAACGCACAATTTTGTCTAACATCTCCCAAGTATTTGACCCGTTAGGCATACTGAGTCCGTGTATTATAACAGCAAAAATTATTTTGCAAAAGCTGTGGCTATTGAAAGCAACGTGGGACGAGTCATTGCCCGCGGATTTACATACAAGTTGGTCTAAGTTTCGGAGTCAACTTCCTCAGCTATGCGATTTAAGAATTAAACGTCATGTTATATGTAAACACGCAACAAATATCGAGCTTCATTGTTTTTCTGATGCCTCCGAAAGTGCATATGGAGGTGCTATTTATGTTCGATCAACAAATCAACAAGGCGACGTTTCGGTGCATCTTTTGTGTGCAAAAACAAGGGTCGCTCCATTGAAAACAATGACCTTACCTCGTTTGGAGTTGTGCGGGGCTCTCATTGTTGCAAGGTTATCTAAAAAGTTTTGTCAGCATGGGAAATAAAGTTTCACAAAATTATATACTGGACAGACTCCACCATTGTTTTAGGATGGTTAAAAATGACGCCAAACTCGTTAAAACCCTTTATAAGCAGTAGAGCGGTTGAAATACAAGAAATCACTAATCAATATGAATGGCGTCATGTAACAAGCAAAGATAATCCAGCAGATTTGCTAACTAGGGGTGTTAATCCTGGCCAATTGAAAGCATTACGCATGTGGTGGCACGGGCCTAATTGGCTAGCAAGAAGTGAAGCAAACTGGCCGAATTCAAAGTTAAAGGTCGTAGATTTGCCAGACATAAGAGTGAGTAAGGGCGTGTGCCTCTCGTCGCGAGAAATAAGCGAATTCCCGTTCCAAAAGTTCTCAAATATTCACAGGCTCAAAAGAGTCGTCGCTTATTTAATCAGATTTAGAAACAACTGTAAACAACAAAAACTTGCGCAAATATGGCCCACTTTCAGTGCAAGAAATTGATTACGCATTTAAATGTCTAATAAAAATCTCACAGCAACAATCATTTCCCATAGAATATAATAATCTGATAAATCAAGAAGAGATTAGTAATAACAGCAGGCTATTAAGCTTGAGTCCGTTCGTGGATTCCGAAGGTGTCATGCGTGTAGGGGGGCGAATTCAAAAGTCAAAATTTACATTTCAAAAGAAGCATCCTATACTAATGTGCTCCAAACATCACTTAACTAAAATTCTTTTACAAGTGAACATCTTAGGTTACTCCACGCGGGACCTCAATTGATTTTAGCGTCTTTAAGAGAAAAATTTTGGCCAATTTTGGGTCGTAACCTAGCCAAGAAGACAGTACGTCAATGTGTGACCTGCTTTCGCTTTAACTCTCAAACTGTACAACCAAAGATGGGACCACTCCCACAAGAACGTTTAGTACCGGGTCCTCCATTTGACAAAAGCGGTGTTGATTACGCCGGGCCATTCTTGATTAAAGATAGAAAGGGACGCGGAGCTAAGCAGAGCAAGTGTTATGTCTGCCTATTCGTATGCTTTGCTACCAAAGCCGTACACTTGGAACTTGTAACTGAGCTAAGTAAAGACGCTTTTATTCTGGCTTTGAAGCGGTTTGTGTCACGGAGAGGCCGACCAACGCAAATTTTTTCGGACAACGGTACGAATTTCGTGTCTGCTGCGTCAGAATTAAAAATTTTAGGCAAGTTTTTAGTTAAACATGAAAACGCTATAACCGAATTTGCATCACTAGAAAATATAGATTGGAAATTTATTCCTCCTCATTCCCCGCATTTCGGTGGCCTGTGGGAAGCAGGTATCAAATCTAGCAAACAACATCTGAAACGAGTATTGGGCAAAATATGTCTGACGTTCGAAGAGTTTTATACTCTGCTCATTCAGGTTGAAGCAGTCTTGAACTCAAGACCTCTGTTTCCAATGTCGACCGATCCAAATGACTTGCATCCCATCACTCCGGCTCACTTTCTCATAAGCAGACCATGTACCATGTTGCCTGAACCTGACTTCAGTGAAGTTCCCATCAACAGATTAAGTCGATTCCAATTAATAAGCAAACTGCGAAGAGATTTCCGGGTCCGTTGGCAAAAGGAATATGTCAGCGAATTGCAGCAGCGTACCCGTTGGAAAAAAAGCTATGGCAGTCTACGCTGTGGTTCGTTAGTGCTCATCAAAGACGATAACTCGCCTCCGCAAAGGTGGAAACTTGGGCGTATTGTGGCGTTGCATCCCGGATCAGACGGTATAGCCAGGGTTGCGAGTATTCACACATCCAGTGGGGATCTCAAAAGAAGCTTCTCAAAAATCTGCCTCTACCTGTTAGTGAGTGACTAAAAGTGCTAAAAGTTTGTGGCATTTACTGTTGAAAGTATGCACTTTCAAGGGGCGGGTGTATGTTAGGATTTATTTTGCTTTTAAAAACTATAGATGGCATGACGAGTGTGTCGACTGAAAGACGAACAGTAGATTACAGTCCTTTAAAGAGAACGCATCTCTATATCATTTTGTTAAGTTTATGTTATTATGGTTTGTATAATAAAACAAATACCAGCCTCAAATTTCAAGTGTTATTAATTCAAAACACCTATTCATATCGTTTGAAAAACACTGCCACTTTTTAAAAAACATCAAACATTTAAAATCTATGGTGAATTTTGTAGGTACAGGATTTTGCGGGGGATTTTGAGACAGAATAATAATACTTCACAAAAAATATATTTTATCAAAGAAAAACTGTTAAAACGCAAATATTTCATAAAGTAATAACACAATATATCTTATTCGACGTGGTTTTGAAGTTGTTCCACTCATTTAGAACAGATAATTTTGGCATGGGGCATACACAAGAACTTGTGACATTGAATACAGTAGTATTTGGTCTTGCTCTCTTTGCGGCATTCCGCACATCTTTTTCTGGTCCCAGGAGGAATAACTTGTGGTTGAATCTTCTCGACAGAAGTCCCAGCTACTTCTTGCCGCCTTTGTCTCACCTCAATTGGCAAATTTTTTGCCAAAGAACGGCGTTTTAAATGGTCATCCACCAAGGACAAGGCAATGCTCTTCAAGAACTTTCTTCTCAACAGTTTGGAATCTGAATTATTGGCAGTATGTATTACTTGCGCATTAATCCCAGCCACATTCATTAGTCCATAAAATATGACCATAGGCCAACGTCTTGTTTTTCTAGCGACATCGTAATTTGACGACAAGAGGTCCACTGTGTCCACTCCACCTTTAGTCGAATTATAAAACGTTATAATCTCTGGTTTATTTTTATCTCCTGATCTTGGATCAATACAATCGTCATGATGAAGGCTGGAGGCTAGAAGGACATTTTTGCCCTTCTTTGGAATGTACGAAACCAAAGTGGTATTTGCTTGATATCCAAATATACTAGTTCCGGCTGGTCTGCCTTTTGTGTACAGGAACTCAGGAGGTATTTCCCTCTTGTTCTTTCGAACAGTGCCAACAAATGTCAATTTGGAATTTTGTAACAAATAATCAATCAAAGGGAAACTCGTGAAATAATTGTCACAGATGATATTGCGTCCTGTTCCTGATATAGGTTGAACTAACCTTTGAACTATGCTTGCTGGGTCGTTTTTGACTTGAAATGGTCCTTCGGGTTGCTGTCCAACGTAAATTTCTAAATTCTTTGTGTAGAACATTTTCGAGTCCACGAGTGAAAACATTTTTATGCCATATTTGTTCGGCTTGCTGGGGATATATTGTCGGAATCCACACCTCCCCCTAAAGCCTAAAAGCATTTCGTCAATCGTTGCGTATTCACTTATGGTGTAGTTAATTTTACAATTGCTAACAAATAGTTCTAAAAGCGATCTAATCGGGGCTAATTTGTCTGACGATCTTCGAACATCTCGAGTTGTTAAATCATCAAAACGTATTGACCTCAACAGGAACAAGAACCTTTGCTGCGACATAGTTAGCCAAAATATTTCTACTCCGCATCCTTTCCGGTCCCATAAATCTTCATAGTTTAGGCGACTACTTTTCAGACACCCAGCCATATATAATAGTCCAAGAAAGGCTCTTATTTCTGTTTTATCTGTAGGAAGGGCCGATCGTTCGCGAGCGAAACCGGTCTCTAAAGTCTAAATAAACTTATTAGTTTCTTCCACAATAATTTCTAATATAGCATCAGAGAAGAAGAGTTCCCAACATTGGATAGGAGTTTTAGCTAACTTAGCTCTAGGTGTCACTCCTGGAAGGTGAAGCACTTTATTCTCGGCTCAAGTGCGGACAGTCTTTACAGGCATGTGTTTCTTCCAGATAGTTACACCATATTTGCCAGTAAAAGCTGGTTCTCTTCGAAGCCTAACAATACGTGGTTCATCTTCTATTTCTTCTCCGCTCTGTTCTGTGTCACTATTCTCCTCCCTCGTCTCAATTATGTCTTGTTCATGATCTGACTCATCCTCATTTACTTCTTCGTCAGAAAGAATTTCTTCTAGTAAACGCTGGAGCCTTGCTTGTTCCTGTTCATAGCTTAGCAAACTCATAATGAATAGTTTTCCACTGAAATGAGTCAACTTAATATAGTGTTCACAGTCATGCCTGGATTCCAGTGAAAATACTTACATTTGATAAAATAAAGCATAAAAGTATGCAAGATAATGAATGTTTCCGCAAAATAGTCATGTAACGTACACAGTGGCGCAGGGTCTATCAGGCCCTTTTACGAGATAACTTTTTTTGCTGAACTGCTAAGAACTCAGTATCACACCACAACTTACTACACCAGAAGCTAGGAAGGTACTGAAAGGTGCACTGTTGACGCATCATTAGTTTCCGGTTAATCCGCTCAACAACAGCGCTCGGGTCTGTCAGACGAGGCGCCACTAGTGCAAGGTTAAGATTACTTGCTGAGAACCACATATGTGCTTTTTCAATAATTTCACCCGAAAGCAAAGTAAGATCGGTCAAATTATACGCAGAGGTAAAGATGGTAGTATCATCAGCAAATAACGTACTGCGAAAAGGTTTTAAGTATTCAAATACATCATTAATATAAATAATGAAAAGTAAAGGCCCTAAAACAGAGCCCTGTGGAACTCCGTGATGCATTTGTTCATAACCTGAAGAAGAATTATTGAAACAAACAATTTGTCTACGGCTACTTAGGTAAGACTGCAAAAGCTTTAACGGTACACCCCGGATGCCATAGAAAGATAATTTTTTTATAAGAATAGAATGTAAAACACAGTCAAATGCCTTTGTCAAATCACATAATGTTACTGAACAGTGTTTGCCCTCTTCAAGACTCTCAATAATATTTTCTACCATCTTACATATAGCCTTAGTTGTGGATAAATTGCTTCTAAAACCGAACTGATTCTGGTTAAAGAAGTTATGTGTTTCAAAATAATTCATTAGTCTAATTTTTAAAATACGTTCTAAAACTTTCCCAAACAATGGAATAATTGAGATTGGACGATAGTTGCCTGGTTCATTTGGGTTACCTTTTTTCAAGATTGGTATAACCCTACTATCTTTAAAACAGTCAGGAAACACCCCATCTGAAAAACATTTATTCGCAGGAACAGAAAGAGGAATGACAATTAAATCCCAAATTTGTTTCAGTATTGGAGCATTAATACCGTACACATCAAAAGCATATGAATCTTTTAATTCCAAAATTGCATTTCGAACATCATCTTTCGTTACTGGCTTCAAGAAAAATGAAGCCGATGGAGCCTTGTGGTGTTTAGAAATATCACATTCTTCATGTGATACACCAGGAAGTGATTTTATAATGTCATCTGCTATATTGGAAAAATATATGTTCATGTCATCTGGAGATAAACTTGAACATTCTCCAATACTGTGACTTTGACGTCGTTCATAGTTAATAATACGCCAACTATCTCTATTTCTGTTCCTGGAAAATTTTAAATAATTATCAAAGGACGCTTTTTTGCGTCTCTTATGCATTTCCTATAATTATTTCGGGCTTGTTTATATAATTCAACATCTTCTGGATTATTTGTCACCGAACTAATTAGTTTAATTGTAGACAAATTTTCTCGGATTTTTTTCAAGTCATCATTCATAAATTTAATCGGACATTTATTATTTAATCTTTTTTTGCAAAGGGGAAAAATACTTACAATCAAATTTGAAATAACTTGCATAAAATTCTCAGCAGCTTTATCAGCAGAATGCTGTTCAATGGGCCAGATTAAAGTTTCCAATATCGATCTTAGTTTTAATATTCCCGTATTATTCACCTTCCTGGTCCATAGAACATCAGGAATGGATAAAGAAGTTATTATTCTAATATATTGGCCTCTGTGATCCGAAAGACATGGCTCAAAGACACCTGTTGTACATTTAGTATCATCAATATTGGTTACAATATTATCAATACAAGTCTTAGTTGTTTTAGTGACTCTAGTATAATCCGAAATTGTGGGCCGAATACCGAAAGAGTTAGACAAATTTAGTAAATCTGTACGCTGATTCGACAAAATATTAAAATTTACATTAAAATCGCCCAATAATACAACATTATTATTACCTGTACAAAATTTTGTAAGAACGCCTTCTAATTTATACAGAAACACATTAAAATCACCACAGCGATTAGATCTATAGAGAGTTATTATAATTATATTATGTTCTACAAGTTCAATACCGCAAAACTCTGCATGAAATTTAGCATTAAAAAAACTTAAGTCTAATGACCTGTACTTAATATGATTTTTTAAGTAAATACACACACCTCCATGTTCATTGATATTTCTACAATAAAAAGATACCAATTGATAACCATTGATATTACAAATTTTCAAATTTGATTCCGTCTGCCAATGTTCGGATATACAAAGAACCTCATAAATAGATTGATCCAAAAAAACCGTAATCTCGTCCAATTTGTTAGATATGCATTGAATGTTAATATGGCAAAGGCTTACCACACCTTCTCGTACACAGCTACTGTAGTCTGACAAATTTAAAACATTTTTATTAATATTATTTTTGTCATGGGTTGAACTATTTACTAAGTTCACGGTGTCGATTGCTTTCGTTAACTTGTTGGATATACACGCCTCTGCAGTTGAAAAAAACGTTGCACGCAGGCACCCCTCGGCCATTTATCCGCATCCATTGCTTTATCAAAGTTACTTTCGTATATGTGAACCTTAAAAGAAGAGTAGAGTTGGGGATGTTTTGGAACCATGGCTTCACAAACAACTTCAGGGAAATGTACCTTAAGTAAACTGGTTAGAACATCCACTTTCATACTAGGCTCAACTCGATAAACATGGAGTGCGACAGTTTTGGGTACTCCCATTACAGTTACCCCATTCACTTGAATGTTTTGGTTGTTACCAACAACAACCTAGCGCTTGGGCCTTTTTTTGGATGTGACCTCTGTCCACTTCTCAGTTATTTTTCCGGAAACATAATCATTTTGCACTAGGTTAATATACTTGCTACATTTTGCAGCTGTCTCATTTTCTAGAATTGCAGCGTTTACTTGATTTGTAGTGACGTCATGTTTTATTTTTGTAGTAGTATCATTACTTTTTAAATTATTTGAAGATGCCGATTTAGTCTTGTTCACCCTGTCATATTTATTTACAGCCACCTTATCAGAGTAACTTTTTGTATTGTCTACATTTTTATTTGAGGTAGTTGGTTTTTTGTTCGATTCAATTTGATTTGGTTTTGCAGATTCGAACTTTTCATACAGTTCTAATTGTTTATAGAGAAGTTTTACCTTCTCATGCAACTCACTAATAATTGCATCTTTTTGTTTGATAATATAGCTAAAAATGGTAATATCCATTTTATTGTCACCTGATATATTTTCCATAGCCTCAAAGAAAATCACATCTTCGTCCTTTTCAATTTGACTATCACAACATACGATTATCTCTTTGTTTATAAATGTTACAGATGGACATAGTTTAGCACAGCTTGCATGATAACAGTTTCCACACTTACTGCACTTTAAACCACTGACTAGATTTGATTTGCACCTTTTACATGATTTATTTTGAGGAGCACCCGACAACACGTCTGTACCCGGCGCCATGCTACCCATAGCGTAGCGAAGAAGAAGAACAATCTTCGAAGTATGTGGAAATAAAAGTGGTTTTTCCTGTGCATGCGGAGAGAAACAATTTCCCAAATTGTTTATATTTCATCTAATACGTGACTTTTTCTCAGTGTAGTCGAAATTTTGATGTTCGCTATGGAGCTGAAGTCTTCATTTGTGTAATAGTTGCAAATCGCTCGGTGGCCCGAGATGCTGTGAATATAAAACGAGGGCGCTGCCGGAACGATCAACAACGCAGGGTAATGTAACTGTTCAGGGTGATTTGCAATGTTCAACGGGTGCAGGTTTTGTGCCGTTGAGAGCGTAGTGCGATCATTTTCGAGTCCTCTCTGTTTCTGGAGTGCATTTGATGACTGCACTTCAACCTGTAGGCTTCACTTCGCGATAATCGCATTTTGCCGTCTCATGTAAGGCGAATTACGACGCGGAGGCGACGCCGACGTGGAGAAGCAGCCCTCAGTATCGTACGCTCTATTTTTCGGAGATCGGCTGGCCTGTCATATTTCACGTCAGAACTTTCTGAATTATTGCGCTTGATATTAATGGATTTTTATGTAATTAAATATAGTGCCTTTTATTGTGTTCATTTTGGCAAGTTTTTGGGCAACACTGAAATGTTTTTCTTAACTGGCCGAGCATATATCATGTTTATTTATATCAGAAACTCTTGTGCCTGAATTTATAGAATTTAGTTTATGTTTATTCAATAGATAATGTTTGTCGGAAAATGAGTAATTATAAAGGGTGTCACAGTGGTACAGAAACTGATTTATTTCGTCAAAATATACAAAAGAAAACTAACACGTAATGATCTGATCTGTAAGAGTTCCAAGATCATTCAAAGACTGAAAGTTAATTTTTTTTGTATCAATAACTGTTGGAAATATAGATATACTTTACATTTCCATCATAATAGCTACCTACATGTAAAAATAAACAAAATAAGTGCGATTTTAAACAGAAGCATCATATATCTGATACAAGGAATATATTATTAGAAGACGATTATTTTACCTTCCACGACCTTATAACGTTATGATAATTATTAATGAAAACTATTTGAAAGTAAGAGTTCTAAGTTTGAAACGAAATAATGTTGGATCAAAGGAAGTTGATTTAAATTCAACTGTTTTTATCCCACGAATATGTGGTTGCTCTATAACCGAGGAGATCTTGTAGAAGAATTTGGATCTCCCCTAACACCAAACAAGTTATTTTGTAATATAAAATAATTACATGTTAGAAAACGAGTGACAGTTTTGACATACTCTATAAAAAAATTTCAGTAGGTACTGTATAAATGTATCCTATCTTCAGATTTGAGTTATACCTAGTCTCTGTTACAACTTCAGGTACCTTAAGTCGTTAATACCAAAAAGCCTTTATGCTCTTAAGGTCGAAAGTCATTGGTTTTTAAAACTCTTTATTTTAAAAACCAGTTAAAATAACATCACTTTTTTAAATATTCGTGCAGATATTTGACATTGATTAATGAAATGTTAATCGTATAATTGATTAAAGGTAAAAATTTACTGAATTTGTCAATCAGGTTAGAAAATAATGTCACTAAGAGTCCTAGAATTTCTGTTACAGACTGTTTATTATTAAAATTAAATATTTGCATTTATTGCGGAATGTTACTTCTAAGACAGAAAATATTCCACTTCATTTTAAAAATAAGCCATGTTTCGGGTAATTTTGAAATTTTCAATGCCAATGTTATATTGATAGTTCCGCTATTAAAATTGTATTTTTTTAAAAAAATTCTGTTATACTTATTTTAGTAAAATAAAGTTCAGTATAGTTTCAAATATATTGATACGGAAGCTCACCTACTTTCTTCAGTGTTAATTATGTTCTTGTTTGCTTTCGAATTTATAATTTTGACCTATATTTTGACGGTTTCTAGACCATTGCTGGTTATATTCGATTCGGTTCAAGATGTAGTCTCGACTACTGGGAAAACTTCGAGAACTCAAAAAACAGATCTAAGTGGATCAGCTCCGTCTCCACAGTTGAGAAGCTTAATGCAAATGATGTAAACGTCAATGAAGAGATATTTTACTGTTGCGAATTTGTTTCAAGTCTATTTGTGATGTGTAATCAGACATTGAAAATAAAGTTTTTTGTACGTGATTTATTTGAAGGCGAAGTCAACGTAGAGATTACATTGATGTCAGAACTGCAATGTTCCACAAAGACAAAGTTTAAATTGAGAATGACTCTTACAAGAGTAACAAGTCATAAGTGAAACAGTTAGTGAAAATGATGAAAAATATTAAGAAAAGTCAAGAAGATATGATGAACCAGCCAGGATGAAATTAAGGAAGGCTTAAGAAAATAAATAAAGAACAGCCAGGGCAAAAACTTATAGAAGATTTGAAAAAGGAAATGAAAAATATTCAAGGGGAAATGAAAAATAGTCAAGAGAAAATGAGGAACACTTTAGAATAAATGAAAAATAGTCATAAGTAATAAATAGTTAGGAGAAGTAATTTCGATCAATCTCAGAGAGGTTGAATACACCGTTTAAGAAGAAATCAATCTATTAAGGAATGAGATGTAAGATAAAGTCCAAGTCGTAGAAGAAAGTGTTAGTAAGTTACACGCACTTGCTTGAGAAGGAGTCCGTGAAGTCTGATAGTAGTTCTCTTCCACCTACAAGAAGCCGCCAACTTTTGATGGAAAAGCATCATGGAGCACTTGCCTTAAACAGTTCGAGGCAACCGCTTTACCAAACTACTGGTGGTAAGTAAAAAAGGCCACCTAACTAATAGTGACTCTACGGGGTGAAGTTATTGCAATTTTAAGAACACTAACTGGGGATAAACAAAAAGATTATCAAGAAATGATGTATGGTGAACATTGTACCAGGCACAACTAAAAGATCAAAGACAACATTTCGAAGAAAATCTGTATCAATTTGAAGCATATATAGCAAGTATGGTGAAGCTAGCCTACCTCACTGCACATATAGAATTCCAAGAACAGTTAGCAATTAGTATCAATAGCCTGCGAGATTCGAAGATAAGTCATTAAGGTTAGCTAGACACAAAAATATATCCGAAGCTGTGGCTCAGGTGCTAGAAATACTCTGCCGCCAAGCAGAAATCTTCCTACTAGAAGCGTTAAGAAGTAATTGATGCTATTTGTAGCAGTTATTCTGCTGTTATAGAAACTGTAATTGTGGAACCACAACATGTATTTATAGATAGAAAGGCGAACTTTTGGGAATTTGTCAAATATCTGAATCAGAGCTCTGCAATATAGAACTATCAAAAGCATCTCGAAATCTTAAAAAGCCAATAAGTTAGAAGATTTATTGAGGAGCTACCAGGATGTGTTCTTATTAACAGAAGACACTGTAGGAAGGACTAATCTTGTGCAGCCGCAAGTGCAATTTCATCCAGATGATTTAGAGAAAACATTGTTTTCCATTGGAACAGGTGTGTGGGACTTCAAAGGCCTCTGCAACATAATAGTCACATTTGAAAGACTCTTGGAAATAATTCTGTGAGGAACGATCTGGAAAACTTGTCTTGTTCATCTTGATGACATAATAATACTTGGCGAAGACAAGTTTCATCCTAAGAAATGTATGGTTTTTCAAAGGTAGTTAAGTCTTTATACCACATTATTTCCTCTCATGGAGTGAAAACTAACCCAAAGAAAACTAAAACTATCTGGAACTGGCCAGTAGCAAAAGACAAACATGAATTAAGGAGTTTCCTCCCTGCACTTACTATCGTAAGTTTGTCAAAAATCTTGCCGAGATCGCCAAACCCTTACATCGACTCACGGAAAACAATTAGTCATTTATTTGGACGGAACATTAAAAAAGCTTTTATTAAAAAAATATGACAAGAAGAAAGTAAAGAACATGGACAGAAAGTGAAGAACAGGGATATTTTTGGTCAATCAGAATGTTTGTGGTCTGCTAGGCATGCCATGAAAACTTCCTGAGAACAGCTGTCAATAAAAAACAGACAAATTGGGATATCTGCCTTCCACAATTTTTAATACTAAACTTAATAATAATAATATATAATTTTATTATATTATAGCAAATTAGTTCTAAAACACACATTGAGAAACTGATCCATCACGCCATCGGCATTTTTAAAGTATTTTTAAAAAATTTGCGATTGTACAAAACACTGAATCGGTAGGAAGTTCGGCGACAAGTAGAATATGTAATCAATTATCTGGCGAATGTGAGCAGTCCTTATACCGTCTGCAATTGCATAGCCTCAGGAAGATTAATTATTTGTTGAGCTTTCACCGTGACTTTTTATTTCGCTCTGCTCTTGCGCTTCTTTATACTTACTGCCCAGTTGTCACTTGCAATAAATTCACAGTAACGCATTATCTGGTTTCAACTTCTAGTCATAATGACTCGTAGGTAATAACAAGGGAAAGTGCAAAAACGCTTGTTCATGTAGGTTATGACCACTGTAATCTACATTCCAATGAAGGATTTCAGTTACCAAGCAAGAAGCTGTTGTATAGCAACTAAGTTTTTACTGTATTTGATACTTTGTAGATAGGCATTAAAATAAAATTCAGATAATTGAATAATACATTTATCATTTTATTTACACTTACTTATCATTATTACAGTTATTCTAATTGCGCTCAAATAATTTTTGAGTATTTACACAATTTAATGAAGAAATAATAGGTAATTAAACAGTTAGGTATATATACAAAGTATTTTATAGTAATAGATCACCTAGAAATAGTTTAAGCCGAAGAGGTACATAAAATTCAATTAAAACACATTTTTTAGAAAAACGTCTAATGAATTTTACATTTGTGTCTTCAAATTTAGTGCCGATGGACACTCGAAGGTGTATTAGGAAAAAATTGCTTTAATTTTAATTTACCTAAGACTGGAGTAAAATACTTTTAAAACTTTTCACTTAAATCTTTTTTTGCATTCATAGAATTTAATACACACATTTTTTGCAATTTTCATCACTTAAGCTGCGAAAGGGATGATCTAAATACAAGTTACCCTATTTAAACAAGTAAGACTAAGAATTATAAGTAAATTTGTTGTTATTATAGTTTTTGCACATAAAGCATATGCCTACTATAATTTCTGGCTTTGCAATAAATGCAAATGTAATAATATGTTTCATACCTTTTTTTCTACTCTTGAAAGAAATGATTGATCTGCGTTTAGACACAAGTTAACTCTAATAGACGTGGAATCCCTCGTAGGTATTTAGAATCCTACTGAACACAAATAAATTATAAAATATTTAAAAGACTATAAGTATGACAATTTAGGCGAAACAGGATCATAAACTCATCAACGGAATATTGCAGAACACCTAAGAATAATATTGACAGAATAGGACGAGGAGATATTAGTGCGTGTTCAATTTGTTGTCGATAGTGGGAAATTAGAGGCCAAATTTCAAAGAAAACACAAAATTTTCTTAATTGTCAACGTTTCGTCACTTATCGTGACATCCTCAGGACACTATAAAAATTTAATAAATTCAAAATTACAACGCAATTTATAAATGACAAACTTAACATTAAAGTATTAAACAGTGTGTTTAAAACATTACAATAAAATGACTACAACAATATCTATATAAACATGAAACAAGAAACCACAATTACACACACACTAACAATTATTATATGTCACAATTTAAAAACAAAAGTATTAAAATTATATAAGTAAAATGTCTTTATATATTGAATATTAAAATAATAAAATATGGCAAAAGAACGAAAAATTATTGCCTATTAAATAATACTTTAATTTTAAAAACATATGTAATATGCGTCAAATAAACTGACAAATAACTGAAAACCTACTAGAGACAATTTGACCGCTTGCATATTTTTGTGGTATGTCATACAATTTTTATATTAATATTACTCGTAAACGGAATAATTTATCGAAGCAAAACAATAGTACATTTTTGTTGTAAAATTGTTCAACATTTTCAATTATTTTGATCTGACGGCAATAACTTAGAAACATGAAAAAGTTAGAGCAATATTTATCCAAAAATCCCCCAGTTTAGCACGCCTATGACTAATTATGGACTTGTTTTTAGAACATTAGATTTGCAATCTAATTGCGATTTTCAATTTTAAATTTGATTACTTTATCTCGATCCGTTTTGAAAATATTTTGGGGTTCCCTTTTAATGGACTGTAGCTCCGTTAGGGGGCGTCTACCAGGCTATGTTTATATAACTTTTTTTCTTATTTTTGATCGTAGAATCCACAGTTAATTTTGGACTGGCTAATTTTGAGACACCCTATATTTGTATTATTAATATTTTGGCTTAAACCATTACCTGGTGGTATGTGATCCATTGCATAGTGTAATAGGCAGAAGGAGTGAGAATCTTCAAATAAAGAAAACTTCGACTTTGCGATTCTAATGCATCGCATAGCATTTCGGAATAGTTTCGATGTATAGAACATGATGGATCAATCAGGTCCCCCAACACGCCGGGCGCCTCGCCACCGTCTCCCACGTCACCACCACTTCCTTGTAGTTTGACATTTTGATGAATTTATTAGCTTATATCTCCGATATGTTGTGCGCCAAGGATGCCGCGTAGCAAATCGCAAGTCGAGCTTCCTCATTTTCCACGGACTAAGCGTGTGTCGGAGGCTGCTGTTGTAATATTAATGGTTCTCTGAAAAAATCGTATTTTGCAATAATGAAGTAAATAAAGTTCGGCCTAGGCGTAGGTAGAAAAAAACATCACTCTGTTATTGAACAAGATGATATTTTCAGTTATAACACAAGACCACAAAATATATCGATTATATTTACGTGTCACGAGACGTATTTTGTGAAACACCAGGAAAGCGCTAGCTGGAGTGGTGTTTTAAGGAAATACGTAGAGTGAGGAGATCAGTATAAAGATTATTTTTGTTTGCTCCAGTGGTATTCGTTTCGATTATATAAAAAAAAACAAATATAATACATTTTTTATTGGTTAATTACTGAAATTAAAAGTACAATTATTATAATAAATATTTGTTGTATTATCGTTTGTTGCATTTGAAGTGCTGGTGGTGGCAGAGGTTGTAGAATGATTATTTCAATAATCTTTCTATGATGTTATTGATGTTCATTAGTAAGCTTTAGATAATTCTTGAGAGATTCAAATATGGAGTGGCCTGTTGTCTTGGTAATTTCTTGCAAGTTCGCTTCAGAATGTACCAAGGTACTTTCAGCGGAGGGGCAATTCGAACAATTGATAATTTTTTTTTTCTTTGTATCTAGTTCAATCCATTCTTCTGCTGAACGTGTCTACGTTTACCCTTTACGGAGAAATGCAGTATAAGAAAATTTGTGAAATAATAACCTCATCCTATTGACTTTAAAAACAAATATTTCCCACAAATCGCTAAATCTAGGGCCTACTTTTGTTTTACGGTATACAGAAATATTTCCAAAAGGAACTTTATTATTTTTTGACCGTTACTTTACCACCATTCCTATGTTCAAGCGTTATTGGACTGTCGCGAAACAGGTATCCCTCAATGCTAAAAGATTCAAATATTATACATATACAATTGAGAAATAAACTCTTTATTAGGTTGGTTGGCGGCTCAGGTGGATTGATCTCCTAATGGGAGGAGGTACAAGGGGCCCAATGGGGCCTAAGTGGTGTAGCCTTTTTGCTACCCTCCCCTCAATTCCAGAATTCCAGACAATTGAGAAATTCACGTAGTGCGGCCAGTCGATGGAGGTATCAAAAGTTTATGTAACAAAATGGAAACACAATAGACCCGTTTCAATAGCTTCAACAGTATTTCGTGTTGGTACTGAATCCCAAGAACGAGAATGGGATGCAAAGCAAACATTGTATGTAGAAATTCATTGTTCTATTGCGTATGTATACCTAAAACATAAAAATGAGGGAGATTGCGATCAAATGATGGAATCTTGCCGCACATTTTTGATACTCGTAAATTGATATTTTTTAATTTATCTGTATGGAATACAAGGCTGACTGAACAGCCCTAATAATTCCGTCGAAAGAAGTCATGGATCTCCTTAAATTGATTATTGCTGAATATTTGCTTAGTAGTAGTAAAAAACACCCACATTCTGTTGAAGCAGAATATAACAGTAATAGAAATGAACCCCTACGTCTCAAAAATAGAGTAGCACCCATGCCATCTATTGACAGGCGATATGATGGTTACTCTAGTCTGTTAATATCAATTTACCACGTACCAGGTACCTGTCGGCTGGAAATACGTGATAGTCGTTCTAGAATACAATGTGAAAATTACATATCTTTCTATGCCTTACTAATAAAAAGTCTTGTTTTGCTGATTTGATGGTTTTTGATATAGTGAATATCATTTGAATATCATAATTGGGGCATTCCACGCCAACTCAACAGTCGATCCCACATCACCCTCTCAGATCTGGATCAAAATTGGGACATCGATTGGTACTATTGAAAAAAGGATATTCCCAAATTTTCAGCCCCTAAGACCGCTTCTTGTCACCAGGGCCCATAGTGAAGTTTTCGACCATCATTTCACCCCCAGGGGCCTGAAATCGGTTTTTCGTGTACTGACGCGGCATTTTGGTTTAAAAAAAAATATCAAAAATACATAGAAGATATCAAATTTCCCGTAGAACACAATGCCGCCATCCGTTTTCCGATATCTAGCAAGGAGTCCGGAAAACGCGAAATAACGAGCTTTAGTAAAAAAATCTGATATCTCAAATACGGTCGTTTCAAACTGGCTGAAAATTTACCAAAAGGCTCTTCGATTATTGTTCTTTCGAATGTTCATACGCGCGTGGTGATCATTATATGTAAATAAAGTTACACGCGTTTTACGGGTTTTATATGGGATTTTCTGTAATTTTTCATTATAACCGCTCCACTGGCCCTGTCCAGCTGGGTAATAATTGGATTTTTCTCTTTCACCAAACGTCTCTTTTGTCCCCCTGTCTTTACAAACACAAAAATTTCTCTCTCCAGCCAGTATTAGAGAAAACATTATTTAGATAGAATGCTGATGCATGTATAAGGACGTGTAAAATAGTGAAAATAATATCGAGATGTATAGTGTCAACAATGATTGTAATGTGGGTTTTTTTATTTCTTACTGCGATTTTCATTCGTTATATTATATTATATTCATATTTTTTACAAATAATAGAAGTAAGCTGCAGAAAATGTAAATTTCCTCAAAAATCATAAAATTGACGAAAAATTGTGAAATAAATCATTGAATAAATAATGTTTTCTCTAATACTGGATGGAGAGAGAAATTTCTGTGTTTGTAAAGACAGGGGGACAAAAGAGACGCTTGGTGAGGGAAAAAAATCCAATTATTACCCAACTGGATAGGGCTAGTGGAGCGGTTATAATGAAAAAATTACAGAAAATCCCATATAAAACCCGTAAAACGCGTGTAACTTTTTTTTTACATATAATGATCACAACGCGCGTATGAACATTCGAAAGAATCGAAGAATCTTTTACTAAATTTTCAGCCAGTTTGAAGCGACCGTATTTGAGATATCAGATTTTTTATCAAAGCGCGATTTCCGGGCTCCCCTTGCTAGATATCAGAAAACGGATGGTGGCATCGTGTTCTACGGGAAATTTGGCATCTCCTATGTATTTTTGATCATTTTTTTAGACCAAAATGCCACGTCAGTACACGAAAAACCGATTTCAGACCCCTGGAGGTGAAATGATGGTCGAAAACTTCACTATGGGCCTCTGATGACAGGAAGCGGTCTTAGGGGCTGCAAATTTGGGAATATACTTTTTTCGATAGTACTAATCGATGTACCAATTTTGAACCAGATCTGACAGGGTGATGTGGGATCGACTGCTGAGTTGGCGTGGAATGCCCCAATTGTAAGTTGATTTACTTTGCTACTATATGACGCCATTGTAAAGTCAACAAAATTCCAGAAAATGTTGCCAAACAAATTTGAAAAAAATGAGTATATTGAGATTAGCTTTTATTGCTAAATTTGTTTGCAGCATCTCATTTTTCACATTATTAGGAGTGTAATATTCAGAAGGAGTGAGAATCTTCAAATAAAGAAAACTTACACATTATATAAAAAATCTAATTATTTATTTTTATCATTACTGCCGGAAACATGTTTTTTATATCATTAATATGCTCTTGGAGAGTTTAAAGTTCTGAAAACTTTAAAGTAATTATTCATAAAGTGTGGTTATAAAATTCTGATATAGGTACTTGGAAATTTAACATATTATAAGATAGTGGTATAGTTGTTTTGGCTTCTTATTTACTTTACTGATAAATATTTAAGCATAAATAGATATTTATATATCTAAAATAATTTTTTTTATATATTTCGAATTAAATATTACTCGATTTTCATGTTACAAACTCAAAAGAGTTAAAAAAAATTACAGCTTCTTTTTTATATCAAAAAATTTATTCTAAATGATTAATTCTTTGTGACTTCTTCTTCTTTATTAGACTTCGTTTTATTTTAATTTTGAACATTGTACATTCTGAAGAAGTGCGGCAGCTGAACTAAGAGACACCTGCTATATTCATACCTCATGGTACTTACTGTTCTGCTTTGTTATGATATTATCTTTGAAAATAAATAAATTAACCAGGTATCAGGCCAGAAAATTTTAATCCTGTATATTGCGACTTCAAGGCCAACTTTAACCGTGGAATTTTGACTTTGACGTTTTAGGATGGGTATAAGGGGTGTCCAGAAAATTGAGGTCAAAAATGATAGGGAATGAGTACAGGGAAAGTCAGTACTTCATACAGATTTTTATCATGCCTGTCTTCTTTACGAATATATGGGACCCCAAGTAAGAAGTTAAATATTGAATTTCAGTCATAATTTCTAAATCGTTACCTTGACACTCAAAATTTGGGTGAAACTAGTAACCCATAGAAATACAACTTTCACTATTAAAGTAGGAATTAGATTCATTAAAATTAAGATTTAGAATTTATACAGTTTTGACGCAGTTCGATTTCTCTACCAATTAGCTGCAAAAAAGCTATAAGTTGTTTTTATTAGATATTTTTTACTATTTTCTAGAAAAATCCATTTTATTTAAAGCATGTAATTTTGGAACCATATGTGTTAATCCGTTAGTAGGTATACTAAATGTTAATTCTAAATAATGCATTTCCATACCCATGGATGGGCCGAGGTGATCCTTTCCCGTAACCACCTCGATCTCTTGACCTTAATCTAATTATTATTATTTATATCTAAAATGATAAAAGATATCGAATAAAATAATAATGTAGGTATAGCAGCAAATTGTTATGAGAACCGAAGTCTGAATGCAAAATGTTAAATCTGACTTGTATCTATATAATTAAGCATGTCTAATTCCATTCCAAACAGTGAAAGATGTATTACTATGAGTTACTACAATAATCCAAATTTCAAGGTTGTCAAGGAAACGGTTTAGAAATTATGAAAACCCTGTATATCCGTAATCGATAGGACACAAATGTATATAAACTACTGACATTATTTTGACTATCTGTATACCTTATAATTTTTTAACCATTAGTTTCTAAACCCCTATAATCTATATTAATTGTACTCAAATATATTGTAACCTAGAAATTAGGTTATCGTTGAAACACGTCACGTAGACAAACAATCTTTATTGTCACTCTTGATAATACAAGAAATATCCTTCAAACCAATTTCACAACTGTCAACGCTTTACTTTGACATTTTGTCACTCGCGTTTGGCTGCTCAATATAAACTAACAGCGCCGAAAATAATCTGCTTATATAGGTTTTTAAAGTTCTGGAAATTTCTGAGATCTCGAGAACGTGTCGAGAAACAAATAGCCTGGAACATTACGGAAAACATCAAAATAAAGCCCTCACAAAAATTCTAAATTCTAACATAAACGTGAATTGCAAACTAACGAGCTAGGTAAGCTTCAATTATAAATTCTACCGTAAACAGGAACATAATTAACAATCTAAAAAGGTAGGTGAGCTTTCGTAACAATATTTTATATTTCTTCAAAATACATTCTGTCTTTCCTTCTGTTAATAAGCTCTTGAGTATATTCTGAATAACGAATGTTTTTGTCCTCACAATACATGGTTCATAAGCTTAAGATTGAATTGTCTTAACAACATTTTAGAATGTTTATAAAATAATATTTATTCTATATGCATGAACTGGAAATAAAATGTATCTGTTTATCAAATAATTAATTGATCCTGCGTACACGTTACTATTTTAACTTCAATGTAAACGTATTCAAAAATTCTAAGCTCATATCCTGTAATCGTTTATCGATTTTTAACATCATCCTTGGAAATTTTTATACCAGAGAAAGTCACTTATGATTAAATCACGTTTTTCAATTACTTAAAATGTGGTCCATTTAAGTCTCGACTAAAAGAGCGAGCGTTGCTTGAATATCAACGGACTGACTGTGTTATTTTATTCTCGGAATTCTGAACACTTTATCGGATCGATTCAACAATCACAATCTATTTACTTTTCTATCTAGAAACTATTTACTTAAGTCAAATGATTGGTACTTCTACAAGTTTTTGAAAGGAAATTGCCTATTGCTTTAATGAAAAGCTTCGGTTAATCGAGAAAGGAACTAAGAATTTCAAGGTATTTGGAAATGCGTCAAAATACAACGTACGTGTTTCAGCACAAGGTACTATAAATTCTACACCGAAAATAATTAATTATATACACGAAAACTGTTAGAAATATATACTGTTTACAAGAGACAACTAGTAGTTTTCCATGTCAGCACATGGAATTACTTGAAGGGTTCTGGTAAAGGATCCACCTTCGAAGAGTCTCATCCGAGGACAACAAAGGTAGGTTAAAGCTTAGGTTAGGGAAGTGCATACTTATTAGTTCTGTGACTGGCTGCGACCAATTACCTAAGCAACAGCATTGCATATCAACCTGAAGAGATAATTGATGACTAAACACATTACCAAAAAAACATTGCCTTCACAGAGGGCGATTACCAATTACGTACGTTACGTACAAACAAGAAAGTTGCGGAATCGGCATCAGTCAAAATCCACTGCAGTTCGTCAGCCTTGTTTATGGCGATTGCTATGACAACGGGAGCGCGTATAGGTGAACAAAATTAGCGGGTTTTGCGGAAGTCTGAAGAGCTGCTGCTTTGTATAAATAGGTCTAAGTTTCTATGGCGCCAGCAGTGTTGTTATTTGCTAATAAGAATATATTTTCTCGCTGGTCTTATTATTATTATTGTTATTGTTATCGTTATCGTTATCGTTATCGTTATCGTCATCGTCATCGTCATCGTCATCGTCATCGTCATCGTCATCGTCATCGTCATCGTCATCGTCATCGTCATCGTCATCGTCATCGTCATCGTCATCGTCATCGTCATCGTCATCGTCATCGTCATCGTCATCGTCATCGTCATCGTCATCGTCTTCGTCATCGTCATCGTCATCGTCATCGGCATCGGCATCGTCATCGTCATCGTCATCGTCATCGTCATCGTCATCGTCATCGTCATCGTCATCGTCATCGTCATCGTCATCGTCATCGTCATGGGCATAAATTAATTCACTATTCTCGTCCATAGTTTATTTTACGGAGGAGTATATTCAGTTTTCTACTTTAATTTTGCTTTCGTTTTATTAAAATCATTACAAAACTTCCTGTTATAACCGATCGCATCTGTTTACACTCGCTCGTTGGACAATATTAAGTGGCAGTTCATTTAATGGGCCACGTGCCGGCCATTAACATGCAAATAATCGCTAACGAAAATACTAACCGACGAATTTATTTTATTATATGGATTACTGCAAACTGAAGAAGGTTGCCACGTTGGAACAGCTTAAATTTTATTTTGGAATTTTTACTATTACGATTACGCAGTATTATAATACATTGGAAAGACATTAATATAAAATAATCTGTATTGATTTCATTGTAAAGATGGATGTAATACCGGTTATTTCATGACGTTCTCCCGGCACTAATGGAGCATGTTATTTAGATTATTTCTAGTAAAAGCGTTTATATGAACGTGTCCGGTACACTTTACTTTATGAGCTATTTCTCATTTTTGCCGAAGTCACTGCTCACCTAAACGACCATTACCCTGGTCACTGGATCGATCATACGTGGGTCATACATTTGGCCAGCCAGATCTCCAGACCTCAATCCCCTGGATTGCAATATTGGGATTAGAAAATTAATTGCAATTATTTTATTTTCAAACTCGTGCAGCTCAATAAATAAAGCAAATCTGTATTTTCAAATTCGTATAGTTCAATAAATAAAGTGAATCAGACACATGGTCACATTAAACTCCCGGTAGAATATTTACAAAAAGAGGAATATAAACGTCGTATTAAAAAAATCTTCAGGATCCTATAAATTACTTTTATTTCATCGTTTAAAGATAATTCCTTTACTTTTTTTAGAATCTTCATTAAAATTTGGAATGGTAAAGTTTTCGCAAATATGTACTTATATAGATATATCTATTCAAGCACTTGGCGAAAATCTCTTAAGCATATGGCGAAAAACGTATCGACCTATTCTTAGCACTATACATCTTCTATGTAAAAATATGCTTTTATTCATATTCGCCTATCTCAAAAATATCGGTGATATTAGGGAACAAAAAATGAAAGTAAATATTACATTTTTGATTTAGTTTTGATTTTAAAACTGAATAGCAACAATGAATTGACGTCATAGGCTCGATCCACTTATCGAGCTGTTCTAGGATTAGGTTTTATAAAATGTTAATAACTTAAATATGTAATGAGTTTCTTCATAGCTTGGCGACCGATCAGTTAAAAATAATATTTAATTATGAATAATACTGATACTGTATACAGTTAGTAGTTTTGTGTTTTTAATGGTTTTGACGTATCTAGTATAGTTTTCCGGTTGTAACTTTCGTAAATGAGAGGTTCCCTACTAAGACTAGAACCATTTTTTGACACGCTATCGGTACCCCTGAGTGTGCCCATATGTTAGTCTCGGTCCCTACTGTTACCACTATGAAGACCACGGTCGGAAAACCTCATCGTATAACGGTGGTCTTCTCAGAGTTCTAAGCTAAAGCAAATAGCTTCAGCTGAGGACGTTTGGAACCGCGTCTACGTCTCATTTATAGTATCGGTGCCGCTGGGCATTCCTCCGAATATGCATAATCAGACAGTGGGCGATGCTTTACGTAAGTTCAACCCTGGTGATGACGCACGTACTCCTACTACAGCTTAGCAGTCGTGTAGTTGCCACCCCTTTATTATTAGTCATCGCTTGCTGGTGTAGATGCTACTGTGCTCATGTTCGCATCTGCACAATCGAAATATGCACGTACCACCACTACAGCTTAGCAGCCGTACATGCAAGCGCCGTGGCACGTACCTTCACTACTACAACTTAGTATTGATGTAGACGCTGTCCCACTATTATTCATCATCGATATCGCAATCCCCCTAGTCTTCCACATTTCATTTGACCTAGACGGCTATATGTTCACTGATTTTGCCCCATCATTTCCCTACTCACTTGTCATGGTGTTTGTCCTGTAATACCTAAGTTCCCGTTTTACTCTCACTTCTTTTCCCTCTCGCTGTCATCTATTTTTGATAATACGAATGCCTTCAACACAATTTCAGTTATATGGATTTTGTTCCATTTCCAATGCTTCCCGCCCTGCCAGGTTATAAAGTAATATTATTTTCTCAAGGAGGTGAGTGCCTTCAAAATTTATTACGTCCTTTATCTCATACTTATTTGGCAATCACCGATTTATCATTTCATGTTTTTATCCTGATGCAATAGGCGGTTTCTGAGTTGTACCTATATAATCTTATCGCATCCGTACAGTATACAAACAGCAACGAGAACAATCATGGTATATAACCAGATTCCCAATTAAACAGGGGGCAGTGGCCAGTTACCTAAGTCACGACATCAGAACCCGGAAACCATAGATCAAATATTTCGTCTTTTTATGTGCATTTTGCATTATCTAAAGGAAAAGCTATAACCGTATATTCCTCAACTGAAAAATGACACGTCAGCAAATATATTCCATTTCAAACACCAATGATTCTAAAGTGAAGCGAATCCGGAATCTGTACAGCACTGTAGGCATGGAAAGATTTTAGTGTACATAGACCACATCGAGCGCAAAGTGTGTATTGTGGATCGAACACTATAACGAAGAATGGCGGCACTGATTAGTTATCATCAGTCTTACTTTCATTTTCTACTTCATCATAAACTCTAATTAGTTTTTCCTTGTCCTTGGCTACTTAACAAAGTTTTCGTAAATAGCGTTCTTCTCTCAGTTTTTCATTTTTCCTCCAACATTTAAACTTTTGTTTCAATTTCACTATATCATCTTGCGTTTCATACCTTACTCATGTATTACCCAGTTCCCTTTCATACTTATCTATGAAATATCGTGTGGAAGAGTCAGCCACGGTGTGATTTGAACATTAGTATTAGCTACTGCTCCATCAATGAATACTGATGCTCTGATATTGTTGTACGGTATACAAACGTATATATTAACAAAATTAAAAAATAGTTTTACTTCAATAGGCATATTGACTTGTTGAAAGTGAAATTTCCTACCGTAATATTATTACTATATAAATTTTAATAATGAAATTATATTAGAAACCATTACCATTACACCATTTACAATATTCATAAAATGAATATTACCAGCTTTAGAAACTTACCAGTGGCGGAGGTGTGGGTATTATCGATCATTATTTTCTATAAAAAGATATATCACCCTGTATAATATTACAAACATAATAGCAGCATTGTATTATTTTCTCTTTTTGTTTCTTTACTTTTTTTTTGTATTTCAAACCGATTAACAACAAAATTGATTTATTTGACCAAATGCCTTTTTACGATACTCATTACATTACTTAAAATAATAACAAAATAATTAATAAACAATGGAATTACTTTACTATGATTTAGTATAACAAATTTTGGAAATGGCTTTCAGCCAAAATGCATGCTTCAGATTTTCTTCAAATTGCAGCTCGAACAAGTGCAAAAATTCCAGGAGTAGCTCTTATCACATCACAACCAGTTATAATTTATTGAAGTGCTTCTCAAATAATTCAATGTGAACCTTTTAAACTAATATCTTGAGGTATCCACAAGCAAAAAAATTAATATTATTCATATCGGGTGATGTGGGTGGCCAAGGTTAACCTAGTTCTTGAGTGCCTCGTCCAATCTTATTAGTTATTATTACCGAATCTTTCATGTACCTAACAATTATTCATGAGCAGTCAAACCAAAATGTAGGAGAGCCCCGCTGTGCATAAACTACATTTTTTGTTTTAGCGCACAAGGATCATCGTCAAGTAGTTCAAGAAAATGTCTGAAGGAGGTACTGGTTAAAGTTTTTGGTAAAAAGTAATGCCCCAATACATTCAAAGAAAACTGATGTTGAAATCGAGATTCTATTATAGCATTACGGTTTTCATCAGACCAAACGTATTTATATAGCATATAAAATAGCTTGGTCGGTAAACAATATGCCAGCGGTTAAGTCAACATTTTGTTTATTTTTTTGCAAAATCCAGTGAAAAAATTGTAGACGAGCAGGATAGTCTTGCGGCAGTAAAACTTGAATCATTTGTATATGATACGGGTATAACTGTTGATGCTTCAGATCGGACCAAATGAATTTATGATTCACGTTAAGATTTGCAGCGATCGTCCTAGTACTAGTATTTGGGTCTTTTTCAATTTCGCGTAGAATAATCTTTTCCAAATCAGGCGTTCTAACTTTCAAAAATCTTCCAGAAATTGGACCTTTCTCAGCCTCACTCCGAAAGACGCTGAAAAACATTTCTAAACATTCTTAGATTTGGAGTTGGATGATTTGGAAATATTTCCATATAAATTCACCTAGCCTCAGCACCGTTTCCATCTGCAAGGCCATAAATGTAAACCATATTGGCCATTTCAGCATTTGATGAATGGCATAAGCCATTATTAAAACTTAATGTTTTTAATAAATAAGCTTAATTTGACAATACACAGTATTAAATATGTTTAAGTAATTTAAGTAACTGTAAAAAAGCACTTGATCAAATAAATCAATTTTGTTGTTAACCAGTTTAAAATATAAAAAAAATGTAAAAAAAAAACAAAAAGTGAAGTGATAATACAATGGTGCATACGATGACCTATTTTACTGGTGATATACAGGGTGTCTCGCTTAAAAGTGGAACAAGCCTGTAACATGCCTACCGTTTGACCGATTTCAATAAACTTTTTTTTGTTGGATACACCTTCAAATAGTCTATCTACGACATATCTGGTGTTCTCTAAAATTCGAAACCGTGGCCGACTACGATACAATTTATGTGGGCTAAAATCGGAAAATCATATTAGGGATTTTTTTATTCAAAAAATTCCCACAAATTCTTGATCAGGACCCCAGAAAACCCTACCCACCAAATTTTCGTAGCCACATTATACAGAGTGCTCACTATAACTTGGGTGTCTCGCTTAAAAGTGGAACAAGCCTGTAACATGCCTACCGTTCGACCGATTTCAATAAACCTTATTTTGTTGGATACACAATTTATATGACTTAAAATCGGAAAATCATATTAGAGATTATTTTATTCGAATGATTCCTACGAATTCTTGATCAGGACTCCAGAAAATCCTACCAACCAAATTTTCGTAGCCACATTATACAGAGTGCTCAGGATAACTTGGGTGTCTCGCTTATAAGGACAACAAGCCTGTAACATGCCTACCGTTCGACCGATTTCAATAAACTTTTTTTTGTTGGATACATCTTCAAAAGGTCTACCTTGAACATACCTGGTGTTCTCTAAAATTCGAAACCGTGGCCGACTACGATAAAATTTGTGGCTTAAAATCGTAAAATCATATTAAGGCTCTTCATTTTTTGCCTTATTTATAGATAAATTATGCTGTCGACATAAATAAATTAGTTTTTACTACTGCAGTTTATTAATATTGGTTGAAAGCTAAAGGTAAAGGTACTGAAGCTTACTGGAAATTAGGCCATATTTGGCCCTTTTTACCTACTAACTTACACTACCCTCCAACCCTACAATCACAAACATCCATGGGTAGGACAGAAAAATTGCGCCCCGTATTGGATTCGAACCAACTTCCGGCCGCTCGTGCTTCCCTAGCAGCAACTGTTCGTCACCGCCTTGGCCGCTCGGCTACCGTCAGCCCTTGATTGAAAGCTAAGTACCTACCTTATTTGACTTCCACCATTCCGTTTGTTATAGTTTTATGTATAATTTATTTATGATTTTATAAAAAATTAAAAATGGTATTTATTGTCTTTTATTTCAGGTGTAGGTATTCAATATAATACTGTAACCTATTATAATGGTTTACTAATAAATTAAAATAGAAAAGGCAAAATTAAATCTGACCATCTACATCCATATCTATACAGTGTTCGCCTTCTGAAAATAATAATTAATATTGTACTTAGGAATTGAGTCACATGCGCCATACAAAAACTTAAACTTTGATAAACAGGAATTAGATCAATAATTACCCAAATCATTTTGAAAAAATAAACGAATTATATGCAAAAGCGACAATTTCTTAATTCCAAAATGTTGTTTTTATTTCAATACCAAGAACAACTACCTATCCTGTATACTGTGGCAACGAAAATTTGGTTGGTAGGGTTTTCTGGGGTGCTGATCAAGAATTCGTAAGAATTATTCGAATCAAATAATCCCTGATATGATTTTCCGATTTTAAGCCACATAAATTTTATCGTAGTTGGCCACGGTTTCGAATTTTAGAGAACACCAGGTATGTCGAAGATAGACTTTTTGAAGGTGTATCCAACGAAATTTTTTTTATTGAAATCGGTCGAACGGTAGGTATGTTACAGGCTTGTTCCACTTTTAAGCGAGACACCCAAGTTATCCTGAACACCCTGTATAATGTGGCTATGAAAATTTGGTTGGTAAGGTTTTATGGGGTCCTGATCAAGAATTCCTAGGAATCATTAGAATCAAATAATCCCTAATATGATTTTCCGATTTTAAGTCATATAAATTGGGTCGTAGTCGGCCACGGTTTCGAATTTTAGAGAACACCAGGTATGTCAAAGATAGACTTTTTGAAGGTGTATCCAACAAATTTATTGAAATCGGTCGAACGGTAGGCATGTTACAGGCTTGTTCCACTTTTAAGCGAGACACCCAAGTTATAGTGAGCACTCTGTATAATGTGGCTACAAAAATTTGGTTGGTAAGGTTTTCTGGGGTCCTGATCAAGAATTCGTGGGAATTTTTTGAATAAAAAAATCCCTAATATGATTTTCCGATTTTAGGCCACATAAATTGTATCGTACGGTTTCGAATTTTAGAGAACACCAGGTATGTCGAAGATAGACTTTTTGAAGGTGTATCCGATAAAAAAAAGTTTATTGAAATCTGTCGAACGGTAGGCATGTTACAGGCTTGTTCCACTTTTAAGCGAGACACCCAAGTTATAGTGAGCACTCTGTATAATGTGGCAACGAAAAATTGGTTGGTAGGATTTTCTGGGGCCCTGATCAAGAATTCGTGGGAATTTTTCGAATAAAAAAATCCCTAATATGATTTTCCGTTTTAGGCCACATAAATTGTATCGTAGTCGGCCACGGTTTCGAATTTTAGAGAACACCAGGTATGTCGAAGATAGACTTTTTGAAGGTGTATCCAATAAAAAAAAGTTTATTGAAATCTGTCGAACGGTAGGCATGTTACAGGCTTGTTCCACTTTTAAGCGAGACACCCAAGCTATCCTGAGCACCCTGTATAATGTGGCTACGAAAATTTGGTTGGTAGGGTTTTCTGGGGTGCTGATCAAGAATTCGTAAGAATTATTCGAATCAAATAATCCCTAATATGATTTTCCAATTTTAGGCCACATAAATTGTATCGTAGTCGGCCACGGTTTCGAATTTTAGAGAACACCAGGTATGCCGAAGATAGACTTTTTGAAGGTGTATCCAACAAAAAAAAGGTTATTGAAATCGGTCGAACGGTAGGCTTGTTCCAGTTTTAAGCGAGACGCCCTGTATATTTGGCAAATAATGATCATGATACCCACACCTCCGCCACTGGTAAGTTTCTAAATTTTGTATTTTTTTGTTTCATACCTACTCTCATAGTAAAATATGCACACCGATTATCTCGATTTGGTTACATTAGCTCAAACTCATATCTCATAAATTAAAAATTAAAAACACGTTGTAGTTGTACAATGGCTGTCCTAAGACCACACATTTATATAATAAAAACCCCTTATATAGGTTACAAAATACGCCCCTCTCTACTTCAGAAACACTCTGTACCTGTGTCATAATTAATATGTGGCAAAAATTATGTACTGTTATTTGACCTTGTCTCTTTGAAAAACACGTCTCAATGAAACAATTAACGACAAAAAAGTGAGCCAGTTAAAAACTGTACTAACAAATGCCAATTCCTCGAAAATACATAAACTGCTTAATTAGGTCATTTAAAACGCGAATTAGCAGCTATTAAGGGTCGCGCCATTAAACCGAGAGATACATAGTTAAAGGCGAGCGTCGCCGACAGACCAAAACAAGTAATTAGCGCTACTGCAATTGTGTCTTGTTGATCCAGTGACCCGTGGGCGACATCCGGGATTCGGGCGACCCCGGGGTCAGAGACTGATGCTGCCTGGACCTGGTCGCGTAATCACATTCGTTACGTTTAAGCTAAAATTTTTTGAAATAATGTAATTAACACATGACAATAGCTGATCATGATTAGCCAATGACAAGACACAAATATAAAAAAAATCAAATAAAATTAATTTGACATAAAAGGATTATTATTAAAACATAACCTACATTATAAAATTAATTAAATAATAAAATTAAAAATAAGAGTATGTAAATAGTATTTATAGAAATAAAAGTAAGATTTGATTGATTGAAATAAAGTTACATTGTAAATATAGTTTAAATTAAAACATAGAGTGTAGGATAAGTTTAAATGGCAACGAAGGTTGGTAGGAATTGTGCTTCGAAACAAAAGATCTGCCACACTGAATTTTCGTATATATTTTTTTAATTGTTAAAATTGTAAAAAAATAACACAACCAACCAGCAAAAAAATGAACAAACAAAAAACCAGCCAAATTCCGCCAAAAAAGAGTTATAGGCGGCAATACAAACTATCACAGAATTAACAACATACACAGAAGTAAAAAAAAAACAATATTTGTCATCAAAAGTAAATTCAGACAAGTAAGATAATCCTAAGAACTAATATAACGAAATATGAGACGACGAAAAACTGGCAGAAAAAACAGATAGAGAGACGATCAGAAGGTACCTATATACACTATTACACGAAATTAAAGAAGTACAAGATTTAGACCTGGGACACTCAAAAAAAATCAGTGCTGGGATTTTGTTCTCGTTTGTTTTCTAAAGCTAACTTCAATATCGTCATTCTGGTATTTTGTGTCCGTTTTCTGTTACCTCTTTGTCCCATTTCATTATTTCTACCTAACTATCGAAATGTAGTTGATGCTGACTGTTCTGTTTTCGAAGTTTTTAAATAAATAAAAGTCACACTTGTACTAAAAACACTATATTTTTCAGTAAAGCCGAAAACATACTATATGTTTCAATGATAAGCATTGGTTCTTATACTAATTTAGATACATAAAAACTGTTGTAAAAAACTATGTACAGACAACACACAGACACAATGTACAAGTACAAAGTGGTGTATATTTTCAACATATATAACACCTTCCCCTTTTATTATTTGAAAGTAAAACTAATATTAACAACTAAATACATATATACAAAAATATTTACACAATTTGTAGTCTGTCTGGTGCTTTAATAAAGCTACGTCTCCTTAAACTATGTTCCTTATCGTTAGTACTAGAACTTGGTGAATGTAACTGCACTACACTATCACTGACACTTGCATCTAATACATTATTATCTACATTTGTAGGTGATGGTGGAATAATTGGACAAGATTGTTTCAGTGACTGATCATTTTTATTTTTTCTTAATTGATTTACATGTCTTTTCCAAGTAATTCCTCCATTTACAGTTACAAGATAAGTTTTTCGACCAATAATTTTTTTAATGTATCCTGAACACCGATTAGGTGTACCCGATCTATAATCTCGTACCCATACCAAGTCATGAACTTCAAAATATTTAATATTTTTACCTTTATAATTTTTTTGTTGATTTAACTGTTTTTGTGTGACTACATTTTGAACAGATGGTAACATTAAATCAAATTTCGAAAGTAAAGTTCTACCTAAAAGAAGTTTTGCTGGTGATTCTCCTGTAGTTGTATGCGGAGTGTTCGGATATTGAAATAAAAAACGGTTTATTATTAAATTTATGTCATTGAGACCGTCACTTTTACCTTTCAGAATAGCGTTTTTCAAAATTTTAACTCCGCTTTCCGCCTGTCCGTTTGTCTCAGGATTAAATGGTGCTCCAGTTACATGTTCAATACCGCTTTTAGCAACAAAATCTTTAAATTCGTAGGAAGTGAAAGCAGGCTCATTCTCCGTACATATTTTTTTTGGCAAACCAAACCTTGCAAAAAGAGTGCGAAGAATTTTAATCGTTACGCTACTAGTTATATTATTTACTTCAAAACACTCTAACCATTTTGGGGTAGCATCTTCAACAACAAAAAAGTATTTACCTAAACACGGTCCAAAAAAATCTGCGTGAATACGCGTCCATACTTCTTTTGGCCACTCCCACACAACTAGTGAAGTTTTTTTAGGTTTGCTGGCAAATTTTGCACAAGTATTACAGTTTTGAGAAATTTGTTCGATTTGTTTATCAATTGAAGGCCACCACACATATGATCGCGCTAGAGATTTCAGTTTGACTATGCCCATATGAGCGGCGTGCAATTCATTTAAAACATTTTGTCTAAAGTTTTGTGGAATTACCAATCTATATCCCCACATTAAATAATTTTGTTCAATTGATAATTCATTTTTCCTAGTGTAGAAAGGTTGTAAGTCTGAAGATGGACATTTATTTTGCCATCCATTACGTAAGAAAAATATGACTCAAAATTATATCTTTAGACGTTTAATTTTTAATTTTTTTAAAATTTAATGGTAAACTTGATTCTTTCAACAAATTGAAATAATATATTTCATTTATGTCTATTTGCAAATCACTAAATAAATAATTTCCTTTTGAAT